>VYXH01005065.1:303653-332117 GCA_013397275.1 Burhinus bistriatus | reverse complement strand
CCCCCCCCCCATCAGATCACAATTTTGAATGCCAGGTGTGGGATAGTTTTATAATGCTGTATGTGAAAACTAAATGGGTTTTATAAATTAGCCTTTGTTAATGTATATCTGAATAATGTTTTATATACATTCAGAGGACACACACATAATACATTATGACTAGAATTTGCTATCAAGGTGTTGTCATATTTCAGTGGCAGAAAAAGCAAGAAAGGTCAGTATGACTTCCCTTATTTTTAAAAGATGAGTTCCCATCTGTGAGGTTTTTCTCTGTATGGCTTTCTCATTTTTCCCTACCCTTTTCTTGCTTATTTCAGAATAACTCAAAGAAAAAATTGAGTGAGAATTACATGATACAATTTACTGATGAGCATGTTTTAATATTTTCTTGCAGAAGGACTCCATGAAAGATGACAGAAGAAGTTATTGTTATTGCAAAGTGGGATTACACTGCACAGCAGGACCAAGAACTTGACATCAAGAAAAATGAGCGTCTTTGGCTATTAGATGATTCCAAGACATGGTGGAGGGTAAGAAACGCGGCCAACAAAACGGGATATGTGCCATCAAATTATGTGGAGCGAAAAAACAGCTTGAAGAAAGGTTCTCTGGTTAAAAATCTAAAAGACACATTAGGTAAGTCCTTTTGTATTTTGGAAGAAGTTTAGTAGACTTGATGGGTTTCAGATTGGGAATGTAATGTGTATATAAATATTTTTTAACATGCTTGTTTTGATTTTCTTAATCCTTAGTCTGAGGTGACATGGTGGATGATGGAGGGAGGGAGAGAGAGAGCAGGAGTGGGGGGAGGAATTGTGTGGAAAAATCTGTAATGGGTTTTCTCACATCACATCCAGGAGAATATGATGTTATTTTTGTTCCAGTTTGTCAGAGGTTGTGTATTTTCAGTGGCTGAAAAGCTGTATTTTCATTATCAACTGCTGATTCCTCTCCTCTCATGCCAAGTCCTCTTACTCAGAAATAGAATGATGTAAACTGGATAGTTCAGCATAGCTATCATAGCAAAGCTAAATCACTTTGTGAATGGGATTATACAATGTGGCTATGTGCAATGTCAGGGGTTAACTTTCTGTGGTCCTAGATCTTTCTTCTGCTTCCAAGTCCTTAATATGTACTCTGTTCTATACTTGCACATAAATTCTTCACAACTGTGTATCATACATATAAAATAATATAACTTTGAAAAATTTTGAGTGTATTTTGAAGAAATACATTTGGAAGTCAGGTGACAGGAATTTTGTTTCTTTATTTTTGCAATGATTTTTAATGACTGTTTAAATTACTAAAAAATAAAGGGCTTTGCATATGGCTAGAAAAGGTTAAACATAGCAATAAGTGATCATTTTACATGTAGAGGCAAAAAAACCCCCTATTAGTGGTATTTTGGGATGTAATGAATAAAACAGAAATAGATATGCCCTGGAGGTGTTTTGAGGTTATTTTTTTCCTTGTGTTTTGGTTTTTGCCTGTGTTTTGTGAGGTCTTACATAGGGTAAACTTACTGTGTTGCAGTTTGCTGTAGGAAATACTGACTGTTCAACAGAAAAATTAGAATTTGGGATTGGACTTGGTAGAATGCAAAAAGGTTCAGTTAAAAATAACGTGGCAATAGCTTGTGTAGGTTTATCACAGGTGTCCTGTGCTATTGTTGTGTCTAACAGGTTAGGTTTCTTGGTCGCTTCTTTATTACCGTGTCCTCTATTACTGAGCTGCCATAAAGTACATGGTAATTGAGGACTACAGGACGGGTGGCAGGCAAATAAGGTTATCACAAGGTTTGCCACGGCAGTATTTAAAACCATAGGCCTTTCTACAAATACTCTTGGAATATACTTGTTACAGCACCAGCAAATGTGATTATGCCTTTTCAAAGATTTGTTTAAAGAGTAAGCTCCAACATAAATTAACTAGTTAAAATCAAAATCCCAGTTGTCACTTTAAGCTCCTTTTATATGGATTTATGTTGTTTGAAATACATATATTTTTGTCTAAAAGCTACTTTATGAAAGGATTGTTTCTGTTGTGGTAATGTATCAAGTGTTCATGTAAAATGTGGACAGTATTTACTTGATCTAAATAAACACATTTGTATTTATATCCAACAGAAATGTGTTTAAGTGAAGGAACAGAGTCATGTTCTAGCATATATGCATGTTTACCTCCTTGATCTTAACAAAGCTGCGTGCTGCAGGGTGCTTCACTTCACTATGGTGGCCACCGATGAAACAGTATGAGACAAAGTCTGGTGGTTTCATGGCTGAGCCTTTGCAAGTGTCACGTCTTCCAAACCTTATCCCTTTGCACGCACTTACATGTGTTTTTAAGTTCTGAAGCACCGTTATTAAAATCTACTGATTCCCCTGTACTTTTTCTAATAGTTTTGTCTGTGCATTGCTTGTTCATCTGAGGCAGAAAATACCATGCGGTACAGCCTTGCTTTTTTCTTTTGCAGTGAACACATACACCTGCTAAGCATACAGAGTGCAAAGCACCTCTCATGCTCTTTTATGCTCGTACATCCTGTGACAGTAAGAAGCTGCCTAAGCCATACCTAACCCAGAAATTGGCTCAGGATATTCTTAACAACCCCCCAAAAAAGTTGCTGCTTAAGAGTATTTTTTTTTTTATAGTATAGGTGCACTGCTTAGCATAATGAAACTTAGGCCTGTGCTGTGCACCATGTATTTGTACAATTTTCATTTTACCTTTCCTGAATCAGAGTCCTCAACTAAACTATAGTCTTTAAGTCTTGCTTGTCTTGCTGTACAATAATTTCCTATTCAGAACAAGAAGAGCATGTGTCCTTCCTTAGAGGATCCTTTGTTCTCAGTGGCCATCAAGAATGCACTTTTTTCTTTTTTTTTTTTTTTTTTTTTTTAAAAAAACGCCTTACAATTNTTTTTTTTTTTTAAACAAAGGCTTGCAAATTGCAAGGCTGATGCTTGATCTAGTTAAACAGCTTTTGAAAGTTTTGCTGCGCCCAGCGACACAAGTTCTTAAGTTCTCTTTATAGAAATATGTCTGATGTCTCATCACACATGCCTCTCCTAAGATCACAAGAAAAATCACCTTAAAATACCCGCTAACCCAGAATAGATGGGAATGGCGGTCATGAGTATTAGTCCTTAAACCAAATCTGTTTCCAACTTTAATCTTGAAGCTATTGCCAAAATACCAGATATGGAACTAGAAAAAAAAGTAAAATAAAATTGTCATTTAATAATCAGTCAATAATTAATCATAGGTCTTGTGAAATCTCAGGAGAGAAACAGCAGACTCTTAGCTGTTTCCAGTGACAAGGCTAGCGGGCTTTAAAGGGAGGAACCTGACATACCTGGACCCACTTGTGGCGCTTCAGCAAACAGTTGCTGCCATGAAGATGTGCTTTTCCCTAACTCTTCCTTAATCAATTACATTTCCTTGTGTTGAAACCTATTTAATCTGAAAGCATTGTTATTGCGCAAATGATGTAGGGTGTTGTCTACATGATAGACCATAGCTATCTGCCACTCTTATGCTTAACCACAGTAATTACTGGTGGTTGATTTATACTTACTTCTAGATATTCAATAAATATGAAAAGTGCCAGCCATGGTGCAAATTGTGGCAGACCCCATAAGAGCTATTACTATTTAATTAATAGTCCCTGTAGTTGGCTGTTGAAGGTGCATCATCTAAATAGTTTTTAATCCATGTAGTCTGTGTTCTAATGGAAGTTTATGGCACCAGTTAGTACATCAGTGTCTTGTACATAAAAAGCCAAATAAACCGTGAAAGTTTACTACCTTTACAAAGTTGCCTTTATCAGGGAAACTTTTAATCTCATCGGAGAATGAAGTCATGCATGTTTGATGCTGAAAACTAATTTTCCTGGAACTCTGTTGACCGTTATTAATTGAATCTCAGCCCTTGAATATTTTATTAATAGAATCCCATCAGCTTTACCATTGTTTGGCTTGCACTTGGTGGAAGGTTAATGGACATGTGGGTACCTGCAACATGCAGCTTGATGGTGTAAAACATCAGCCTGTTTTCAGCAATTTCTTAAGGCTTCTGGACTTTCCATTGTATTTCATCATTTTTTGAAAAGAACATCAGCAAATAAAACATGTTCAGAGCCAGTTCTTTTAAATGTGTCGGGTGCATGTTAAAATGCTGATTAACACTTGATTAGCATACGTACATTAAATCAGTTACTTGTCGACTGAGAAAGAGCTCACCTCAAATCTCAAATGACCCTTAGTAATTTCTGAAGAGATACTCTTGGATCATCCTGCATCTCTTTACAAAACAATAGCCTTTTCTGCACCATTCACTTTGTCTTTCCCTTTGTAAGGACTTACTCCATTATACAATATCTTCTTTTAGTCCTGTCATCAGGGAATTTTTCCAAAACCTTTAGCTTTCCTTAAGTGACTTGGAGACATATTGAGACTTGTAAATTTTCTATTGATGGCTGTCTGTTTTTATCATCTTTCTGTTTGATATACATTATTTCTGTGTTCTTAAATCTCTTTCTTGAATGAACTCTAATGGATACTTAGCTACAATGGCCCAGTTTTAATTACGGAAGTGTAGCATATAGGCCACCTACTAAGTATTTTAAATGATTCATCTTCTCATTCCCTTTTTTGTCTTAACCGAGTGATACTGTGAGTAAAAAGTTAATGGCAATTTAGCAATTTCAAATTACTCTCTTCTGTTTGCTCATATTGGATGAAATCTGGTAATTATTACTATTCTTGAGGCAAAAGCCAGCTTCCAGGCCTGTGATTAAAATTTCATCTTCATTCATTGTAATGAAGTTTAAAATAGTTTCCTTGTCCAGTATTTCTTTTGTGGGGAGGGTTTTTTTTATACATTTCGATTAAGTCTTGCTAAGCAAGAGACCTCCAGCATGCATCTTCCGAAATGTAATTTTCTGTAACATAATTCTTCCCATGCACTGGGGGTGGGAAGGAATTCCCATACCCATTTGGATGGAGCGAGTGTTTGCCAGCACCACCCCCAGAGCTGCCTCTGACCGCAGCTCCACGGGTTTCCCCTTCTGCAGCAAAGATGATCTCTACGCTTGCTGGCTCATCTCTGTCATGCCGAACGGAAACCTTATCTAAAGGAAGCAAAAATAATTAAGAAGTCAGTTGTTGGTGTAAGCAAAATAAAACTTCTGCATTTTTTCCATCCTTTTGCAACTCGTTTTCCTGGCAACAGCACAACTCCCCAGGCAGCAGCATGCCATGGGTGACTGATGCATGTGATCCAGCAGCAGGGTGCCGTTTTCATGGGAATCCACAATTTTCTGAACGTTACTGCTTTTGCTTCACAACCAGCACTGCATAATAGGGATTTCTTAAAGGTGTCTGGTCTTGCTCCCTTTAGTGAACAACCACATAAGAAACCTTGAAGACATTTCCACTCGGTTCTTGGTGTGGATTTTTGAAGACATGCCCAGCAAAAGAAAGAAGGTTTAATAAAAGGTATTGAAAGAGAGATTTGACATGAAGAATACAGGAGATGTGTTTGCAAAATGCGTAGGAACAATAGAAACACTAGAGATGAGTGTTGGCAATGATGGCAAATAACAGTAATCTTGATAACATTTCACAGAGGTGTTTAAGTTGCACAAGAGACTCTTCAAATGACTTCTTTATTAAGCTTTGTAAGTCAGCAAAACATTTCAGTAACTTTTTAGTTTTAATTCACTCAGTGTGCCAGATTTTCATGTGGAAAGCAAGAATTGCCAAGTGAGATGTGAAGTACAGAAACTAGACCTTATTTGCATCGCTGTTCTAGCATGTTATTTCAGAAGTGTTGTGAGTGTCCAGGAGTATTTCTTGTGTTTGTCAGCCTCCATGGTGTCTACCTGAGTCAATCTGTAGATCTGTGCAGCAGCTCCTGAGGGCTATGTATACTGTTGCTTCCAGGAATAAACAGTTTTACACCTCTCTCCTTCTCCCCTGGTTATTTTTATCTATTTATATGAAAAGAGTTTTTTCACATTTATAACTTCACCTTTCCCCATTTGAGAGCTACTTAATATCACCTTCACCATGCTTTTCTGGAAGTTGCCGGGGAAGTTAGCTCTGTTATCTTTAGGCAGTCACTGCTTAATAACAAGCAGAAGTGTGGAATAAGTAATTTCTTAATGCAGTGTTTTCTTTAACGTTGGAAAACACTGTTGGTTAAGAGGTTCACTGCATTTCCTTTCTCGATACAAATATTTCAACTCAAATTTAAACTATTACTATCATAGTACTGCATAACATGGTCATGAAATCTCATTCTCCAAATAAGTCATCAACCTTTAATGCTCTGGTGTGTGGGTTAATGGTCCCTTCTTTTTCTTTTTTTTTTTTTTTGTTTTGAGGATTTTTTTTCTTCTTTAAAATATCTTAGTGGCCCAATTTCAGTAGTTCTGATGTGGTACGTCTAGTAGGTTTAAGAGCTGTCTGTTAAAGGAAAGCTCTTCTTTGTACAAGGTGGTATTATGACATTCATGAAATCACTTCTAAATCTTTCCTTGAGTGCTGAAATTTGAGTATTACTTAAGTCTTTCACTGGTAAAAGTTACTTATGTAACTCTAATTGTTGTGTCTTTTAACTGAACTTTTCCAAGTTCTTCAGCACTAGTTTTTAAAAGTGTAATCAAGAGAAGCATACACAGTTTCTGGCTCAGCTGTAGCTATAAATTGAGTCTTCTATACTCCTTGCTTGATGAATTTATCTTTTTTTATCAGCAGTTTGCCTTAGCCATATTAGCTGCAAGATCACAGAAAACACATTAAATCAGTAATATGACCAAGTAATAGTTTGAAAATATATTTATGAGTTCTTAATTACTTGTTTTCAATTTTAGTGTTTTCTGGACACCATGTGGGTATAAAATTTACTACAGAATGAAAGAATGGTGGAAATAAAAATAAATATGGTATGACTGTATAATAAGTACATTGTTGTATAGCACAGCCTTTTAGGCCTTGTAGAGCTCACGTTAATAAAAACAGAGCTGCCTTATAAGAAAAACAAGTTATTTTAATCTCTTTAGAACTTCAAGTTCCCAATGTTGTTGGACTTCCATGTCACAGACCTGTAAGAAATGATAGTATTCCCACTCAAGAGCTGGCATTTAATAAATTTGATTTAAAAAAATAAATAACCAACCTTCAGAACTTTCTACAGTATGTAGCTACTTGTCAAATTATTTATCATGCATAAAGATTTATAAGAAGGAATGATATGAATTCTTTCATTTAGCCAAACATCTCTAATTGAAATTAGCCGTAAAATCCTCTTGTAGGAATTCAACACAAATAAAAGTATTTTTCCTGTGTCACTTTGTTGCTTTGAAGCTTTCTAGCTTGTCAGAAAATGTGGTCGTGACAGTAGTGGCATGTCTGTCACGTCTCTTGGAGCACTGGATGAGGATAAGTTGTCTGTATTGGCATTTTTAAGCAGTCAATATACAGGAATTTAAGTTCATCTTTACAGAGAGGAAGTAGTCGAAGTTTTTATATACAGCAGAAATTCTTGCTCAGTTTCCTAGAACCTGTGTGTTAAAACAGCTTATTCCATGGTTGAATTTGTTCAGCAAAAACACTTTCGCTGCTGCACTTCATCCTGTTTTTTCGTTTCATTGCTCAAAGTAAGTAATGTTTGTGGGGCTGCGTGGCGACAGTAGTGACTCTTCACCAGTGATGAAATTGAGGAACATGGTTTTGTGGTAGTGAGAGAAGCTGATGGGAACTCTGTTTAGGTGTGGTGTCTTTGGTGGTTTGGNTGCCCCCATTTAAACCTGAAAACATATTGCTTACACCCAAACAGGGGGAAAAAAAAAAAAAAAAAAAAAAAAAGAGAGAAGCTGGAACAATTACGTTTCTTCCATCATCACAGTAATAATAGATCAGTCTGATTGCATGGATTACTGTCATTAGATGCTGAGAAAGGAGAAATGGGAGATGCTTACAGTCATTTCAAAACACAGAGAAGAGATTTCTTCCATTCCCATCTAAAGCACGTGGATTTAGGAGCTGTTGTAGCAGATGATTTGTATAATGAGGAATTCAAATGCTTTGCTACTTTCTGGAAACATATGTGCCTCATGATCATCATCAAAACCTAGACTTAGCTTAAGTGGCTATTTTCAGTTCATTGATGATCTTTGAAGATCTAGAGACATATTCAATAGCAGTAGCTCTGCTTATGGAAAATGATACAAGAAGATATTGCTGACATGCTAGGGTCTCCTATCTCACTATCAATTTGATATATACATAATGGCAGAAGAATATGTTCATTTTGAATTACTGTTACTATTACGCTTGTTAAAATAATTACCCAGAATGCAAAACAAACCCACAAATTCATGGTTATGGACCTACTGTATGCCTGTAAAAATTTAAATAACTATGCATATCAACTATGTCCAGTGAAAGTAGCATTGAAGGATTGAAGCCTCTGCTTTGTGGAACTAAGATCAGACTTTCTAAAAAATACCAAACCAAAACCCAAAACAAAATCAGACACAAACTTCATGCTTTTTTGTTACCTGCAGCAAAAAGACTTGAAAGCAAAGAAAATTGGTAAATATTCTGGAGAACTCAAGGTACAGAGTAATGCTTCTTTTGCTGCTTGATAAAAGACTTTCTCTGCCAGATGTACGCATCAGGCCCTTTATCTGATCCGAGGTGAAAAGTCAAAAAGCAGCAGTGAAAGCAGAACCTGCAGCTTGTTGCAGTGCCCCTGAGCTCTAGGGCTAGCTGGTGATGGGAGCAGAAGTTTGCTCTTTTTTCAGTTTACAATTGCATGTATTATATTCTGCTGAAAGTTTGTCTTATGTGAATTATTCATTGGGGTGGATTATTTAAAGGATTTGCTGCTTCAAATGTTTGAAACAAACATATAATGGAAACCATGATGTGTTCTACCTTTCAGCAGATTTTTCTAGTATGATGGTTGCAGTAAAATGTTGTAAGGCTGAAGGTGTAAAGAAATCTCTCTGGTTTTAGTCCACATTGAGTGAATAAATTTCTTCTTTGTATTCTATTAGAAGTTTTGTGTAATAGGTACTTCTCTCCCCCCACTTGCAGGTACAATTTGACATTTACAGATTGCAGGACGAGCCTTTATTTTAGTCATAATTATGTTTTGAAAAGATAAAAGGATCACCTTAACTCAATGTGGTTGCATGTAATGGTGTCTTTGGTGGTATTACTTCCCTCAACTGTCACCTTTGAGGACCCTTGGTTTTGCCCCTCTCTGAGCCAGTTATGTTTCAACATGTAATCGTGTTTGGCCTTAGAGCAAGCCCAAAAATTGACTCCCAGGGTAGCTTCATTGTTCCCTATTAAAGAGAGTCACCCCATTGCTGGTAGCTCTTCCTACACCCTGTTCCAGCTGTGGAGGCAGAGCCTTTTGCTCTCTTAGTGTTAAAAGTTTGTCTCTGAACCCTCAACTCTGATGTTTCATATTTTCCATAGAATAAAATCCTTTAAGCAATCTGCTAATTATACCTCCTCTTCTGAGGCAGTGAAAATAGTTATGGGTTTTTTTCCAAGTAGCGTCTTGTACTGGATTTCTTGCGTTATGTTCGCTTCTGTCCTCCTTTCCCTCAGGTTCCTGGAAGGACCAAAGTTTGCTGAAGCAGCAGAACTGGGGCCGCAGTGTGAGTCACCGCATTGCACGCCGCTGCTGGGGTTGGACCCTTCCCATAAACGTGTGTGCTTATGGGGGGGGATGCAGTAACCACAGTTCTTCAGAAAATGTGGTCTCTGTGCACTCTCCTTTAGCTTCACGTCGTAGTGTGTGAAGGTGGTAGCAGAGAAGAAACAGTCAACAGTAGCTGATTTTGAGGTCTTGCGTGTACCTTCTTTGGTGTGTATAGCTGCGTCACCCTTCTAAAGGCCAAACTAAGATGGCTGGCAAAAATCACTAGCCTCTGTATGTCCTCTTGGGGACACCATTTTCGAAAGATTTCCAGTGACTCAAAGGACAAGCGACTTTTCTATATTGAAGTGACAGCAGCTGTTCTTTCTACTGTCTTAGCATCATCGGGGAATTCTTCTCGTTTAGATGTGAGTGTTTCCTCCAGTATGCATCCCTAAATAATTATTTCAGTATATACTGGATCTCTCTTTTTTTGAGGCCTTGGGCTGCCTTAACATTTAGTCTTCCAAGGTGTTTTGGAATAATAATTTGTGTCTTTTTCTGTGCATGGTCTCACTCAGGTTCCATTGCTTTCCGTTTCTCAGGTTTTTTGAAGACCTGAACAGTAAGTGCCCATTCTGTGACATGTTTTCATACCATGCGAACAAAATTTCTAAATTAGCATTCATGCCAAAAAAATTGGGCTTTCTCTTAGAAAGTACAAGAGAAGATTTCCTTCCTTTTTTCTGAGTTTCAAAAATGTTTTGTTTTGTGATGTGCGTCCATAAAGCAGGAATCGATGTGCATGCAATGTATGCAGACACCCAGCATAAACCTGCTATAGGAGAGAAAGTGCTCACCTCTGTTGTTTTTAAGGAGGAGGGTTCCAGTGGCAGAGATGGCTTTCTTTGAGAGTCACTTCATCGATAAACATTCAGCAAACAGATTTGGACAGACACTGCTCTTAATGTGAATGGGTGGTCAGGTTGGCCAGCTGGACACTCAGGGGTGCTGTTTCTACTAGGTGACTATTTGTAGCTCTATTTTGCACCAGAAAATTGATTTAGAACTTTGACTGTAGACCGTCTAAACTACATACAATTGTTGCCATCAGTCCTGTTGAGCAGTCTTTGGGACCTTGTAAATGAAAGAAAATGTGAAACAAAAGAAAAAAGAAAGGGAAAATGTATTTTGATGTAGTGAAAACGCCATTGTTCTTGTACGTGGGCTCTACCAATTTACAAACCTGTAAGATACTTTTTAATTATTCACTCAGGAAGTTGTTCTTCAGACAGAAGCTAAATTTATTACTATATTACTTACTAATTCATTACTGAGAAATTGTTTTAGTCTGCGTGTGAGTCGTGGGGTTTTGTGTTTTGGTTGTGAGGGCCAAACCTCAGAGGAGATGGGCTGTTTTGTTAAGCGAGCCCTTTTCCCCTGTTATTTCCCCTTCAGTGATGGGGAGGTCTGGTTTTGTGTGTGTAGTTGCAAATAACCTGAGAGCCCCTGATTAATGAAGGTATGGGCATTGCAATTCAGAGAGGAAGTTAGTAAAGAAAAGGTGGTATTTACTTTGCTTTCTTTTCTTAAAAGGACCTTTGAATAAAATTGCAGTATTTATGACAGGCTTCTAAGGAGTTCTGAGGTTTCCAAAGAAAAAAGTAATAAGTGCCTTGGATTTTCTTGTAACATGGTATCTAATGTTTGAAAACATTAGTATAGCATTGTCATTCTGACCTTACAGTAGAATTGCTGAGGCTTTACATCATGCTTGGTGTTGGAATGGGCCAGCTGGAATAAAACGCTGTAGCTACAATCACCTGTATCCAAAATGGAATGATTCCATCTCAGTTGCCTGGAAGAGTCTTTAAATTGGAGGGTCATTATCTTATGTTCAGTGTAGTCTACTTTGTACTTGCTGTATTATTTATTAAAAAAAAAAAAAAAACCACCAAAAAAATTGAGTGGGTTCATGTTAGCAAGTTGGATTTGTATCCCAAGCTATCCCGTGCACCTCTTTGACTTCATATAAATGCGAGATAGCTAAATATAAATCACCTTTCCATCAAGTGCTGGAGGGGGAGGGGAAACATAAGCTGTTCAATACTTACTGAGGGATAGGAGCATGTATTGGGGTAGACAATTTGAAGTACCTCATACACATTAGGGATTTGTTTTTCAATATTCTGTTAGTGTTTGTGAAGGAGAGGCAAAACAGTGTAGCTTTCCTTCTCTACATCAAGGGAACAGAAAGCACTGGGAAGTCCTACAGGGCTACTGCGCCTTCTCCCCATACCTTCTAAATCTGTTCTTAGAATGATAGGGCTGCCTTAGGTTTAAGGTAGTCCTGGTTATTCTTCCTTATTGGGGGCATCCTACAAAATCAAGAGAGCATCATTAATAAGATTAAAAAGTAGGTGGAAATCTTTAAATGATCTCTACTTGAAAGCAAAGATGTGTATTTAAAGCAAGCTGTCTTCAATTTAAATTTGTAGACAGAAAATGGAACCATAGTTCTTGAGAAACCCCATTCATTTTATATGCCTTCTATTTGAGACTGAGAGAGCAATTTGCATACTCTATAGAGGATTTAAAATCACAAGGCCATTTTAAATTTGCCTAGTGAGACTTGATCAACTTCACTCTTCCACTGGGATAAGAACGTACATGAGATAGTTGATGGAAGCCTTCGGATTGTATGTTTTATGCCTTTGGAAAACTCTGTCCACGTACACCCCTGTAGTACGTCTTTCATTTTAACCTCTTGCTCTAAAAAACTCTGGGTAGAGGAAACTCATTATCTTGTACGGGAATTTGAATGTACTATTCCTGAAAATGGATAGGCATGTTTAACACAGTCTAAATTACAGGAATTAATGAAGTAGTTGTTTTTAATACAGTTGTGCAGTTGATTTCTTTATGGAAGTCTCCATAGCAAATAGTGTTTGATGTATGGGAAACTTTGACACTACTTTTTCCTGTATTTGAAAAACAGTGATAAAGCAGCCTGGCTGTCGAAATGTCAGAATTTCACTTTGACATTTAAAGAAGAGTTTCCATTTTCTGATTTGTTCTAGTGTGGCTTTTTTTGATATTGAGCTTCTTAAAGAAGACTCAAAATGTCATTAATAGAGCTGTAAGGCTTCACAAATGCAGTTGGAGATTTCTGGAATTTATAGCAGTGTCCTTTAAAGAGTGCTATTGATGGAGACATTGCTTCTAAAATACTGACTATCCCATATGGATCTTAGCCTTTGAACATTCACTTGGAAACTGGACGTGTAGGTGGAGGGGGAGAAAAGGGGGTGCGAGATTGCAGACTGAAAATGTGTAGAAATCGTTGGTTTTTCTTTCTGTGTAACAGAAGAAACTTCAGTCTGCTCATTTCCTTTTTAATAAAGAAGCAAATACAAGTTAATTTAATATTATAAAAATAATAGCAATGAATTAGATAAAGCTAAATGAATGTCTGATCTGGACATTCCAGCTGTCAAGAAGTTATGTGTTTCTCTCTGTATTGGGTGTATGAATTACTTAATTTACATCATTTTATGTTTTTTCTTAAGAATTTTTCTGAAAAGTTACTTATTTCTTAATATAATTTTTTTGTTGTTTTAAAAAAACACTGTACACTTCGCATACTTATTAACTGTATGCATTAATATGCAATATAACTCAGAGCCTTAGTGTTAGGAGATGAATAACTTACTTGATAAACAGAAAAGGATCATTTTTTTCACTGCATATATGTGAAGCCGGATGGCAATTCTATTAAAATGCACAAGAAAAATAAGGATTTTAGGTATCTTAAATAAAAATTGGCTAAAATGTTGAATAAATGTTACCTCTAAAAAAAGAAAGTATATTGATAAACTTGCTTGTTTCTGCTGCATCTAACACAAAACACTTGATTAGTAAATTGAATGAAAATTTCTGGTTACCTTCTCTTTGAAGAGTTTTTTAGAACGGGGAGAGCCGTTCTGTAAAATTTACTTTTGTATTTGTGGGAAGTAAAACATATTTCCATCTCAGCTGAAACTGATTTCCTAACTTTTTATATAAGTCACTAAACTTAACAGAAATTATTTTTAAAATATTTTTTCTAACTCTTTCAGAGATGACTATTATTATTCAGTATTTGAACAAGCTCTTGCTCTAGGTATTTATACTGGGAGTTCTCCTAGCTCGTTTGTTAGACTTCCTTAAATTCATTAGCCTCAATCTTGTTTTGCTTGACTGTTACAGCTGTTTAATGGAAGTTGTCTTAATAGATTACAGTAATGTTACATTTTTCAGCTCTGGAGTGCCTTGTTTTAATTTGAATTATAATGGGTTTATTTTTAAAGAAGAAAAACATTATTTTAAAAATCTGATTAAAATGAAAATATTTTCATAAAAAACATACTGTACTTATGCTCTTTGTGGTGGCTTCTATGATAATTTTTTTTAACCATAAAGCAAGTAGTACTGTTTAAAGCATTTTACTGTAGAAGGAAAGTACACAAATTGAGATACATTAAAATTTGTATGAAAAATTTTACAAGTAACTGGGTTTTTTTTTTTAATTCAGAGTATAATGACCAGTAATGTAAAGAAATTTCAGTTACTGGGTAATTTGTAATGCCAATGAAAGATCCTTTTTTAAATTATTTTCTTCACATAAATAAATTTTCAAATATTCATGTTACGTTTAAAACCCATGTTTTGGCAGCCTGCATGAGAGTTGTGGCAGTGTGGATAAGATTTAAGGCAGAAGCTGAAATAACCATCTCCCAGAATTTTCTCCCTTTCTCCTCCTCTTTTCAATACCTTTGTTTTTATTTATTAGTCAGTTTGATACTGAATAGCTGCGAACTCAAGTGCTGAAGTTGAGCATCGTGCTGAAAGGTCTTGTCATCCAGTGCAAACTGGGAAGTTGGGCAAGGGTGTTACCACATGCAAGGAGGGTGGTGCACAGCCCACGGGCCACAACCCCAGCACTGTGCCAGGGGCCGAGCCACACAAACATGCTTCTGCTGACCCATCAAAATCAGCCCAGCGTTGCATTCATCTTGCTAAAATCATGCCAGTTTGCCAGCTTTTGACAGAACCATGCATCACAAGTTGATTTTTGGGTACTAACCTGATTGCAAAGCAAGTCTCTTTGGGGAAGGCATGGCCGGTTTGGGCAGCTTGGGGGCTGGTGGGATCTTCACTAGCTCTGCCTGCCTTTCCAAGTGGGCAGAGCATCACATTTCTGTTTCTGGATGGTTTAAAAAATAAAAGCACCTACAACATTTAGGTTAGAGAGATAAAAATGAAATCTACCATTTTCTACCCACCTTTGTTTCTGACTGTACAGGTAAGTGTGCTTCTAATTCAGCTCTAGTATGAGTTCCTGTGTTTTCACTAGGTGATACAGCATAATTTAGGTTTTTGACTGAGAAAAAGCTGCTTGTATTTGTAAATAGACTGTGAAAGAAAGTAGCTGGCAGTATTTGATGTACTATTAATTCAAGATGTCTATTCGATGACCCTTATCATACATGAGTTAATTCTTTTGCTGATTTACAGCTTTGTAATACTATTTAATAACTGATGGAAAACTGATTTCAAACATAAAAGGTTGAATACATGATACAAAAATCAGTTCTGATGAAAAAGAATCTATTAAGATATGTAAATATAGCAAAAAAAGAAAAAATATAAAAAGTTGATTTTTCTGATTGCCACGGGGAGAAGGAAGGTAACAGCATTTCTCATCAGCATTTGTTATTCTATTTCCAGTTTCATATTTGGACTTAAAACTAGCTACCCTAAAAGTGAAGGATGCCATTTAGTAGAAATCCTAGACCCTTAAAGAGGAAGTAGTTTCCAAGAATTCAGTTGTATTGAGGCACTTTGGTTGTTGGTTTTGCAGTGATGATGTGTGTGGGGAATCTTTCATTAATTGCTCTCAATATTTTAATGTTGTTGGAGGTTTCTTAAGCAGTTGTATCTGTTGTTCATTCAGTGGCCAGTCCAGCCCAAACCACAACACGTGGTGTCTTTCATTGAGTTCTGGATTGAGGAATTCCATTCTGGAAATTGTTTAGTGTTGCCTTTATGATTTCTCAAAGCAACACAGTTTTCTTGTATTGCACCTTTTTTCTGAAAGGTCTTTTTTTCTGTCCTGTGAATTTGATTTGATGCGCAGGTAAGCTACAGAAAATATTTTTGCTCATGATTTAGATAAGAAAATCAGAGAAGGTTTTAGAAAAGATAGGTTTGGAGAATTCAGATGACACTAGTTTCACTTGCCAACTATTTTCAGAAATTAGCTTTGGGTATTGACTGACCTTTTTTATATACAGAAGATAGGAGAATGGCAGTCAGTAATCTGAGGTATCAAATAAACTTAAAATTCCTTTGGAAAACAAATGCAACTGTATTTAGTCCATTTAAAAGTTAAGCTGCATACAAGAGGTAATAAATTTAGGGAGCAGTCTTGGGAGGGAGATGCTAGACAATTTGACTGCAAATATCTTCAGTGTTTCGTTCATGTTATTCTTAAATAGAACCTAATAAAATAAATGTGAGTATGGATAAACCTGCAGAGATGCATTATACAGGCACGTCAGTGAATCTGTTCTTTCACCTCTGGGGATGAGCAAAGCAGTTAAAATACAAAATGTGGTCACTTGCCTGTGGTTTCAGGCAAGGACACCAATTCACAGGAGCATTGAAGAGTCATCAAACAAGTCCTCCTAAAATTAAGAAAAGATACCTGTTTTGTAAATAGGCTTTTTCTAGTGAAGGTAGTATGTAATGTAAACCATAATTAGCAAATGGAATATGAATTTTTACCAGTGGCAAAAAAAATCCCTGTCTATGCAAGTGTTATGTACGTATTTGATAAAGTATGTATTACAATAAAGGTTTAAAGATAATTAAACTTGTTTATCCTAAGCACCAGTTTTCATAAAGATCATAGCTACACAGCCTTGTTTCAGTGCCTTTACTGAAGGCAGAAGGAGAGATAAGTCCTTCTTTCGGTTTTAGCAGGAGGAGGCTGGGCAGTCCAGGCATCTGTGCTGACAGGCAGCCAAGCTTTGGGCCAGGAGCATGGTCAGCATGGCAGAAGACATAGGTAAGGGTAGGGGAGCTGGCACTATCAGAGCGTCAGTCCAGAAGGAAATTCCACCAATTGAGGTTTGGGGAGAGCTAAAGACATTTATTTCCTGGGGGAGCTTAAGGAGCACGAGGTGGGAAGGCTGGAAGTGCTGCAGGGAGAGGGCACTGGAGGTGCGAACTGGAGGACCTACAGGTGCAATGGGAAGGCCATCATGGGGACAAGCTGTTAGCGAAAGGGTGCAAAGCTGGGGTTTGCACAATAGGGACTTAAGAGACAGGAAGCAAATTCATAGGAAACTGGTCTTCCTTTAGCTTGCTGCTCACAGAACAAGATATTCTTTAGAGACACAACTGAGCGAGGAAAGGAAGAGGGCATGAAGTAATGCAGGAGGCATGTTTCTGAGTTTACCTAGGACTAATCTCGGGACCAGAGGGTTTCTTTCACTGCAGAGAGAAGGAGGATTTGCAGTGGATTCCTTCTCTGGAAATGATGCTAACCAGTTGTTTTTTTTAATCTCAGCAATATATCCGCCTAAAAATTAAACCTACTCGCATCACTTGTCAATTTGTTTGTAAGAATGAAAATGAACTAGTTTAGTGTGGATCAGCTGTAGATTGTGAACAGTGTTATTTCCTACAAGACACCACAACATAAAACAGGCTTTCTGTGGCTTTGCAGTGCTTTTGCTCCGACTCTTTTCCCCTCACTTGAAGGGTAATCCATTGTCTTAGGTTTCTCTTTACAACAGCTAGTTGTATTACAAAGGATTATGACTTCAGGTGAACTGTAACCAATGAGTCAGAATGGGAAAATACGGTTATATTTCACTAGTAGATAAGTTTTCATTAAAACAAAGACAACAAAAATGCCAAAATTATGGCTGCAATTACAAGTATATTTGACTCTTCCAAATGTGAGTCCCAAAGTGCTCAAATGCTTTGTTTTCCATGAAATTCCTTACATGAGTTTCATTCCATTCAGACATAAGAATAGGGATACCTTTACAAATAGTAGTAAGTGAACATTTCTGTTAGTAGTGAGTAATGGGAGTGTTTACTCTTCCAGAGATGACTCATGTAGATTGTAATTTTTTTTTTTTAATGTAGTTGTGATTTTTGTCATAGATGCATATGAAGTTTATGATCAGCCTAACTTTATTCTTGCTTAGCTATGACTAGCCATCCTACTAACTTATATTTTTAGACTTGTTTCCTAAGGAAATGAAGCTTATACTAGTCATGCTGTCACAGTCAGCTGTCACCGTCCTTCCATCTGTCCACCCTTGATAACTCGGCCAATTTTAAGCAAACTTGACAGACTGGCAGAGATAAACTAACTAGCTGTTTCCAACTTACTGCCTGGGAGGGTCATTGCTGATGTCCCCCCACCGGAGGATCACAGCTCGTTCCTCAGTCCAGGCAGGGCTGAAAGGCAGCGGGGCGCCGAGCACCGTGCTTGGCTGGCTCACCCAACAAAGGTAGGGAGGGCAACACCAGGGGAGAGGTGGAATATACTTTGAGGACAATTTGGAGATTGCAGTGGGGGAGCTGGAGGGATGAGGAGGACCTGGGGATGCGAAGGCAGTCGTATGGTAAGGGGGCTTATTGTGGATCCTGCAGGAGATGGGGGAGGCAGAGGAGTAGTGCAGCAGGACATGTAAGGAGAAAAACAGGAACAGATTTCCTTCGTTCTGCTCATGGAACAACTTGTTTCCTCTTCTGTCATAGATGCAGTTATGAATGTTGTAACCTCACAGAAAAAAATGAGTGTTAGATAATGTGGTGCGTGTCTTTCTCTGTGCTTGGCTGCAGATGGATCTCTGCATAGTTAGTTACTTTAGTCAAACCAGCTGGAAACAGTCTTTGGTGCACATCGCTGCTATTACAAAAGGCTAATCATTGCTATGCTATCAGCCTTAAAAAGTTTGATTACATTAAATGTTAAGCTTAAACTGAAGAGCTCTGACTGCTTTTACTGATAAAGAAAAAAAGTGAAGGTTCCGATTCCCCACCTCACCCCCTGCCATGTTGTTACGGTTTGTGTTGAATGGGAAGGATAGAAAGGAACATTTAAAATGGCAGACGCAGCATGGGAATATTTGTGGAAAAAGATGCAATTTATGAAACTTCAAGTGAAAGAAAGTGCTTGGATGTAACCTTTTGCTAAATATTTAGACACCTTTATCAGACTTCAGAAATTTTTTTTTTTTTGAGAAATTTGTTGGTTTCACCTGTTGCCAACAATTTTTTCTCTAGATCCTTCAGTTTATGGCATTCTCTTATCTCACTACATCCCCATATCTCACAGTTATCTCTGTGCTCTGATTTTCAACTAGTTTTCTCCTGGCCAGCTACTTCATCACCTGTTGTTTTTTTAATTTTATTAGCTCTTCTGCTGTAATTCCAAGAAGCGGTGCTGCATATCTCCATTACAAAGCACATCAAAACCTAAGCTTTTAATCTGGAAGGTTCAGTCTCAGTGTAGGGCTTTATGTAGAGTGAATCTATTGAAATACAGTTGCTTGTTTTCCATGAAGTTATAACAAGTAATTTCCCCCCTTTCTTAGCAGAATGACCCTTAAGTTGTGTTTGTTTATATCACCCTAATTTAATGCTCCTTAGTTCTGATACATCCTTGTCTTTTGGTTGAAAATGATCTCTAAACTGATGAAAATTTCCAGTCTTGGCAGAGATCAGAGCCTGGCCAGCTTCCGATTAGCGCTTGCTTGGACACTCTTTTCCTGCAATTGTCTCCTCTAGTACAATAAGCTGCTCTCCCCCATTTTGCCTGAAAGTGCAGTTGCTGGCTCTCAGCTGAAATGATGTAGTTAGAATGACATTAGGATGTAAGCAGGCTGCAGCAGGAAGCAAGGAACTGCTGGGGAAGGTCAGAAAACACTTTAGGATCATCGGAATTTTCTGCAGTCTTCCGAGACCTTAAGACTGTATTAATTAATGTATTTAACCCTTCTAGTTAGCAAACCCTGTGAAATAAACCAGGTAGTTTTGCACTGAACAAACAGCTTTGAAGATATTCATTGTATATGCACATACATTTATTAAAAATGAAGTAGCATGGATCTCCTTCTATCAGATTATTTGAAGAAACAAAAGCAAAGCCGTATTTATTATTTTTTTTCCATTCAATCTGCCATAATCAGCATGTACTGATTGTGTCTCAAGTGAATCTCTTGCCTGCCAGCAGGGCTCTAGGAGCATGGAGATAAGTAGAAAAGCTCCTATTTCTGTTTTGGTTTTTGCTTTCTGTCCGCTGCATGACATTTTGGGTGTTACTTGGTTTGTGCTGTATTGAGGCTTCATCTTTTGTTTTTGCTTCAGAACTTTTACAAGTGAATTTCACGAAAGAGGGCTACTTGTTCATTTTATCTTTCTCTTTATATATCAGCTTAAGCAGTCCTTGCTGCAAAAGTTTGAGAAGTACACCAAGTGCAATGAGCAGTTTTTCTTCCATATTTTCTTTCACAGACATTAGCATGGTTCCTCTAATTAAGGAAAAATAAAGTTACGTATTTAATGTTGTTGGGTTTTCTTCTGTACATTGTATTTCATGCTATAATTAATGCTACGACAGTATAACAGAATTTACAGATTATAGGGGAACATATGCAAATGGTCTTCCTCACCATCAGGTTTACTCTTTTATATAGTACGTGATGAAATGCAGATTAAAGAGGTGTGGATTTCAAAAGGGGGCTTGCAGTCGGAGGGAGCTTCAGCTGTAGCTGCCTGGGGACGGAAGAATGAAGAGAGCAAAATGTAATCTGCAGAGCAACTTAAGCTTTTATTGCCGTGCTAGTTTATTTTTGTAGATTTTCTTTCATGTTTTGCTGGAACCAAATTAAAGTCATCACGAAAATTAAAAGGCATGATCATTTGGCTGGATTTTTAAGAGACATAAGAGCAAGCTATGCAACCGTTCCAGTGATTAGCTGTTCTCGTAGTGAAGAAACCACTGTTTTTAAATGTGTAAAAACTCTGGTACTTCTGGGAAGGGAGGAGAGCTGTTATAATGCAAATTGCTCCTTACTTAATGGTGCATCAGCTGGATGTTAAAGATAATCTCTTAAAGGTGTTACTGTTTCCTGACTACGTAGTTTTACAGAAGAGATCTCCATTGAGCAGTGTTGTTAGTGACAGAGGAGTGTGCCACCAAATCGAGCGTTTGCAGTCTGGGGACAAACGTTCCAAATGACCGCTTTGTGTTTCTCTCTTTGACAGGTTTGGGAAAAACCAAAAGAAAGACGAGCGCGCGAGACGCCTCACCCACTCCTAGCACGGACGCAGAATACCCATCCAACGGCAGCAGCGCCGACCGGATTTACGATCTTAACATTCCAGCCTATGTGAAATTTGCCTATGTTGCAGAGAGGGAGGATGAACTGTCCCTCGTTAAAGGATCCCGAGTGATTGTCATGGAGAAGTGCAGTGACGGCTGGTGGAGAGGTAGCTACAATGGACAGATTGGCTGGTTTCCTTCGAACTATGTGGTAGAGGAGGTTGAGGAGGCAACTGCAGATTCACCCAGCTTTCTCAGCCTAAGGAAAGGCGCTTCCATGAGTAACGGCCAGGGCACCAAAGTACTCCACGTTGTTCAGACACTGTATCCATTCAGCTCCGTCACAGAAGAAGAGCTCAATTTTGAAAAAGGGGAAACAATGGAAGTCATTGAAAAGCCAGAAAATGACCCAGAATGGTGGAAATGTAAAAATTCCAGAGGGCAAATTGGTCTTGTTCCTAAAAACTATGTAGTAATCATTAGCGATGGTCCTACCATTAACACTTCACATCCGCCTCAGATAAGCTACACGGGACCATCTTCTACCGGACGGTTTGCTGGAAGAGAGTGGTATTACGGGAATGTTACCCGACACCAAGCAGAGTGTGCCCTGAATGAAAGGGGAGTGGAAGGAGACTTCCTTGTTAGAGATAGTGAATCTTCGGTAAGTGGTACTCAGCCCGGCAGGCTTTGTAATACCCTGTGCTTGGGTTAGCAAGCATGACAGTTAATAGCTTCCCTATCTGTAGTAAAGGGCTTTTCACCCTTAAAGAAGAAGCAATGCTTCGGCGTTACCAACTGGTACACTTACTGCTTGAGAGAATTGGTATGTTACTGAAATGCAGTAGCATTTACACTGAAATTTAACAGCTGTGTTCTGTATTGTCCAGGGTTTCTTAATTAGTGGACAAGCAACTAAATATTTCAAGCTTCAATTTGACTTTTCCATGTGTTCCTCATATGAAATCCTCCTCAAATTTACAGCGCTACAAGATAAAATAATTCTCGTGAATTGCAAATTTGGTTATTAATTTGATTTTCAAGCTAATTTCAAATGGGATCTTTGCATTGGTCAGTTTTGTTCTGCCTTTAATTGAATAATAGCATAGGTTCTCTAAACTATTGGTTAAAATCCCATTTTAACATATTTCTGCTCTACTTAGATTACTTAGGTTGTAATGAGGTAAAGTTATTATTGTATCTAATTGTTAAGATTATGATACACAACAGAGAGGGTCAAGTCAGCAACTCATATGCCTTGTAAAATGAGCCTTGATGACATCAGAGGGATATGAGTAATGCTGATTAGGGATCATTGTATTCTGAAAGTTCAAATTTAAAATTACACTGAAAGGCCTTTCATGTATACTGAGGCCAGAGAATTCATAGTTAAAGCAGTCAAAATTTAATTATCCTTGACTGTGATTTTTAAGACGTGACAGATTTTAATAATTCCCTAATACATCTTTCAAAAGCTACCAAAAAAGAAAAAAGATTAATCAAATCTGAATTTGTGATTGGGGATTTTCTGCATTTATTGTTTCAATTGTGGGGCCATTCCATGAAGACAAACTGTTGTTTACTGGATGTCTCCATCTAAGTATTTTGTTGCTTCATGTATAAAAATTTAAAATTAATATATTTATGTTAGTTCAGTCTTCTAATTTAAGCATACGATACTACTAAAATAAGTATACATTATACAGCTACGGACATCTATCTCTCTGCCATATTTGTATCAGGTTTCACTCTGCCCGTGTTGTGGACTATCCTGGTTTACAACATAGATTGCAAATAAAAACTAAAGCAGTGTCAACTGCATATATAGATTGAGCCATAATATGGGTTTTAAAAGATTTCTTGACTCTTAACTAACGGCTTCAGAAGGCTATATTGATTGCATATATCACTTCTGGTTAGAACTTGTGATATTGTTTATCATAATTGTCTATAAATTGGGGGAAACTGTTTCCATATACTATTTCTCGTGTAAATGATTTGCGTAGGTAGTCAGTGTTGGCATGACTGCATGCTAGAAAACAAAGAATTTGCTTTAAGTAAGGGGGAGAATTAAGCTCGAAGTAAAGATCATTTTAGCTCCCCCTACTTTTTTGGAAGCGTGTTTCACATTTTCATTTGCTGATTCTGTTTTTGCTAAGTTACAATTTCAGCTACTGAGAAGATGTCCCAGAATGAAGTCAAAATCTGAGACAGTAGTGAGGCAGATTCATTAGGTAGTGTATACTCTATCCCTCTAGAATAAAATTTCTTTCCTAACATAACTCTTTAAAAGACAGCTTTCTAGACAAGCAGAATCTATCTTCTGAATTAACAGAGCCTGCATTTTTAATAGAATGATAGTAAAATTTGGGATTGGCTAGCATGTTGGCTCTTGGTGAGTGAGATGAACAGAGGCTTCTAGTGACAGCAGAATAACAGCTGAAAGACAAAGCACTTGTTAATTCTGTAGGATTTTCTAAATCCAGATAAAACTTTGCATTCTAATTTTTAGAAAACATTAGTAGTTTTTTATTATTATTATTGAAGTTATACTTTTGCTATTTCCTGAAATTTTTACATCATATGTAACATTACTGACAAAATACAATTCTGTAATAGTCCCAAATATTTTTTTTCTGGATACAGTATTGTCTGATTAAATTTCAGGCATCCTTCCTTGATGAATTTGCTTTGCAGAAGACATTATATCCTTTCTTTGAAGCTCTGTGTCATTGAGTTCCTATTTCTGCTCTTGGTTAACTGTAATCACTAAACGAAGGCAAATGCAAATAAACCAGAGGAGAACAGGAAGAAAAACAGAGATTCAATAAATATAAACCAAAGGAGAACAGGAACAAAAATAGAAGTTTAGAAAACTTTGACTGACTTACAGAGGCTGAGAGGAATCAAGTTTGTTTAGTCAACAGAAGAAAAGACTGAGATGGGGCATACAGTCTTCTAAAAGGTAGAAAGCCACTAGAGGATTATGGTAATCGTTAAATTACAGTAGTTCAGCTGTCTCTTCAAGGTGGCATCCTGTCTGACAGGGGCAGGTGGGTATACTGGATGCGGTCTACCCTTGGTGTGTCCATCCAGCAGGTGGAAGCTCACTTTCAGATTTGGATGCTGCATTTTGGGTTATCGTGAGACAGTAGCTATCAATTTTCTTCTGCCTTTTGGGAAAGTGCCAGGACAGTTAGAAAATTAATACATTACTTAAAACACAAAAATGTGCAGCCATTTCTCAACACACACCATGTTACAGTGACCAGTGTGCTATAGCTCGTTTCTTTGCTCTTAAGAGTCTACCTCTTGAGTAAACAAATTTCCTTGAAAGGACACAGTAACCTTTTAATTTAATATGACATCGTAACACTAAACATACTTGTATTCAAAGCAGTTTCAAATTTGCTGCCTGCATTGTTGCTGGGGAAACTGTTGCTTGTGGAGCACAGAAAGATTCATTTATAGTGTTGTCTTCAAGTTGTTTCTAGCATCTAACACTTACTGGAATCCCAGAAAATTTACTTAATTCATATTACAGCAAGTTTTTTTTACACACGCAAAAAAAATGTGCTGAATTGAGGAACTTGCCTTTTTTATTTTTCTAATCTTGATCTGGTCTCGCAGATCCTGTATTTGGGTTTTTTTTGGGCAATGAGAAAGACTAGTTATGCATGTAAATGCCTCCTTTGTCTTAGTACTACTAGAGAGTTTTATTTTTTATTAGGTTTAAAGAAATATTTTACTACATCTCAAACTTTTGTCTGCCCTAGTCTTTACATATCATACCATCATATAATTTGGTTATGCATGTGAACTATACAAGCATTGGTGACTGCTAGATGGGGTGTTGTGTTTTGCCCTTTTTTTTTCCTGAAGTGCCAAGAGTGATTTAATAAGCAAATGGGCATACTTGATAGCATTGGGAAGAAGATTGCAAACGATCTATTTCAAGCTTATTCTGTATAGAACAAAGAAAGACTTTTAGAAATAGCTCTTAAATTCTTGACGGTTGCCGTATTTCACATGAGTGACTACAGAGGCTGTTCGTGCTGTGACTAAAAGTCACCAGGAGTGTCTGTGTGATCAGAACGAAAGACCTTGATTAGAGAGACCAGGCTGAAGAGAGTGAACTTGTCAGCTCTTCGGTTTGCTCATCTTTCCACCAGACCAACACTTCCCATTACATTGTGTTATGAACCCACCTATGAAAGCTGTGGATGCAGGGGTTATTCCTTTTTAAAAAGGCCCCATAGAAAAAACTGTGAGTCATCCTGCTGATCTTGTGCCTGATTTTTGACCTCTTTTAGGGCTTTCTATAGCCATCCATCACCATAGTTACAAAAAGTCGTCCATTTAAAAGTTTTCCTTAGATTACTTTGAATTTGCTCTTGCTACTGAGCTATGAAAAGCTCTCCTTGGATAGATGAAGGTTTGTATTATTCTGTATTCACTTGATGAGACTGTCATCTTTTTCCATTTCAAATTTTAGTAGATGCAAGATTTTACAATGTTTCTCTAGATTTAGTTTACCAAATGTTTGTCTCATAGCTAGATTTCTTTAGCCAAAAACATTCTCCTCAGTTACATTTAGATCTAAGGGATGCTGCTGTGGTGGAGAGTATCCTGAGATGAACTCTGTGAGGTAGCTAGGAGCCTGATTATCTTCATTAATTACGAAATACTATTATTAGAACCATAAACTTGTTTGAACCATTTAAGCCCATAGTTTATGTAACAGGCACAGTTACCTACTGATAACATTTTTGACAACTCTGTTATACCTAGGTAATGTCACCTTAGTTTTGGAGATGTAAAGGAGGAGGCTGAAGTGGAACATACCTAGTTAGAAATACTGATTTGTTCTTTCTGTTGCAGGCTGCTCAGTTGATAAAAACTGGTTTATTGTCTCGTTTAAGTAGCACTCCTGAACAAATAATGCAGATTTAATCTATGCAGTCTGTATACAGCCACTTCTTACCCTTTTTGAGTTGCAGCCTCTTTAGCAGTCAGATTTTTGTTCTCTCTGTGTAGTACCTAACACAAGACAAGTCTTGGCTGACACCATTGGCCTAGGTTGGGTAGGTGATCGTCATGCTTTGAAGATCTAAGATTCTACCAGGGAGAGAAGCAAATTTGGAAGGAAGAAGGTTTTTTGTTCAGATTCACCCTGGGAGACAATGTGTGCTTGCTAGTGCTGTAGCTAACAGGAAGCAGTAATAGGCTGTGGCCAGTGATGAGGGAGGGCAACCACACGACACCTCTAGCTTCTCAGCAGTCTGCAGACACCGGTAGACTTCAACAGAAGCTTCTGTCAGGACTTGCAGTCCCCTCGCACTCCGCTGCAAGTGGGTGCGAAACTGGTGATTAGACAAACACCACTGCTTCATAGCCCTGTGATCTCTTCCCGTGAAGCAGAGAAGATGTTATTTTTCTCAAACCAGTTTTGTTTGTTAGCAGGAATGAGCTATGCAATTTTTTTTGGACCAGTCCAGGAGCAATTATTCACTAGGAAGTAATGGCTACCTTCTGCCAATAGTGTCACAGCTATCAAATTACAGTAACGGATGCTAAATGGGGTTGCAGGGTATTGTATTAAGATGATACTGAGGATTGTAGGTGCAACTGGATTTGTGTCAGTCCTTTGAGATAACATTTAGCTTTTGTGCTCTTTGTCCAGCAATAGTGACAGCAGAGGGGAGGAGGCACAGTTTGAGAGCTTTTATGCTTTTTGAGGTGCTAATTCTGTAGCATTCAGGGTGTCCCATATTTTCCTGGGGTTTTGATCCTGCAAGTGTTGGATAGAGGCAATGAAATCTGGCAACTGTTCAAACACTGAAGCATTTGTCATAGTCTGTGACATGCTGTGATTGATAAGTATAGCGGAGAGGAGGAGAAAGTTTATCTTTAAAAACAGGCTTAAGGAAATATCCTAGTGGTTTATTTTAAATGGAAGAACAGAAATCTTGTTAGAGCTGTATTTGAAGATCGATGGAGCTAATTCATGTTTCTGACCTGTGTAATGTTGGTTTTGGAACATGGTGAACCATTACATAGGGAGGAAGGGTATTTTTTTGTATGTAAATGAGGTGGAAGGGGTAGAAAAAGGAATTTTTAACCCTCCCATGTGGTTTTTGCAGCCTGACCTTAGACGTTGAGCTATGACTTGGGTTTTTTTGGATGGGTGACTGAGTAGGAGGAGAAGTGAGAGAAAAGCTGGGTATGGAAATGGAAGGAATTGGGAAGCTCCAGGGCAGGCTCACAGATGGGAGCTCGAAGGGTCTAGAATAGTCTGAAGAATGACAGTATCTTCCATGGAGGAAATACATTGCCAGGTGGAACTGGTTTGAAAGGGAGGGGGGGAAATAGTTACAGCATCAGTAAAAGGATTTCAGAGGGAGTTATTTTTCCCAGCATTGCCATTTATGATAAAATTGTCTTGTTTCATTCTCAAATGAAGATTGTAAAGGGGGAAGCTTCTTTCCCACTTTCTCTTTTTTTCCCTTATATTGCTTTATACCTTGTCTTCATGATAAAATTTTCCATCTTTTTTTGAAAAGACAGTGAAGTTCCTCACTGAAGAAGTAAAAGACAAAAAAAAAAAAAAGTCTTCCTGCCTGTTGTCTTCCACATGCTGTAGGCATCACGTAGCCTATTGTCATCTTAGTTATAAGCAGGAGTTAAAACGAAGGAATCTGAACCAATTCAAAGAAATACTACACCTGGACTGCAGAGCTGCAGATGCATAATAGCTAATCTTCAATTTTCTGATTTAGGAATTTAACTTCAGGTTTAGGTCTTCCCAATTGTGACAGTACAGCAATATTCACTGGTTCCCTGCCACGAAGCTATGCTCTGTAATTCTGTTGCAAAATCATCGACTCCTCTATAGATTTCGGGGATTAAAGTTTACTTCTGATGTGCCTTTATTCAGTGTATATGAGGCTTTTATTCCTGGAGAAGTTAGTGTGCAAACATCCAAATGTAGCAATTCATTTAAGAGGGAGAATGGAGAAAAGTTGGCCAGCAGTTGAAGCAAAATAGCTTAAACAGTAAATAAAATAAACAGACTTGGAGCAAATCCAAGGAGGACAGCAGGGAACCAATTCAAGCTGCATCGAACCAGCATACTTTGAAATGGTAATTTTAAAAGCAGTAGTTTATCTAGAGGTTTTTTTAAATAGTCTTTTTAACCCTTTTGCATGTTTGTTAGAGTGGGAAAGAACCAAAATAAAAACAAATGCAAGTCCAGTTGCTTTTGCTGTTTGTTCATGTGTCCTGTAGAAGTTACTACACTGAGGCCAATAAAGGGTTTCAGGATTTTTGCAACAGCTGTTCGAGCTCTTCCATCTCTTTGCACCGGATGATGGCTCTCAAAAGAGTTAGATTAGCCTTTCCGCTATTTT
>VYXH01005065.1:267864-303625 GCA_013397275.1 Burhinus bistriatus | reverse complement strand
TTTTTTTTTTTAAATTAAATCAGATCATGAAATGAATAAACTTTGTAACATATATTCTGGAGAGAATAAACAATAATGTCTTCTATTTATGCATCAATCTCATTAGCAGCTCTGAGGCTGGGAAGAATGGACAGTAGTTCAGGACAATGTTCATTCATTAAAGTTATAATTAAAATGGCAGGAAGAGTATTTAATGTATTGTTTAGACCACCTCACAAGGATGTAAGTCTGACCAGTGCTTGGGACATAGGATAGTAGATCAGAGGTCTAAGACCTATTCTAGCACCTCTCTGTGTGTCATTAGCACATCCTTTCTGCTCTATAGATAATGATTCTTAGCAGATATAAGAAGCTTTGGAAACTCAGTTTTGACATACTGAAAACAACTGTGCTTTGTCAGAAAACATTAAAACTTTGTTGAGTGCAAAGTGATTATTTTACGTGTTTTTAAACCTTGTCATAACATCTTTTCCTGTTGCTAAAACAAAAAAAACCTGTGTTTGGTTCAGATTATGAACTTCCCGTTTGTAAGTTCTTCTATTTTAAATGAGGGCCCTTTGGTTACTGGTTTTCACTTAGCATAGGCATTGCCCAGGGAAGCATCAGAACTTAGCAAGACTTGGTGTTGTTTTTCAAATCCTAAGCAGCTAGTCTGTAAGTGCTCTCCTTGACACGGTCCTTTTTGAAGATACCTTATGGACCTGCTTGGTAGCCTGTGTTTAGAACAGAGATCAGCTGCCCAGAGCCTGTGGCCTAAATTTCTCTTCCGTGAGCCCAGGGTCTCAGAGCTTCTCAAGAGCTTGGTTTGTGCAGGTCTGTGCTTTGTTACCATTTAATGGATGCTGCTTAGGGTTATGGGGAAGTCCATTGCAACAGGTGCTAGGCCTGTGTGGTTATGGCTGCTATAGGGTTTGTCCACACAACAGTCAGAGTCTTGACCATAGTGCAGTGTTGGTACAACCAGGTTAGCTGTAACCCAGTAGGGTGGATATTGAAAACAGGTCAGTCCTGGTGTGAGCTCTGTGCTGGCTTGTTTGTAGTGCTCCTGAGGCAGGTGTTTAATATCACAGCTAACTGGCTTAACATAGCAGTTTTCGAACTTGGAGCTAGGGCTGGATGAGATGACAAGGCACGAAACGTATCTTGGGTGGAGTGTTGGAAACCCCAAAGATACACTATTAGACATTTCTTTCCATCCCTCTCCTGCACGCTCCCCAGTCCTCTCCTCTTGGCAGTCATGGGGGTTGTTGCGTGTCTTTTGAACCGGTGGATTTGGAGCAACTTGATGCCTGAAGCTGCCTTCCTGCCAGAGCCTGCACTGACCCAGCCAAGGCCCGGTGCCACCAGCTTATACCTGGAAGAAGTAATTCTCCTATGGATATTATGTAAAATATTTTTTAAAGAAGTGGTACTTACGGATCTGGAATGTAGTAGCTTGAGATAGAAGAGTGTTAGTTAGTTAGAAGAGTGTTAGTCCAGAGGTGTGGGGAACTAGCTGCTGGCTTGAGCAATGCAGGAGGGGAAGAGCTTTGGGCAGCAGCCCAAAGCTGCGGGGCAAGCCTGGAGAGTTGGGCCAGACCCAGATCAACAGGCACGGCAGGAGCTTTATTTGCTCTGGGCAGGGCAGATGGAGTAGGAAGGGAAGGCAGAGAAGGCATCGGTACTAAAACAGGTGAGGGGGAGAGGCAAGGGACGAGATTTTGGGATAGGCAGAACATGGGGAACGTGTAGGGCAGAGACCCACATTATTGCAGGGAAAAAAGACAGCATGCCTGAGAACATGCTGTCCGTCAGCTTACTTGGGTACATACTCAAGTGTGTACCTGACCCCTGCTAAATGCAGTGTAGAGGACTCTGGAGGCTGTGGTTTCATGAAAGTCTGGTGACAACAGTAACATCCGAGGACTCCTGCTCCCCCCCTGCTTAGTCCTCTACTGTGCCGCAGCTGCGCTCAGGGTTGTTTGTAAGGCCATGCTGTGAACCATAGTCCCTTGTGGGTTTTGTTTAGCCTGGACAAGTTCAGATTCTCAGCACTGGCCTGACCAAAGCAGCAGCGTGGTGTGGGGGAAGACCGAGGGACTGCAGGAAGGCTGCATCTGAAATTGGCACGTGCCTTCAATGGTTTCTGCATGAAGCCATGCCTTCAATATGCAGAGACCCTGCAGCAGGACCTCTAGAGTTGCATCAGGTGTTGTCTCCATTAAGTACTTGCTACACACTGGTGTATGCTTTTTAATTTTTATTTTCTCATTTTTCTACTGGCTGACAACACCTACCTCCAACCACCTCTCACAGGGCAAAGCCTGTACTGCCATCTCTACAGCCAGCCAGCAGCGGTTGATGGCTAGAGATGGAGTTCAGCCAGAAGTGAGGGACAGTGTGTCCTTTCTACCCTCCTACAGCAGCATGCGGTGCAGAAAGCAGAATGGTCTCATCTCAGCTTTTTGGATGACAGCACTGTCTTCGTTAAAGCAACTGACTGCCAAGACTAAGAGATTTATCATGTGAAATTGTTCTGTCCTGAATAACTTAATTAGTGCTTAAATTTTGTCTTTTGTGGGCGGTGGTTTGATGGTGAGATTTGTACTGTTTTTATTCTATAGCTTTATCTTTTTTTTTTTTTTAAAAAAAAAAAAGGTTTACTCAATAGGAGAAATTATTCCCCATACGTGTGGTAATGAAGATAAAATGTGAATGTTTTTGTCTTTTGCAATGCAAAGCAAGAACGGCCCTCTAGTGGTCACAGCTCTAAAAAAAATGATATGGGGAATTTTCTTCACCTCACTCAAGCAATATTGCAATAATTGCTTTCTCTAGGACTCTCTAGCAAGGAAACCATACGTGATGAAAGTTTTTCCATTCTTGATATTCTCGTGCTTCTAGATTGAGTAACTAAGATAATATTTGCAATTTAGTCATGTAATTGGCAACTTCAGACTGTGCATCTGGGGAGCTTTCACTTAACTGTGCATGTTAATAACGATGGCAATTATTTATTGAATAATAGACTATTGGGTTTCTTAAGTAGCTAAAGCAGCGAGCTGTGGAACAAAGACTAGCATAAATTACCATCAACTATATGACACAGTTTGTTCCTGAAACCACAAAATTACGCCTTCGTTTTGTTCACTTTTATGTAATTCTTTTTTTTTTTTTCTTTTTGAATTCTTCTCAACAGCCCAGTGACTTCTCGGTATCTCTAAAGGCATCGGGGAAGAACAAACATTTCAAGGTGCAGCTCGTGGACAATGTCTATTGTATTGGGCAGCGTCGCTTTAATACTATGGATGAGTTGGTGGAACACTACAAAAAGGCTCCCATCTTCACCAGTGAACACGGGGAAAAGCTATATCTTGTGAAAGCACTTCAGTGACGTTGAAGATGGACTTGGCCGCCTGGGCCTCATAACTTACAAGCCTTAGGTCCTAAATTCACTTTTACAGAGCAGAGCAATATCTGAAGCAGGCTTAAGGAATAGGCTCTTTCTGAAGTGTTTGCTCTGTCAGTTGCTGTTTGTCCTTTTTTTTTTTTTGTTTGCCTCTTTTTGTGTTCCAGTTCTGTTAATCTCCGACCACCTCTCTTCAGGTTGAGAGTTTCCCTTGGGTGGCCGTGGCGAGCACTCACCTTCCCGGCTGAGTTCAAAACTCCCCTCTTCTGTGTACGTTTACATAGTTAGCTCAGATCAAGGAGGGGCGTTTTCAATTCAAACCAGTGTTAATCTGTTCAGATTGCTCACGCAGGCAGAACTCTCCGTTCAGAGACATCGGGCACAGTTTGAATGCACTGAAGCTGCAGCTACTTAAGTGAGAGAGAGTAGACATAACAGTTGTGGCTGTGAGTTCTGTAGCTATATCGCTTACCGAGTAGTATATTACAAAAACTCCTAGTTCCTAGAAGCACTCTTTACACTGTACTCTGCTATTACATTGCCTCTCTGACTCTTTGTAAAGAGTACACTAATTAAAAGCATTTTGTAATAGTACTTCTTAAACTACTATGGTAAGATTGTAGTAAAAGAAAACTATCTAGTGTATTTTGGTCTGTAATTGCAACGAAGAGAAATTTTATTTGAAAGTTGATTACTAGAGAAAGAATCATTGAATTGTAAAGGCTGAATGTTTTGGTAATCGACAACCAAATGTGCCATCCACATAATGCTTTTTCCTCTTGCCCTTCTGCTTGTTTGAATTAAACGATTATGTATTTAATTCTCAAAGTAATATGTATCTGTAGCTGATTGTTGACACTAATACGGAAGATTAATAAAAACTGATCTTGGGATGGGGTGGGGCGGGCTACCAACACTATATATATATTTGCTTTACAGAAAGAATTATTTGGGTTTTACAGAGGATGGCGTGGTTGGTAGGAAGAGACACACAGAATGTTTGTGAAGAAAATGCATTTTTCTCTTTTCTTTACATTTAAACTCCTTTATGGTTTAAATATACAGTCTTTAGATGGCACATTCCTGAGATTGAAGAAGGGATCGTGAGATCTCAAAATCTTGCATACTCAGTTTTTTGGATATTGTAATAAAAAAGGTATTATGTCATGATGGAGTACTGGATTTATCCTTGGGTGGTAGTCCTGGTGTTCCTTTAGCAAGGTGAAATAGAGCAAATAATGAATTTGTTTGTCTTGGAATTTTTGTGGCCTAAAAAGAAAACTTCTGCGACTGCAGAGGACAGTTTGGTATGAGGCAGTGTCTAATGAGCTCTGTGTTACTTCTTTCTGTGATAAGTAAGTCTGTTTGTAGCTTTAACGAAAACGTCAGGATGGAGCTGTTTCCTGGTACCTTTTGCTATTAAAACATGTTCCTTACCTATTCTGTATTTCAGCCAGTGGTAGTACAACTACCTCAGTGCATAACTCCAGCAGCGATGTCTGACTTGCTTTGGTGTAAGTCATACCGCTGCCAGGAGACTGCACTGGTACATCGGCGAACGAATTGCAGTCTTGCTCAGGCCTGAGAGGCAAGTACAATTTTTGAAGTTCTACACACGTACTATTTTCTGTAAGATTATCTGAATTGACAACTGTATTTGAATTAACAACTGTATTTTTCTGTATTAACTAAAAATTGGGCATTGACAATTCTGCTTGGTCCAGCTTAATGAAGGAAAGCAGTGATTCAGAGCAATCCAGAATAGTCATGCATTATCCTGAAGAGCCCATGACTGTCTTATAAGAATATAAAAGCTTTCCATGTGAAATTGGTGAGAAGTACCAGTTGTTTACAATCTACCTGCAGAAGGACTCCACAGTGGGCTGCTACTTAAACTTCATAAGTGAATTCTGCAGAGAGTGTAGCTTTTTGCCTCTAATATCTAGTTCTTTCTGCAGGTGAATCTAAGCATGTACTGAGTATGGCAGTGACGTTAAGATAGTCAACTATATGTTGTATGAGCATTTTCCGGTTTGAGCGAATTGCTTTTCAGTCTCATTGACTCTGTAGTATTTGGAAAAATGATATATGGGAATGGTTTTCCTTTTCAGTAAACTGATTACTGCAATTACTCTTTCATGCCCCTTGCTCATTTTTCTGAAATGTTCCCTATGTTTCCTGTTTCAGGAGCCTTCGTATGCCTCTTGCAATCCTTCTTTTCACTTTTTTTTATAGTCCCTTTTTACAAGCTCTGTTAGTTCCTGACCCCTTTCTAGTCTTAGTAGCTTAGAACTAAATCAAATAGACATATAAGTGAAGTTTTTACCGTACGCTTTGTATTTGAACGGATTTAATAAATTTATTTTTTTTTTGTTACCTCATCCTCTGTAAACAGCTTCTGCGTATTGAGGTGTGACTTGTTAAAGTATTTTGTTCTAGAAGCGGTTAGTTAATTTATGAGCCAGCAGTGTGCATGACTAGCTCGAGTTATTTTTTTTGAAACAAGCCTCATCTTGTTTTTGCCCATGCTGTGTTTAATCAACATGCTCTCCATTCAACAGGCTCATTAATAGTTCTTCAGTTGTCCCTGTCTTTACTAATTGAGATAAGTTTCTGCAAGTTTTCCTGCCTTTTTGACCTCATTTGCTGGATTGGGCCTAAGCATTAACAATCTTCAGTACTAACTGCTTAATAAAGGGGCAATAGACACAGATTTTATTTTTGTTTTCCTATTTTATATGTACCTTTCTATCATTTGAAAAAACCTCACACTTACTTTTCGACTACTTAAAGTCTCTTTGTCAAAGCTTGGGGTTGGGTGTGTGTGAGGTTTCTTTGAAGATGAGAGGAATTGTGGTGATCTGCATTTCTTCACCTGCAGTTCTCGTTAAAGGTTCAAATAATTTCTGATGGAGTAGAAGTGGTGATTTTTCTTTATGATATTCAGTCGCTTTTCCCATCATACCTGGTTCGTATAGGTGCATAAGTTGTACTTGTAAGTATTATTCCTGTATAGATGTTAATGTTTTCTTGCATTGCTGATGTCTACATAGGAATGTGGATGAGTTGTCTGAATCCATTGCAGTTACTGTACTTTCTGTGCAGTGGCAGGAATTTGAGATCCATGTTTTCACTTTTAGCTCCGGGAGCTTGTTGACGAGCTCCCTCTTCCAGTTACCTTGACCGTTTGTGGTATCACTGAATAGTCCTACCTTGAGTAGGCACAAAAAGATGGTCAAAATCCTGACACTTCTGAATTTAGACATTATAGCTTATCTGTTCTGTAGCACTCCTCTTCTGAGGATGTTTTATTTAAAGGATGCTGTGGTAGCTGTTCTTCATAAATGTCTACAGTGTGGTCCTTGGTCCTGGCTTTTATGCTCTTCAGTCTTACGGAAGTATGAGTGTATGACGCATTTTCTGAGGGGTGGGGAGACTAGTCTTATGCCAGCCACTTCCGAGTGGTGTATAGCCCTGCACCAACTGGGAGGCGCTGCTCTTTGCGCAAGCGCTTACAGTGCCATACTGCTGTTACTGATGGTGGTGTTTGGCCAAAAACTTTGGAGAGCTTCAAAGTTTATGCTGGTTTGCCGATAAATGCACGCAAACTTCTTCACAGGTCCCAAGCCAGGCAGCTGCTAGCCAGATCCAAATTGGAAGAAACGTGAACCCATGGCCTGGTGCCAAGTCTCAGCCTGAGAGTCTTGCAGAGAAGTACAGCAGAAACACTTAATACAGCTGTGCAGTGTTCATCTGCTGGAGCATCTGTCAGCAAAATACAGTTGGGTACCAGGTAGCCACAGCAGACCTGCTTTAGTATTGAGGGTAGTCGCGTATTAGGTGGGGACAGATTATTAAAGGATTAATCTGAGAGTGAACCAAGAACATGCCAGGTAAACTCACATGGATTTACTGTATTATAAAAGCAATGGGTTTGCTTAGTCTTTGCTTTTCGGGAGAGGAGAGAAGCGGCAATAAAGACATGCAGTTGGGTAATTAACATGAATATGGACTATATGAACGGACTGTAAAGTCCTGCTCTTGAATGATTCTGTTTAGTGTTCTGTATTCAGATATTTTTGTCTCATAAATTTATATGAAATCCTTAAAGTTTACAGCTGTTCCTCCAACCTTTATTGTAGCTTTTCTCTACTGTAAAATTTGCTGCCTCGTTTAATGGTTTCACTAAGGGGAAACAGAGGTCTCACGCTTAGAATGATAACTTCTGTTATAACACAAAGTTGAAATACTTTTAAAATACCACTTTACAGTTTTACTCATAAAAATAAGTCAGATTTTGCCTAAATTATAAATCAAAAGCTAGAAATGGGATCACACTTCTTTTGAATTAGGTCTGGCAATTTACTTGGGAAGAGCTACTAAATAACTGCAAGGACTTTCATTCCTTCTTGGTCTTAAACTAGTTTAATTCAGTGTTTTAGAGGTAAATGAAGCCTGTGCAATCTCCAGAATCTGAATCTGATGAGTTCTGTTTTCTTCCTCCAATGGATGGGATGACTCATTTTTAAATGGAAACTTGTTAACATATTTATTCTGATAAGCTGTGAAAGGTGCATTGCTGAAGTAACTCTCAGCTCTTAAAATGCACTAAGAACTGTGAATCTTCCTATTCCTTTCTCTTCAGTACATCCAAAATTCAGTGCCTTTTTTAACAAGTGGAAAAGTGTAAACCAGCAAGAGTACAGGGTGCACAGTCCTGAATAGATTATAGATCACCTGGGCCATGTGAATGAGAGGCTTCAGAGCAAAAGGAGGATGCAGGTAAATGCTGCTGTTCATTCACTAGTTGCCCCTAGGTGGAACAGGCTTTTAAGTCCCAAGTAAATCCGCTGTGCTATACTATTCTAGGAAGTATACTGCAGTTGCAACCCAAATGTGCACCAACCTCAGTATACGATAACAATGCCCAATATCTGTATGCTCTTGTGCTGGTATCTTGCAAAAGCAATAGCTTATTGTCCTTTTCTCTATTTTAGGTGGGTATTCGTATCTATAGCTGTTGGATGTAATTATAATTTGTTGGGAAATCCAATACACAGAATGTTTTTTGACCTAAGTTGACTTAACTTGAAATATAACCTACATATAATATACTTAAAACTGTAGTATTTCCTAGTCCTTTGCATGCCTCTGGAACCCTATGCTACTTTTGTATTTTAAAATGCAAGTTTTTCTGGCATATTATTTGTGTTTCTTTTCTTGTTATAAAATAGATTGTCTTCCCTGTTATTTGAAATATCTACCCAAGCTCATACGGAAGCTGACTAACAGAAGTGGCATGTAACCATTGACAGATTAGACAAGTTTCTCATTGCATTTTCTTTCATATGTGACAATATTAAATGTTTTAGGAGTGGGAGGTTTAAAAAAAAAAAAAAAGAAAAAAGAAGACTTTAGCTTGACAGATTTTCTTCAGCAGTGGGAGTCCACAGTTATGAGGAAAAAGTAACAGGTGAGAAATATTCTTTTAAGTGAATTTAGTTTGGAATGAAGTTTGACATCATATGGCACTAGTGCATGAAGTATTACAAAGGTTAACAAATGAATGTTGACTTGGTCCAGCTTAATGAAGGAGTGGATGGATAAAATTGTTCATCTCGATGTCCTACTCTAGAAAATATTAGTGATCTTTGAAAGGGGAGAATGGTGACTTCGGGGAATTTTTTGTTGGTGCTGGGGTTTTTTATTTTGATTTTTGAGGGAAGACTTCAAAAGAGGTGTCTTGCTCCAGTTTTCAAGCCAAATTTTGCTTCTGAGCTTCTTCCTGAGAAGTATCTCTTTGGGTGTGAGCCAGGCCACAGAGAATACGTTAACTGGAATTATTCTCCCAGCTGTAATTGAAACTGTGGTGGTAAATAATGGGTTACTTTTTTTTTTTTTTAAATTTTGATCTCCATTAGATTGGATACCTACATCTATATGGTAATTAATTAGTGGGTTCTGTGGCTTACTGACTTAGCTTTTCAGCTGGGTTCAACTCGTGTCAAGTTAAAATAAGCTTGATGATTTTTTTTTTTTTGGTTCCTTTTTATGTCGCAGAACCAGTAGTGCATTCAGTGCAATTATAATTTGTAATGCAAAGAAGCCCTTCAGTTGTGGGTGGCTGGTATGTTTGGAATACTAAGTCCACAGATGATAATGATAATGCAGCCATAAAGAATGGCGGGTAAGGGCACCAGCAGACAGGCAGAAAGAACAGGCTCCTGGGATCATGAAGCAAGTATCTGATGGTTTCTCTTTGGAGAATTAGGGTGTTTATTTTCATTTGAATATGCATAGCTAATTTGTAAAAGTGAAACTTAACCCTTTTTTGACATACAGTCTGTTTATTCAGAAGTAAATTCCAGGAATTAGCACTGCAGGAGGGAAAGTGGATGTTGAAGCTCTAAGAAAAGTGAAGGATACTGGTGTTTGTGGCAGCTTTCCTACTGAAAATCCTATCAGGCTATATCCTAGTGAAAAGTGGGATACTCTGTCTTACTTGGTTTTGTACCAGTGTTGGCCTGACTTTGTGTGGGCATAACTTGTCTCCACTAAGGACATGGTAACTGTGATTGTGTTAGAACTGAGATTTCCATAACATAGTCAAGGCTCTTGTGCAACTGGCTTGGGCTAAGCACAGAGTTGAAGGTGAAGAGATGAGGAAGCGTTGAATGACTGTTCACCAGGAATGGCTGGGTGCCATAGAGGGCTCTCTGATCCAGTTATTTTTGTCCTTTGCCATTACTAATTCAGCAGTGGGCGTCAGCATTATCAGTGTTTGATGTTCTGTGTTAATAAGGTGCAGAGTTGTTTCTTTTGCTAACAGGTAACTTTGATCTGATGTGCCACTTCTTTGGCTTGTCTCTGAAATTGTTCTGCTATGAAATTCAGGATGGTTTAAGAGAAATTATGTTACTTCTTTTTAGCTGACATTTCTGATATAGCAGACCTACGTTGTCAGCCTTCTGATGCTCTTTGGTGTAACCTCTTCTGCAGAAGTCTGGGCATGTTTCAGAAGTTAACAATGTCAGCTCAGTCCTTTGCCATGTGGTGAGTGTTAGATTACCAATCATGGGCCCCTTGATGGTGATGTCTCATGTTTTTTTAACGGTGGTCTTTAAGACTTGTCTTCCTAAAATCATATTTTTCTTCTTTTTTTTTTCTTTCCCTTTTTTTTTTTTTTCCTCCACTTTCTTCTCAAAAATGCACATGCATCTGTCTGTGGTAGTCCTGTTACTTCCCAGAACGTCTCCTTGGCCGTTAGAAACTTTGTGGACCATTTGGAGCAGTGGAGTTTTGAACCAGTGTTGTCTTAATGGAAAATAATACACTGCTTGATGGATTGCATGAACCTGTGGTGGGGGAAATAAGAACCAAGGTGCTTTCCCACTTTATGCTAGTTCTTGGAAGAACATCGTGCTAATGGAATGAACTCTGGCCATTCTTTAGAAAGGAAGTAATAAAAGAGAACAGGTTACAGGTCTGGTTTAAGTCAAATCACTTTGTAAATGCTTGCGAATCATTTTAAAACTGTAAAAATGGAGAAAGTCATTATACAATGCAATGCCAGGAACTTCTTAGTTACTGATGGAAGGAGGAGGCTGTTTTCCTCAGCATTAGCAGAACATTAATTCTGCAATACTTGTAGAATTTTTGAAAAACAAACCCAACCACTTTCAGAAACATATCCGAAACCAAGCTGTGCATACTCAATACAGTTCTGAACCTTTGAGGATAGGGCACTGCATTGTCACCTAGCTTGAATTTTTGTTATTTTTCTGTTAACTGCAACAATTTTACTTTTATGATGACTCAGATGAATGAATTTTTCTTGCGTGTTTTCTAGTGCAGTTGCATGTGGTCTGGCATCTCTTCCATTTGAGCTGGTTGAGTTTCCAGGAATCCTGCTTGTCCTATGCTTTGTTCTTCTGCACTGCCTTCCTGCCTTATTGGCACTTGATCTCCTGCTCCACCTTTTCTCCTTTCCTCCTCTGTTTTCTCTTGTGCCCTAAAGCTTCTCAAGTTTTTCAGCTCCTTCTTCCTTTCTTCAATTGTCTCTACTCTCCCTCCATTTTTAACCTTTACTATTTAGAGCCTACCTAATGAACAGGAAAAATTGCTGTACTCCACACTTCTCCCTTATACATCCAGGTATCAGAAGCAGACCTGCTTCCTCAGGTGGAGCTGTATTTGTGCTGCGGGCACAGCAAGGAACGGGCCGTCAAGTGACTGCATTGCTTGAGCAAACCTGTTCTTATCATTCACAGAGGTGGTTCGTTGGATGATATAATCCCAGCCTAAATCAGCAGTTTGACTTTAGGGCTTCAGTGCATGTGTTCTCACTGTTGAAGGCTTGGTGCTCAAACAGGCTAAGCAGCTGCAACTATGAAATGGGGAGGGGAAAATGACATGGGCAGTATTTCTGTATATTTACCCCAAATGTCACACAGCGCACTCATCAGAACAGGGGCAGTGAAATTCTTATGTTCTATTGGTATTTGGGGGTGGTTGTCCACCCCTCCTTTCCTGCTTGCCAAAGTTTCTTCTCTCTAACTTACTGCATGGTAGGATGCTATTTTCCAGTACTGAAGAGAGAAAATACCAAGGATTCCTCCAGGAGAGTTGCAATTCAGCAGTAGCAGTTTTTGTTAGATACAATTTGCTTGAAATGCATCAATGCATGGTTAGGCTGACATAGCGGAGATGTTATGCTGGCATATAACTATAACACTGTGTTGTAGCTGTAAATGACAGTTCATACTGTTTATTGGGACTGTTATAATTATGGGGTCTACTATAAATCTTCATTCAAAAACCTGATACTGTAAACAAAGCCCTTTAATTAAAAAAGAAAAAAGATACCCCCCAGCCCACGTACAAAAGGAAGGAACATACCAAACTGAAGAGAGCAGCCAGAATAATTGCTGTGTACTGTACAATGATGATGGAGAGCAGACAAAGAGCATACACTGAGGAGCCATGGAAATGAAGTATCATAAAAGGACTGGTGACAGATAATGCTATTAGGAGTGTACTCAACCCACGCGAATGTGATGATACATATGTTGGCACCAGTGAGCAGGAGGGAAGTTCAAAATGATTGCACAAGGCATTTGCTAAGGGACCGGGCTCAGCAGACCCAGGCCAGAGGAACTTCAGTTTCATTCTGAAGCAGTTTTTGCTTTTTCTCTTCAGATGCAGAGATCGGGTATAAACAGCAGTGGGCTTGAATAAGCAGTCAGCCTCTGCTTCTGCAGCAGGAAGTTAAGACATCTAAGAAATCCCCTTTGTCCCAGATAGTATGTGTGTGCATGTGTTTACTTTCCCTCCATTTAAAAGATTTCTTCAAATTTGATTTGTTCCAGAACTAACTCATTTATCCTTTTAGAATCGGCGCACACCTTTCTGTAGTAGGGTGATCCCTGGGGAAAGGTTTGATTACATTTGAACATGTGTGCAGACTTGCCCTAGACTGCACATGGGTGACTAATCCTTGATGAGCTCAGTGCTCTCTGAAGGGAGAGCCAATGTTTGAACAATTTTAGTTGTGCCCATGATTGCATTAAAAGTCCTCTACTCTTCCACCTTCCCCGTCCCGCTGACTGCTTGGGGACACATATCCCTTTGGCTTCTGCAATCTGTTTTGCAGCCTTGATACTTGTTCACATTTATTCCAACTTTTGAGTCTGATACTTGGGAAAAAAACCCTTGAGCCTGCTTCTCACACCAACCTTTCCTGTTGAATATGAAAAATGGCTGCACTGGTGTAGTTGTACACGTCAGCCAGGGAACATGGTTGTCAGCTGCCATAACCAACCGAACATGTTGCCTGCCGTCAGCATCCAGAAAATTAAAGATTGCTCCCTCACCGGTGGAAGAGCAATATGAGGCTCTATGTCAAGCTTATGTCATTGCGCATCCACATGGACATGAGTTGGATCGGGAGCTGGTGATGCGTAAAACTTGATGAGGAGAGGTAAAATATGGTGCGTGTCGGTTCTGAGTTGGCTCTTTTCAATGCAGAGGTGTTAATGGCTGCGCTGACCTTCCTATAACTGTACAGTTGTAATAGTAGACTTAGCAGTACACATGTTAGGCCTGAGAAGGACTGAAATTCACTGTGATGCTTCTGTTTCTAAAACAGGAGAACATAATTTTTGCAAAAGCAATGAATCTGAACTAAAATATGCCTTTCTTGTTAGTGGTGTTGACTGACCCAGTCTCTTTGCTGGTTCCCGTCAGTTTTTGTGGGGCCTTCTGACCTCTAGACGGGATTCATCTCTTCCCAGGCGGGATGGCTAGAAGTGAGTTATGAACTTTTAGCATGGTGCTCTGAACTAATCCTACCCTGGGCTTTGGACTGCTGTGCTTCCCGGTGATGAAAACCACATCCATCATTTACTGGCCTGAAAAAGAAAGTGGAGATATTTTCCCAAAAGCCTGGATCTGTCTCAGCAGAAATTAGGAAGAACAGTCTTTTGAAATTAAGCTATAATAAATTGTGATCTAGACAGCTAGAGATTTTCGTGCTCATCTAAGATGACAGATTGCCAGATACTGCAAAAATAGGAAGAGTTAATGAAGATTCTTTCTTCTCTGAATGTCGTTCACCCTTTCTGTAAGCCTTGGCCTTTCCAGCCCATAGGGAAGTTTGACAGTGCTTCCTCCCCTCCTAATTTCTTGCCCTAGAACTCAGGAAACTGGCCAGTCTTGGTACTGTTTTCTGGTAAATGCCTACAATTTACACTCACCACATGTGTTGAATATACAGACTTGTTTAGCATACTTCAGCAAGATTCTTGTGTAATTATGCAAGCACAGACACAAAATCGCTGACCCTCAGTGATGCTGCCTGTACTGGTAAGCGCACATGTACCTCTACATATATATATATCTCTATCTATATATATATATCTTTTTTTAACATTTTTCTTTTAGATGTTAGAACCTGATAGTGCTTACTTAATTTTTTACATGTTTTTATAGACTTTTAGGTGGTCCTTTTTGTACGTGGCAGCTTTCCATAACTAGATACTGCACGCAGATTCATATCCTTTATTTGGCACTCTGATTGTTACTTTGATAATGCTTAGGTTTTTAATGGGCAGTGGCCATGAACTGAGACACAGAAAGAGAAAATCGTTTGCAAAAAGCCTCACGACATTACGCAGTAACCACAAAGAGCATCAACATTTACTTTGCATGTTTTCTGAGGGCTTATACCAAGGCAGGCTGAAATTTAATGGAAAGATCAAAGTGACTAGACTTGGCTTTGGATCAAACTCTAATACAATTCATTTCTTACTGACTTTTGTTTGATATCAGAAAGTATTAAGGCACTTACCCTTATGATTTAAAGAGGCCTAATTTTAGAGGATAGAGAGGATCAGAAATGTTAACTTCTGTTCCAGAGCAGCTGCCTGAATTATACATCTGTGTTTTCTAAACTATCATAGGCAAAGCATGTTTACTTTACCAATCTTGCAAAAAAGGATAAAAAGTGGAGAGGGTGCCAAATCTGCAAAGAAAATGTCATATGAAAGAAGATTTCATGCTTACTTTGGTATCAACTATTGCGCTGTTCTTTAACTGAACCTGACTTCCTAGGTTTTCTGCTATAGAATCACTATGGCTTTTCCCAGATTTTCTGGTTATTAGAATTCAGTCCAAAGAGCTCCCTTTCCTAATGTTATTTTATCTTAGCTAGAGGAAAGCAGTTTAAGCGATAGATATATTTTTAATGGACAAAACCTTCCTACTATTAAGAATGTAAATAATATTATACTTCTTATGGACTTAGAAATCTCAGGTTAGAAAAGGAAAGGATGCTATTGCTTTCTTGGTTTATTTGCTTTATTTCACCTTTTGAATAATATTCCAACGCTATGGTATTACTGTGCCTGTGCTCTTGGACCTTACGTTCCCATCCCATAGGGATTTTGCACACTTTGTTCATCTATACTGAGCCAACGTTAGAATATAAACTCTGGGTATAGAAACATACTTTCCTTCAGTCTTCTGGAATTACAGAGCAGACAGTCCCCTGGCATATTCCCAGTTTCGGGACTTGTTTTTGAGATAGTCACTTGTTGCATCACTGTATTGAAAATTTTATCAATATGTGAATGAGCTCAAAGGCTAGATTATGAATGGTTATTTTCAATGTGTTCATCTCATGAGTTTGATGTTTATCTTTGCAATGGTATAGTGGTGTAACACAAACCTTAGCTAAAGTTTGGCAGTTTGTTTCTCTTGGGTTCTCTTTGTTTCAGCTTCTCAGTCCTTGCTGCTTAGTGATGTTCCTTTCTTCTCTGCTGGCTGGATTCAAGCTTGATATTGCAGTAATTACTCCGGAATTCATTATAAGATGTTTAGTATCATAGCTTGGCTACTTAAAGAAAAGAGCAGCAAGCTTCCAGGCAGGGATCAGGTTCTGACAGCTGCTTGTGGAAGAATTTAGCGAGGTTACACCTGTTTATCTGCTGCAAGCTGGTCTTTTTTTTCTTTCTCTTGCTGCCATTTTCCCACGTCTTCAGTGATTCACAGCCTCCTACACTGCGGTCCGCTGGGACTGCCAGAGATGACTTTGTTATTAGATGATGTTTCTTGAATGACCCAAGTTTTCCTTGTAATCTGATTCCATCAAGGGGATGGTGTGAGGCCTCTGGGACTTTCGGGAATGGCTCGCATTGCACACACTTAAGCGAAGCTTGTTCAAAGTGACCTAAAAGCTTAAAAATCTCAAAGCAATCATCAGTTTTCAGTTCTGGGTCCCAAAACATGAGTTACTGAAGTGCCCGAGCTCTTTTGGGTGAGTCTGCTTGCTCTGTGCTCAGCTCTCCTGCTCGCCTCTCCTCTAGTCCGAAGCTCCTCTGTGCAAGCACGATCCTGCGTGTGCACAGGGCACTCGTGTCAAATGACTCCCCAATTTCTGTACTGCCCCGATGCTTTCAGTGGTGTGACCTTCTCTTGTAGCTGTGTGCTTAGTATGGGAGATTTCTCGATCACGCACAGAAGAAAAAGCACAACCTTGGGGCCTCCTTGTGAGACACCATTCAAAAGCCTCTACAGACTTCTGCGTGTCTCAGATGTGTGGAAGTCCACCTTCTTGACAGAGCGGTATGTTTGCATTTTCTATTTATGAGGATGACAACAAATCACAGAATATCACAAGATTACTTCCGTACATTGTATATACACTTTGTAGACCCCTGAAAATAGAGGTAATTAAAAAAGGAATTAGAAAAATAAATGGTACTATGTATTTTCTGCCACCAGCATGTTAGAGGTCCCATTTCTTCCACACGCTTTGCAGCACTGAGAACTGTAAACACGGCTGGTCTCTTCCTTTTCCAGCACTGCTTAGACAATGTATCCCTCTGCTACTCAAATTCCTTGCAAGAGTTGCCAAGTGGTGAATCGCATTAGGGAATGGATGTTCATTCACTTGAAATTACATTGGTGCTGCAAAACTGTTTCCGATAGGTCACTGATTTGCTGTCATTCAGGTGATTAGCAATGTTATTAATCATTTATTTTTGCTGTTGATCTGAACCACGCTTTAGTCTGTGAAGAAGGTTGCAGAGGATATTGAATATAAATCTGAACTGTACAATTTTCTCTTAAGGTATGTGTCGTAAAGATGCCAGGGAATTAATTCCCTTGCTGCTTCTGCCACAAATGGGATTTAATGTGAGCCGAGAAACTTCAGCTGATGTTCAGTATTTTATTGTGTATCAAGCAAGCCCGGAAACTTTCTCCATGAGAGCTATGTGTGCTGTTGACAGATGAAATATTTCACCCACTTCAACAGTGGGAGGTTGTTTAATTAAAGAGAATAGGTAGCATGTACTATATCAAACACTTACTTTAATTCTGCAAACTTGGAAATGAGAATTAATAGATTCATGTAGAAGCGTGCTTACAGGGGATTAATGACTTTTGTTAAGCTGGTGATTATTCATTTCCATTTGAATACATTGCTCTGAGAATATACTTGGGATCTGAAAAATTAAAAAAATGGGGATGTGGGGGCTTGAGGGTGGGAAGGCCAGGACTGAAATGTGTTTCCCTCCAGTGGCACGGAATTAAAACCCCTTGGCCGATGCTTCAGGTAACTGTGAGTGTCCTTTCAGCCCTGCAACTTTCTGCCCTGTTTTCAAGCATGCCATAATACCAAGGACAGGGCTTAAAGAAAGCAGTAAAAATAAAGGTGTGAAATATTAAGAAAAGCCCTATTTTGTGCTGGTGGTTGGGGGAAATACAGTGCAGGTTTGCACAATGTTCATATGGGCTTCAGTGTCCTCTGGCTGTTGCTGACGTCCGGAGTCCTACAGTCTCGGAGACTTGGATCGGACCTAGTTTGCCTGAATTGTCAGCACAACCTCTTTTCTCGTGTCTTGCTTCATCCAGGATAAAAGAAACTGCCTTCCAGTTGTAGGGCTGGGATTTAAAATAAATGGGCAGTAGTAAGAGATGTAAGTAAGCCCTTTTCAAGGAAGTGCCCTGTAGAATGGTATTTGTAGAAAAACTGAGCGTGGGGTACAACAAGAGAAAGCCGAGGTACCCAGGTGTGAGTTTTTGATGCAGCAAGAAGGATGGGGGGGTGACAGGAAAGATCAGGAGGAGGAGTGAGACTCCACCGATACTCACACAGAAAGGGAAGAGCATTAACTCAGATCTATTGATTGGCATCAGTACAAAAGTAATACTTTTCCCTTAAGCACAACTCTGCTGTCACAGCTGTTTGGTTACCAATGTCTCCTCCCAACAAACGCTGTAAGCTGCAGGCATAACTGGGGCTGTGCCGTACTCTCAACCACAGTTAAGCAGATTATTTTTTCTAGTGCATTTTGACGTCTTTATATTTTTCTCTGCTGAATGCTTCTGTTGATATTCAGACTTCCTCAATAGTTACTTCTCATACTAAATGGTAGGAGGAAGGAAGAGTAAAAACCTGAAGGATTATGATGGGAGGCTCCTTTCCCCGACTCTTGCACAGCCATTATTGGCAACAACTGAGGTCAACATGGGGGATAAGAGAAGTACAAAAAAGGACATGAGAGGTTAAAAAGATGGTGTAAATGACTACAGAACAGCATCTTCCTCTCTCTAATAAAACACTCTCATCCACTAACCATCTATCTCTGTCCTCATTAAAGTTAGTGGGAGCCTTCCCATTAACTTAAAAGGATATTGGATCAGTCCCAGATCCTCCGTGCTGGGTGTAATGGGCACAGTCTTTAAGCTCAGAGGTGAGCGGAAGGAATTTTATGACTGAAGAGTCTGTGTGAAATCCCAACCCTCTTGAATCCAATGGTGAAGCTCCCATTAACTTCATTAGCGCTGGGATTTTGCCACTAGACTCAGCATGAGGGGAAATCAATGCGGCAAGCGACGGCGGGATGTTTGACAACAGAGATGCTAGCTATGTTTTTTCTATGGCTGGAATGCCTAAGTGTAAACTATTTTCGCAGTTAAAATTTCATGCTGCCGTTTCAGTGGCAATAGGAGTGAATTGAGCCCGGCTGCAGCTGCCTGTCTCCTATAGAGAGAATTCTGGCATGGCACCTGACATGGGGTTTCCTTCCAAAAACACTCCCTTGAGAGTTTTCCAGTTTATCCAGAGGTGGCCATATCTAATATGCAGTGGATAACTGGGATATAGTACGCTTCCATCCCGCAGCAGAGAACATGCCCATAACCGGTACCAGGTGGAAGAAAGCACAAAGCAAGAGTTAAAATAAAAATAAGGAATTTGGAAGAAGCTTCTAAGAAAGTAATGAGCTGTACCCATCCAGCTGTGCTATCTGCAGGGAGATGATATATTTTTGAATTGGAAAGAGAGGTATGTGTAAGAAGGAGGAAAAATTGATTGAAAACACATGCGAATGGAAAGGATTTTCACCAAACTCTCCCCCAATCTGAAAAGAAAGCTGTCCATTATAGTAATTGCAACGTAAGCCCCAGAAATATGCTGCAGTGTGAGGCCAGATCCCTCCCTGGAGGGCCTGCAGGCAGAGATGAATATAAAAAGAAAGCACAGGAGTTCAGGGGTAGGTCAATACAATGATTTCAGTTTTTAAGCAACTAGTATAGGATTTTCTAGAAAGGGTTGAAAATCTGTTTCCCTTAAGCAATTGGAATTGAACTCGGAAAACCCAAGGGCTCTTAAAACCCCAGTTGCTTTCAAAAATGTTTGTGATTATCAATATCTAATCCTTGCCTGCTTCCCAACCTTGGGCTGCCTTTGAAGTATCACTACCGAGAGCTGCTCTGTGCTTCTCCTCTGCCCTTGCCTGCTCCCTCAGCAGGCTCCAAAATGGAAGGGTTTGTTGTAAGCACGTGATTCACCTTTTATTTCTGTGTGTTGTCGACTGGTATTAGCAGTACCTTCCTCGAAAGAGATGGGGATGATAACAAGGTGACATTTAAGATCCCTAAAATAAGAAGCCACTGGCTTTAGGCTCCCTCTGTAGCCACCAAAGATCTTTGTCCTTGGGGAGAGCACGTAGACCTAGATGCTCCATTGTAGTGCCTGGGTTGTCATGGGCTGTCTGTGAGCCTGACTTCTCCTGGGGTTAAATGGTTCATCCCTTCAAATACTATTTTATTGGTAATACCAGCATGTCATTTGTGTGGAGAATCATTACAAGGGGAGCATTTTTCCCCTCTCCTTTTCTGTGTGGTAATGCTAACTATGGTCCCCTGTTGTCCCTCCCCCCAAGTCCATTTCTCTTTCTGGAGCATCCGGAGTGCATGACTTCATCTGCTTGATTATCTTGAGCCTTGGGAATGCTGGCTTTGTCTCCGAAACCACCAGAATGTGCTGAGCAAACACCGTGCTCGTCGGGCTGCATCAGGGCTGGCGGTTAAAGCCTCCTATGCAAGAAAACTTCCTAAGAGCTGCTTTTCGATGAGGTCATCTCTAATGATATAGGGTTATCTTATTTGGTGAACTGGACTGAACACGAGGGCAGTATTGTGGCCGAATAAAAGAGCTGTTGTTTCCAAATGTTTTTGTAGCTCTCTAGGATTGTGTTTTTGCATAGAAGTGGGCATTCATTCTTCGTTACGTTGTAGTTTCATCTTTCATACTGACAGCATGGTTTCTGTCGTTGGAAGCAGTTCTGGTAGATTCTGCAGTGGATTTTTAAAATGTTAGTGGGGAGGGGGTGGTTTTTGTCTGAGAGGGATGAAGAGCTGTATCTCTGACAATGCAAACTTCTCCTTAAGCAGAACTACGTTGTTCACTCAAGTGTGTCTGGCCATAGACCGTTGCTGTTCTTGTGCATCGAGCAGCTGGAGTGAGCTGAAGCAACGGAAAGGGAAAAGGATTGCTCACAGGCGTCTAATGAGGGCCGTTCCACGAAAACTCCCGTGATGTGCATGCCAGGAGCGCTCTGTGCAACATCGCCAGCTTGTTGAAGGGTGTATTTGCTGCCCCAGCTGTTCTGACGTGGCATCTCCTGAAAGCAACAACAGGAAATTAGGACGGGTTAGATATTATTGGGATACTAAGAAGAGGTATTATATTTCTGTATTAGCTGATAATATCTAGGCAATGCAAATGTAATCTTTATGGTCTGCAAATATGTCCTTCTGCCCTCCACGGGGACGATGAGTTTTTACATCTCGCTCAAAACTTCGCAGAAGATCAAGCTGCAGCATTACATTGATCCAACAGTAGAGAGGGGGGAGTGTTGAAAAAAACCAGAATAATTTGTGTACCCTGACCCACAGCCTGTGAGGGGGAGTTACATATTAACATCTTGAATTTCCTCCTTGAATATTCCAGAAATGCGGGCCTGCCACTGTTTGTAGACGGCAGAAGCAAATAATGCAGATGGCAATTACAATGGCTGTTCGAATCTTAGTCAAGCTTGTGCTTATTAGTCTGAACAGGGTCAAAGTCCCAGCTTTCTCCCTGTTAGGCAGGCCAACCCCTGCAGGTTTAGGAGCTGCCAGTGCATGTTGAGGTTTCTGTCACTGCTCTTGTGATGTGTATGAAGTTTAGCGTTACCCTCATGTTAGGGTGATCACTTCCAGCACGGCTTTTTGGGGGGAATAAATCAGTCTGGTCAAATTAGGAAGTGATCCAAAGTCTTGCTCATAACCCACATTAAGTAGGACAAAGCTTTTATTTTATTCTAGTTTAGAAGACGTTTAACTCTCTTTGACGTGAAGCTCTCTATACTCCCTCGTAGTCCATCACATAAGCATCAAAGAAATTGTTATAGCTTAGCCAGAAATGCTTAAAGATGTTCTAGAAAAGAAGTTATTCTCATGGAGCTGAAAGGATGAGCTTGTGCAGAGCTGTAACCGGCTTCCAGGAGCTTTTCAGGTGGAAGCTTTGAGTGTTCAACCTAGAGACTGACTCAGTTTTGATGGTTTCTATTCAGATTGGTGTTCAAGCCAGTGCTAACACGCAGTTTTGCATGGCCTAGCAAATAGAAGATGCAGCTCTATCACAGAAGTATTTTCCATTGACACAACAGCTAGAGAAGGTTACACAGGACAGCTGCTGACTCTGAACATTTTAGAATCATTAAATCCAAGAAATGTGTGTCAGAGAATTTTTAAACGCCTGGAGAAAGGAGCTCTGTTGACCTCTGTATGTTGCTTTTTAGTCAGTGAGCGGAAAAAAGAGTATTGCTAACATGCTATGAAAATAAAGTGCTGGTGGTAAGTATAGGTCTGTCAGCTTGACATTGATCCAAAGCAAAATAATGGAACAACTGAAATAGGACTCCTTTAATAACGAATTAAGGGAGGACCACTTTGTTAGCGTCTACCTACCTGAGCCTAAAGAAAACGGATCTTGTCAAACCAGCTTAATGTATTTTACTTTACCAAGATTACAAGCTTGCCTGATAAAAGGTGCAGTAAGCTTCTGAGTGGGCCTCCTTCACATCTTGATCCAGAGACAAAATGAACAATGTCCAACAGAAAATGGTTTTGACACTGACAGATCTCCAAATGGAGATGAATGGAGGGAATCGTCTCTGAGCTGGTGTGTGTATAGTGGGGGTCCTCAGGGATCGTTTGCTGGCTTTTCACTATTTAACACTTGCATCAGTAGCTTGCTAGAAAACATAAACCCATTACTGATAATGTTTGCAGATATGCATGCAGACTGGCGGTTCCTGAGGTGATGAATAAGTCAGCTCACTGGAAGAGCCATCTGCATTGTTTGATAAATGAGCGTTTCTTACATTCTCCCAGTTTATTATTTGCCCAGTACGGGGACTTACATTTAGAGCTGAAGACAGCAGGTCTGGCAGGGGTCTGAGGCTTCGGTCCTGCAGAGCAGTGACTGAGAGGCCCCAGCCGATGGAAAAGGCAGGACAAATCCCGACACTGCCAGGGTGTGGGGTTTGATAGGGCACCGTTGTGGATGTGGAAGGAAACGTTAGAAAACTAAACTCAGTATTGGTAAAAGGAAGTGGGTTGTTTACAAAGTCACTGTATGTTGGATAAAATCCACTTTTGTGCAGAGGGCTAGCACAGATGATATCAAGGCTTGGAATGCGATTTTCGTCTCGGGCTGCCTTTCAGTGCAGGGGTGGAGTTTACACTTTGAGCCTCTGTATGTAATTGTGCTACATCAGGATTTAAATTCTGTATTTACTGTTTTTCTGGCAAACATTTAGGTAAATGTTGCGTTAAGTAGACATTTATTTTTAATAACATTGACATTTATCTTGCTTTTCTCCTGACATTTTTAGCATCTTCACGTATCCACATAGCTATTTCTGTTCTAAAACTTGCACTAATTAATTGCTTTTCTGTGTATCTGTGGGAGCAGCTATCAGCAAAGAGAAAGGGAAGCACTGCAGTTATACATCTTTTGATTAAAGATAAATTGAAATAATTAAAGATGTGGTATTTAATGTAGATGCTTTAGGGCTGAAAACCAACATCCTGATACCTGCTGAGAAATACTTTACTCCACAAATAATCTCTGTTCTAGTAACTTCTGCCATAATTAAGGCTAGTATTTGAATGCGGCCCACAGTAATTACTGTTTTGAGACAAAGGGGATGCTTTCTGTTCACACAGAAATAAATCACTTTGATTGCTCTTCTCCTATGGCAGGGCACCGTATGTATAATTTAAGATGTACAATTCAGCAGAGGAGCCTTTTAGAACTGGATCGTCCCAGCAGTCAGCAGTGAGAAAGCTAATGCAAGTGACGGGCGAGCAGACAAATACCAAGGATTTTGGGTGCTGGCTAGTGTCAGGGATGCTACACGGTAGTTGCGCAGCTGAGAGCACCATACATCTTTCAGTCACTGGTATCGATCCTTCCAGAGGTGAGACCCAGCTTGCCCAGGTGTGGCTGAGCTGCAGGAATGTCTCAGGATTGCTCTTCAGGGGATTGCCTGAGCACGGAGCGGAGCTGCAGTCGTGTTGAGAAAACCAGTCCGTTGTGTCAAGTGCTAATAACACGAATTAAATCATTCTGCAAGCACATTTTGGAAGTATAAACGTGCATAATTAGTTTGGTGTCCCTTAACACGCCAGTATGTGGTGATTCTGGAGAGCCTTGGAAAAGCTTTTGGAGAATGAGGCAAGGGAGAGCATCCCCTTTGAGAGTGTATTTGCTGAAAGCACGGGGCTTTCTTGTAGCCATACGTGGAACCGCTCTGTGCACAGCCACAGTCAGGAGTGACCTCATGAATTCAGGGTAGTTTGTTGGGTTAGTAACCAGCCATTTGGGAAGTGTTCCTAAAAACAGCTCTTTTTTTACTACTTGGCGAGCAACCTAGGGCAGAAATTGCTCATGTGTTTGTATCAATTTCCTTTCAATGGTTGTCTTGTCTTTCTTTAGTCTGGGGTCTGAGATGCTTTGGGAAGTCTGGGATCTTCCTCCCTTCCCTGACTCCAGCTCCTCCCTAGGCTGCAAACGCAGCCTCCGCCTCTCTGTCTCTCACCCTGCTCTAAAGTCTTTAAACCTTTGACCAACATTGCAGCTAAACAGCCCCTTCTCACGGTGCTGCAAAAACACATCTCGCTCTGCATGCCCTCAGTTTCTGTATCGGAGGCATGGCAAGAACTGGAGGAACTTCTTCTAGAGCTTTCCACCCAAGCAGGCAGTTGTTGGTGCTGCATATCATCCCTGCTCTGGCTGAGAGGAGAAGGGAACAGCAAGCACTGAGGTTCTGGTGTTGCGGAGCATCTGGTGAGGTGGCATCAGCCAAAGTTCACAAACCTGGACTTGATACCATGTTTTCTTTTCTGGCTCGGCTGAAAGGCTGACTTGGGAAGATTAGTAAAATGTGTTAAGTAGGCACCCAGTACCTGCCATGGATGAGATTGCTTCATTGTCTCCCATGTGTTCATCTGAAAAAGCAAATACATGTAGTTTGCATGTCTGTGCAACTAGAAGAGCCAGAAAAAGACCAAAAAAGGGTGTCTTTCTGTTTCATTTCTGGAGCCATTCTACTTTTGTGTAAAATCAGCATTGTGATTGAGGCATTCTTATTATAATTTTGCAGATACGTGTTTGTAATGTGAGGCATTGCCATGTGGCATTCTTACACTCCTTTTTTTTTTCTTCCTTCTTTATAAAATTTTATGCTCTCAGTTCTGAAGTAAATTAAAGGTTTTGGATTGACAGTTCCAGATGTAGATGCTGTCTGTTCATGAAGCAGGCGCTGTACAGTAGCAGAATTAAACTGCCAGTTTAATTTCGCTTCAGCACCTCTGATCTGATCCGAAGAAACCTTCATGCCACTAGAGAGTTAGCAATTGTGTTCTCAGTACAAGCATGAACTTTTATGATGCAGATGTTATGCAGCTGACTGAAATAACTTGGTGGTATTGCTGCTCTTCCATCCCTGTCATCCCTTGCTGGTTATAAAAACCTGCTGCTTTACCCCTCTTCATAGCAAGTTTCCTACTTTCTGGATCTGCTGGGCTTCAGTAACATGTTTGCTGAGAAAAATTCCTGCTGTCTAATTCTTAAGCCTTGTGCATTTTATGCATTTTCTTGTCATTTGCATTTAAAAAAAAAAAAAAAAGGAAAAGGGTGGGAAAAAAAGCTTGGATCCTAACAGAGAAGCTATTTAGGCAGTGAGGGCAACTTGGGGGCTAAACCAAACTTTTTCCTTTTGAATCACTCCATGGGTGGTGCTGCTTCTGTACAAGCATAAGGTGCCCTTAGTATGTAGTTCAAAATTATTTCCAGCAATATGAGTGCAGATGGAGCCAATAATCAGTGCTTATTTCTAGACTTGTTCCATCTTCTCATGGAGGAAAAAAGTCTTTCTGATGCCTGTTTGAAGCTGAGCATGATGCAAAAATCAGGCAGACCTTTCATCTTCCTCTGTTGTGATGCTCACCATCTTATCTGTTGAAACATGGGGACAGTGGCATGTGTCTAACATATGGATTGAGACTCCTATGTGCAGGACTAGAGACAGACTGCAGCTGTCTCTTCTGTGTGGGACCCTGGGAAATGGCTCATCCCAGCCTGTGGGATAAGCTGTTTCTGTGAGGGTCTGTGCCCAGCCTTACAGTGTGAGATGGGCTGGATCCCTATCTCACACCAGTCCCAAATGGGAGCTGATGAGGGCTGCCCATCATACAGGGACAACATGCAGCACTGGGGCAAATGGCCCTTGCCTGCTCCTGTTGCTAGCAAAACCCGGGGAGGTTTATTTTCCAGAAGCCTAATGGGAGATGTTTCAATCTCTTCTAATTGAGTATTACTCTGAAACAAAATGCTGTCTAAAAATCAATGTTCCTGTGTACGTGGCTCTTCTCTTTCATTTCTTTCGCAATTATTGAGGTATGGAGCTGAATTACAAGCTCTGTAACAGCTGGGTAACAACTGGCAACACGGCACATTTACAAGGGATCAAAACTTGGTCTAGACCAGGGGGATAGGGAAAACCATCTCCTTTAAGGAAATTGGCAGCTCGAACAGACCAGCATGGTTTCTCTGCCCCCTATCCTGATCACAGCCACTGGGCCAGCACGCCAGTGGGATGCTCTCCACACCCATACTCTCTCTGCCAGGCACAATCTGTGCTGGCCACTGGAAATGTGCGTAGGGGTTATTGAACAAAGGTTTGCCTGTGCAGCTAGGAAAGTGAGAAGCGCTTGCTCTTGGATGGAAATGACAACAGCGTTGTTTTTTTTTTTAAACCAAATCATTTATTTGAGTAGATTGGACGGTAACTGTGTGCTGTCTTCAGAGTCATTTAAAACCAAATTAATGGAGCGCACTCGTAAGCCAAGGCATAGGGAGGCAAGTAAATCCTTCTTCCCAAGTCTCAGAGGAGTTGCTTTTTCCCTGCAGCATATGAGAAGGACTCACGTGTGCTTGAAATGTCATGTATCAGTTACAGAGCCCACACTGCTGTTCAGATGACACCACTGGTAAGCACAGTTTTCTTGCCTCTTGTCCTAGTAATGTGTGTGCCCTCTCATCATCATCCCACATTTTATTTTAATAGGGATGAGGCTACAATTTGCTTCACAGGGGTTTCTCCTCATCTAAGGAGGATCTTTAGAAAAAAGCTGGGGTTGGATTGACACATGGGAAGTCACTAGACTAAGACTGAAGTGCATTGAGAGTCTGGCATAGCCCATCTGCATTCAAAGCTAATGCTGCTCTTGCTTTTTAGGATTAATATCTGGCAGAAATTCAGGCTGGGTGCAGCAATGCTGCTGTTTGCGACTGGAGGTGCAGGGAGAGGTTTGCTGCTCCGTTATGCTCCATCGTTGGCTGTTGGGTTGCTGGAGAAGCTGGCAAATTGCTTCAGATAACCGCCTGGGTGGGTTATTTTTGAGTAACTGCTGCTGGGATTGCCCTCAGCCCAAAAGCCTCTTAAAGTCAGTGGTAGTCTGTGGAACAGGGATTTCTGCTTAAAGATTGGCATAAAGTTTAAAATGACTGGACAGAAACAGCTATTGGTTTCCAGTTCTCCTTGAGCAGATGTTTCTGCCCAGGATAACCCCCTTCTGGGGGTGGGGACGAAAGGAAATTAGTTATAGGGAGTTCCAAGGAAAGGCAAAAATAAAAGCAATTTCATTATAAAGTAAGTGTTTATGTTGCAGAAATAACTGATGGGTTTTGAGCAATAGTGATTTTGAGATATAAAATAGAGAAATATTTTTTGCATGGAAAAGATTTTTGGTAGATTCAGAATACTAGATTTTATGCTGGAGTAAATTTGTACCATTAGTTCTGTCCAGAAAAATGAGATTTTTTTTTTTTTTTTTAATGGAAACAGTAGCAGGACATTGTCTCGTAGAGAGACATGATGAAAGAGGGGCTTTCTCTCACCCTGCATTTACACCCAGAAAATTTTGTTTTTTCCTGTTAGTGTCTTGACCAAAACCCTAAACACTTTTAATGCATACTCTAAATGCTGCTTTGCACTGTACAGCACAGAGTAGGGGCAGCTGACTGAAATAGATTAATGGGAAAGCATAAAAATTATTGTACAAAGAGAGATTGTTTAGATATCTTTATTTAGCAAGTGAAGTACGTTGCCAATAGGAAGGAGAAAAATGGAGACTCAGCTGTGTTTACAAAGGCAACAGAAATTTTCCTGAAGTGAGGCCAACTTTGATATGAGCTATTAAGTTTGCTTGATTTTTGGAGGGCTAATTCTGAATAGGATTTGAATGTCATGTTTTTGAGCGAGGGCATAAACAACTTGCTTTCAGTTCGTGTTAGCTTTGCATCCATGCTTTTAAAAACTGTGGTCTGGCACTTGCAGACCTGTAACGTGGCTGAGATTGCAGTGCAACCTGAAATGGGTTGTGCCCTGAGCCCTGTATGCTTTCGGGAAGAGCTGGGATCCTTGTGGCAGCAAAACAGGCCCTTGATACTAGTACCAAGTGCATTGTTTTGATCTTGTATTTTTTGTCCTTCCCTTCTTCCATCCCAGCAAATGTTTTCCTTGTGGCCTTGATCCAACAAGCCGTTTAACTGCATACAGGTGCAAGCACGTGATGGGACCTACTAGCACGTCTCACTGTGTGCTAAACTGTATTTTCAATGAAAAACAAACTACAAGACAACCTCTGCACCCACCTATCCCTGCCAGCCCCAGCCTTTGTTAGTGCTGAATATGAACATCTTTCCAGAGCACCAAGCTCAGCGTGGCAGACCAGGAAATACCAAATTAAGGTACAAGTCCCTGTATTGCTCTCTCTGACCTCCAAAGATGGGTATAGCTGCTGGGAATTATTTGCGGCTCTTTGGCTTTATCCATGAGAGCAGTTTTGCTGGGTGCTTGATGTGGCAGCTGGGCAGCGCAGCAGGCTGTTCCTGGGTCCTGTTGCTCTGTGAACACAGTTGTCTGAGCACAGGTTGGCTGGTCACGCAAGGCCACCCACAACACTTGCACCGTCAGTGATCCATGTTGTGGAAGTTGTCGGTGGCAGGCGCAGGTGCAGGTGGTGGTGTCCTGGAGATTGCCATCCATGAAATGCTAGAGGAGGGTAAACATTTTTCCACAGGGTTTCCCACGAGTCACATTTTTTCCTTTTACCTCGGCACGGCTATTAGCTGGTGGCTTTGATACCTGCAAACATATGCGAGTTGTCAAATCTATTTCTGCCTCCATCCTGCCAGGCATTACTGCCAGTACATGAGCATCATTCCTCATCCCACTAGGCCATTCACACTCCTGACCCATTGACCATTAGCTTCAGAGTCATGCTCCTTGGCCCCTTTACTGTTGCAGATGTAGGTGACAAGTAGCTCTGAAGAGTTTCCTGTATCTTACACCCACTCTAGTCACTACCCTTTCCCCTTAACAGGAGCCTTTGGCCTTCTCTTTCCCCACTGATTCCTTTCCTCATAATTTCACCCTTCCTATTATTCCCTCATTTCTGCTTAATTGAGACTTCTCTGCCAGGAAGAATTTATTAGCTTCAAGTGCTTTTTTGATTTCTTGCTGTACTCAAATTGCAGCGCCTCAAAGTGAGCCCTGCCCTTCCCCATCACCTTCTTAGCAGAGCCAGGTTGTGAGAATATACCATGACTTCACTTCCACTCCCTGGTTGAAGAACACTTTTAGTAGGTATTGTTCAGGTTTTGGGGCTAGTGAACCCTCCCACTGATTCTGTTGAGCTAAAGAGAAAAATTGAAGGCTAGACATTTTCTTGACCTGCTCAAGCATGCATGCTGTGACCTGTTTGGCTGAACCTCTTGCATGTATGACTCCCCAGTGAAAAGCGGAATTGTTGTGGCAATACAGTGTTGAATTGCCCATGTCCCAGGAGGGACTTACTTGGTGCTACTTAAGTGGAAATGTCAACAGGCTTGCAAGTATGAAGTTATGACCAGAGTCTGCTCATGACCGAGTTCTGGTCGACTTCTATCTGCCTTAAGAAAATGATAGATTTGTCTGAAGATCATATCCTCTGGTTTGCACATCCAAGAAGCATCAGTCCCATGGAGTTATTTATGGTGTCTACCTCACGTCAATGACAATTTCTTTCTTTGGAGCACTGTGAGCAATCACTGGGTACAGCCAAGTTTGTGAGATTTGGGTGGGAGTTTTATTTCAAAGGACTTCTACATAACATCTAAATAAGGTTTGATTTGAACCCTGAGGAGGAAAATACAACAAATGGGCCTGATCCAACTCCTGCTGACTCAGAGAGAAAAACATCTACTGACATCCCTTGACAAATGGACTTGACTGAGGCTTAACCAAGGACACTAAGCCATTGGCCCAGATGAAGCTCTCAGAGAAGTCTTTTTGCAGCCTGTCCTTTCCTTTGACATCCACAAGCTGATGGAAGCTCTAAGCTTTGTTCCTCTCCCAACCCGAACCCTAACCCTAGGCATGGGCTAAGCCCTTTTCCAAGGACCACAAACTATAGCAGAAATCAAGAAGCTATCAGGGAAGAAATATTTTTGCAGTCTCCCTTTTCAGCCACAACCTGACTGGAGTTTGAGGATTTTCCCTCTCCTAACCCTAACCCTAAACACTAGCCTTGGCTGGACTATCAGTAAGTAGCACAAGCCACACCAATGATGAAGTTTTCAGAGGCAAAATCCTAGTGAAGCCAGTCCCTCCCTCTGAGGGAGCTCCTTGGCAGCTCCACATCACATGGAGCTCTAGGCTTTGACATTCTCCCGAACCTAACCCTAAACCCTGTGTGTGAGCTGAGTGTTTGCCAAAGAGACCAAGCCATGGCCAAGATAAAGAACTTGTGAGGGCAAAAGCTCTTTGCAGCCTCTCCTTTCCTTTGGCAGTGCATCAACAACCCCATGCCAGCTGGAGCTATAGGACCTGTAAGCGTCCTCACTGTAACCCTAAGCCGAGGTGTGGGCTGCTCTGTGGATAAGAGCACTCAGCCATGGCTGAGATGAAAAATCTAGCAGAGGGGTAAGTTTTTCACTGTTCTTTCCAGTCTTCTCCAAACCCTTTTGCAGACTTGTGCCAGCTGGAGCTCTAGGCTTTCTCCCTCTTCCATCCCTCGCCCTAAAGTCTGATCTCCCAGCCAGGCACCCAGAGCAATGGTCCAGATAAAAAAAGCGATCAGAGGAGAAATCTTTCTGTGGCCTACACTTTTCTTCAGAAGCCCCTCACCAGTGCCATGCTAACTGGACCATTAGGCTTTGTCCCTTTTCCAACACTGAACCCAACTCTAACACTGTGCATGGGATGAACCCTTTGCCAAGGACCCAGAGCCCAAATCAGTAAGTTGTCAAAGGAATGATCTTTTAGGACATTGCTACTTCTTTTGGTAGCCTGTGGAAAACGCAACATCAACTGAAGCTTCAGGGCTTCTCTCACTCCTCAAGCAAAAGCCTGACCTTGAGTTAAATATAGCTAGGGACAACCAGCCATTGTCTGGATGAAGATGTTAGAGGAACAATCTTTCAGGTAACCCATACCTTAACCCTAACACTAAGCATGGAATGAGCCCTGGGCCAAGACCCCCAGCCATTATGTAAATGAAAAAGTTATTGGGAAGAAAGATTTTTGCTGTCTCCTCCTTACTTTGGAAGCCCCTTGGCAGCCCCATGCCAACCAGAGCTCCTCTCCCAACTCTCTCCCTGTTCCTGTCCTAACCATAACCCAGACTGTTACCTCAGCTCATCTACAGGCAAAGGTCTGCATCTGCAGCCCAGAGGAAAAAAGTTGTCAGGGAATACATTGCTTTGGCAGTCCAACGCTTTAGGCTTTGTCCTATTCCCAACCATTAATGTTACTGTAACCTGAATTTTAACTTTAACCCTATCCCTAAACTATTCAAGGATAGCTGGGTTATTCCAGTGCTGAGATGTTGACAATCTCTAGCCTTCCTTCTAGATATGGTGACTCGCTTTTACTCCTGAAGGCCTGTGTTCCTTTTGACTCTTTTAGTACCACAGTTAGTCACAGCTATGCTGGTTTTGGCTGGCATAGAGTTAATTTTCTTCATCGTAGCTAGTATGAGGCTATGTTTTGGATTTGTGCTGAAAACAGTGTTGATAATACAGGGATGGTTTTTATTGCTTTTCAATGCTTGCGCAGAGTCAAGGCCTTTTCTGCTTCTCACACCACCCCACCAGCGAGCAGGCTGGAGGTGCACACAAGTTGGGAGGGAACACAGCCGGGACAGCTGACCCCAACCGACCAAAGGGGTGTTCCATACCATATGATGTCATGCTCAGCATATAAAGCTGAGGGAAGAAGAAGGAAGGGGGGATGTTTGGAGTGATGGTGTTTGTCTTCCCAAGTAACCGTTACACGTGATGGAGCCCTGCTTTCCTGGAGAGGGCTGAACCCCTGCCTGCCGATGTGTGTGAATGAATTCCTTGTTTTGCTTTGCTTGCGTGCACAGCTTTTGCTTTACCTATTGAACTGTCTTTATCTCAACCCATGAGTTATCACTTTTACCCTTCTGATTCTCTCCCCCATCCCACCGTGGGGGGAGTGAGTGAGCAGCTGTGTGGTGCTTAGTTGCTGGCTAGGGTTAAATCACAATAACAGCACAATTAAAGATTATTAACAGAGCCATGTGTTGCTAGTGTGTTTGTGAGCACTATTTAGGGTTCCTCCTCTCTAGTAAAAGAAATTAAGATCCTCTGCAAGGTAGCACCGTTGTGTCTGTGATTAATTATGGGGAGGATGGAAGACCAGACAACATCCTTCTGAAATGGGTACATTTGTTCATTAACCTGTGTGGACTGGTACAGCTCTGTGATGAAGCAGTGATAACATGGAATCCAGACACCAAATATCTTCCTGCCCGTTCTGGTGCAGGCCAAGCACTGTTTCCCGTTCCCCCCCTCCCCCAAAGACTCTCCCCTGGCATCCAGCTGGGCAGAACAGAAGGATCAAACCAGCTCCCTGTTCCCTGCATCCGGCTCTTGCTGTTCCTGCCAACGGAGCTGAGAGGAAGACCGCATGTTTATTTTCACGTAGTGTCTCCCACCCATCAGCTGGAGCAAGCCATGGATCCCTGCCATCTGAATCCTGCAAAGCAATTTCCCTTTCCCCTTCTTCAACTCTGTGTGCCCATGCTGTAAAGTAACTTAAAAATAATAAAATAAAAGGCTTCCCATATTAGGAGAGATTATTTTCTGTAGCTCCTGGTACAACGTGTTCCAATATGCTCAAGTCACAGGAGTCCAACTCAGGACATCTAGATCTCCTCTATTACGCTTTAATGTTGAGAAGGCTGGGGCGTCCACGCCCAGGGCACGTACAGAAACCTCAGCCCCCATCTGTCCCAGAACTATAGCCACCATGTCCACATGGGAGGGCTCATAGTACATGACACTAGTGGGTCATTCTTAAACACACACCAAAATCACCCCTGTGCCCATAGGTAACTGGGCTGTGGAGGAGTTTGGACCTTTTTGTTGTGGGGTGCGCTGGTAGGCAGGAGCTGTCAACCCCAGCAGGTCTGCTATGAGCTGTCATCCCTGCCAGCTCATGAGACTGCTGCTCCATGCTGTGCCCCACAACCAGAGAGCTCCTCTCCTGTGCAAGCAAATTACAAAACCTTATGCACCTCTGCAGGCAATGTCATATATTCCCAGGCTCAATCTCTGGGGCCATGAGGGGGTACCTATTGTCCTGAATAAAGAGATTGTCGTGGTTTGGGCCAGATTGGCCCAGTCAGGTGGAATGACAGATGCTTTCACTCTCCTACTCCGCTTCCGAAGGGAGGCAGGAGAGAGAGAGAAAAAGAGAGACTTAAGAGTTTAGAAGGATCTAAACTACTTTAATGAAATATTAATAATAAAATAATAAAAAAAGAAAATAATGAAATATATACAAAACCGTATCAAGCTCCCAGGATGACAATCACGTCAGCAGCAGGCGCTGGGGAAGTCCCAGACTGGACTCAGTGACAGACAGGAACTGGATTCTGGATCTGGATTCAGGGTCGGGATCAAAGGCAGACGCAGAGACAGAGTCCTTCTCGAACGCCGGCCATTGAAGAAAGAGGCTGACCTTTTGATCCCTCAGCTTTTATACTGAGCATGAGGCAGATGGGATGGAATACCCTATTGGTCAGTTTTGGGTCTCCTGTCCTGTCCGCTCCTCCCCGCAGGTGTGACCCCTCTACGCTTTTCTTCTTCTGACCCTCCAATGGGGCAAGTAACAAAGTTGGCTGGCCTTGGGTGTTATAGCAATAAGTATAAGCAAGAGCCTCTCTGCATACCGTTCCTTGGCATCAGCTATAAACACGGGTCTTATCACTCCGAGAGTGAACAGTTTTCTGCACAACATGCTGTTAATTTCAGCAGTTAGAAGAAGCCTATCTAAAAGGTAAAGTTACTGAACAAAATTGGTCCTGTTTTACCTCAAACCAGAACAGAGACCCAGGGAGATGGTGTTGAGTAGCCAGAAGGAGAAAGCAAGCAGTAAGAGAAATATTTCCCATCAGGAAAAAGAATGATCCATGTGTCTGGAAAATGGAACAGTGAATGTTAACAGATCCTCGCCCTGTGGTGTGCCTTCTGGTGATTAGTATTTCAGATGGTCATGAATGAGGGTTATCTCCTGTAGCTTCTCAGATCCTTAGCAAAACAAGGAAATCTGCTTCTTGAGATCAGCCCAGCTGCGTCTAAGGCTGTGAGTCCCTAATCTGAATCACAGCTCAAAGCTTTAGGATCGAATTTAGACTAGTGCAATGGAAATCAAGGTAAACCTGCAGCACATGCAATGGCTTTTTCAGAAAGCTTGAGGGTGCGAGGCCAGGAAGGGAGGATGACTCTGAAAGTTGGATGGAAGAATGGAAAGAGTCACTGATACAAAATCAAATCGCTGTATTAAGGATTTCTGTAGGCTAATACCAGGTCAAGTGCTGATGAATGGTAACTGCCCAAGCCTCATTCATGGGTTATTGCGGGGTGGAAAGTAATAGACTACACTGAGCATCCTCATTCAGCAGGGAGAGCCCTGCTGTACTTTCACATGATGCACAAGGGCTTGCCTAAATGATTTTGGTAGTACTTTGACTCCATCTGTAACAATTAAATCACAACAACCCTCTGGCATGGATGAAGTTACACTGACCGTACCTGATTCCCACACATCTAGCAGAGAAGGCTACATGGATGTGAACAACTCCAAGCTGATACAGCCACAGCCCGCACAAAATGATGTACCATTGTGATGACACTGGCGGTAAAACACAACCCTCTACCCAAAGGTAGAGTAAATCACTAAAAAACCTAAAAACAATCCATATGCTGTAATTTAAAAAAGAAAAGACAGCTTTGTTTCGCTGCGTGTTCATCTTTCCAGCTCCTTGAAGCCAGAGGGATACATGAATCCGCAGGTAGCTGAAGAGGAGAAAGGGAGCGTGAGCTAAGGGTGGGAGAGCTGCCCTTGGCACAGCACACCGAAGCCATGCCATGCCCACCGCGGGGCTGGTTTTGGGCAGTTTAACAGGCAGCATGAAAGGACCAGGGTCTAAGGGAGGGTTTGACGAGGCTGGAGGTGCCGAAGGGCTCTCCGGCTGTAGGAGAGGATGATGGGGAAGGTGCTGGGGGGAGGAATGAATGGTGGAGTGGGCGCATGGGTAAAAGCAGTTGGCGGGGTATTGGAAAGCTGTAAATCTTCAGCCCTGGCATATATCTGACCATTTCATTTGCTTGCTAGATCAGTGACGGAAGGCTTATTCATCAAACTGTTTTATCCTGAAATGTGAAATGTGCTGTCTTTTAGTAGAAATAACACTTTGGAGCAAGAGGTATTATTTATTCCTGATACTTTCACCATAGCCAGAACACTTTTTCATGTGATTTAAGTGAATCAACAAGTAGGCTGTGATCTGATGAAGCAGTGAATTCTGCAGCAGTGCTACCCTGGGGGTGGGGCCATGCTACCAGATCAGAGCTTGAAAGAAGCAGTCGGGGGGGGGGGGGGGGGGGAGCGAAAAAAC
>VYXH01005065.1:232514-267853 GCA_013397275.1 Burhinus bistriatus | reverse complement strand
GATGTGCGAGGGGATGCGGGTCGGGGGGGGGGGGGGAAGATCTAAAAAGAGCATTTTTTTAATGGGTGTTGAGGTGGTGTGAATGGGCAGGCTGGGGTGAGGGCTTCAGCTGGTCTTGCCACGATGTCGTCAAACCTGTCAGTGGTCATGCAGAGCAGAGAGAAATGGATGAGGAAGCAGCAGAAATAACAGTTTGCCAATAGTTGTTGTGACGCATTTTGGTTAACGGTGTTCACAAAAGCTTACAAAAGATCACAACCTGCTCACAGGAACAAATTAAGCTGAGGAACATTTTTTCTAGAATAGAAAAGAGACTGAGTTTATTGGATTATGTATCCACAACAAGCAACACGCCCATTCTCAGTACAGAAATCAGGTGTGTATCCAGAAGTCCTGTTGACCTGCTGCATTATGTTTAATTGTTAGGAAGCTTCTGAAGTGCCCTTTCAGCAGGAGGCATGAAGGATTTGTATGATCACCGCTCATGCAACAAGCTGAAAATGTGCTTTTAAATGATGGTCTGCTCTGGTCACAGCATTTGGGGTGACATTCAGAAAGCCCACAGAAAACTCATAAGCGTGGGAAATGACTGGCTCCATAGAAGTAGATTTTATTCTTCTAGGAGTAAGTGACCATTGCTCCCCATGGTTTCTGTGAGTGGGATTTATGCTCAGTGTATGGGCAGCACCTTGTTGTGTGCCCTGTTCCCCAGCAGGACCGGGTGATGGGTGCTCAGGGTCCCTTTGCGATGCCTGAGGGGGATGCACTGGATTAAATGCATTTACCAAGCCTTTCTCAAAAAGTACAGCTGGAGGAAGAAGAGGGCCCCCTCCTCTCAGAAAGCGCCAGCATTAACACAGGATGTGGTAGATACAGGTTAGCTTCCTCCTCTCTCCCCCGGGCTCCCTGGGCGCGTCTCTCACACCTTCCTGTTGAAGCCGCTCCACTTCGCTTCAGTAGTCACTTGGCTAGAGAAAAAAAGAGCAAACATAAGGCAATTGCAATAACCATAATAATAATGGTAATGATGATGATGATTTACTGTTGACAGCTGGATGGATCACACTGGGATCTGACCACTTTTCTGATCAGTTTTGCCTCTTGCACCTCTGAGAGGGCGGGAGATTTGCTGGCCCTGCTCTCCACAGGTGAGGCAGAAGGACACTGAGGAAGCAAATCTGGACCAGTGGAGTCGCAGCCCTCTGTCTCTGCAAGACCCTTCGTCCTCCTCTCCATCAGAACCAGGGTTACAGCCCGTTCAGTTCTGCCTGGGAGAGAACGCAGCTGATGCTCAGAAATCGGAGTGAATAATTCCTTTTGCACAAAATACATTTAAAATGTAGGGAAATGACCAAAAGGAAAGAATATGCAAAGGTACTGAAAATGATCAGTATTTGTAGATGCAGAGTTTGCCTAATTAGGAAGGTAAATGGCTGGGGCAAGGCAAAGGCTGAACTGGGAACGTGAATGTTTTCCCAGCTTTGCACATCGCCACTCTGGATTTAAGGAAGCAGCAGCCAGGGAAGAACTGGCAGTAGTGACTGTCACGTCCAAAAGCAAAACCCAAAGAAACCTCTTACAAAAGCTAAATCTTGATCCCCATCTCCTCTTCACCCCCGCTCTCAGATCATGAACCATCAGTCGCAGCAACTCCAGGCTCAAAGGGGAAAATGCTGAACTAGGACAACTCTTTATTAAACTAACGCCTTTATTATTCCAAATATTTGAACAAGTGGTAGCGTGGTTACCTCCCTTTTTCAGAGGGCTGCTGTCGCCGGCCCTAACACAGAATAACAAAGCGGAGACTTTACTCAGCACACCATTTCTCTTCTCTCCTGTTTCCCCCCGTGCGAAGTGACCCCTGAGGAAGGGCAGGTGGAGGCCTGAGCTTTAGAACAGATTATTTTGTTCACCCTCGGAATTGAAAGCAAACACTCCTGAGTCTCCTTTGATGCCAGCTGACCTGAATCAAAGCTCGCAGACCCCTAGCTGATAATGTTTACCAGATGCAGCAGTGAAGAAGGGTTTCCAATCTAGCTTCTCGCCTGCTAGGCATCCATACCGAAAATTAAGTGCATGGGTAGGAGTTTGGCATCTGACTGCTCTGACAGAAAGCTTGTAGAAGAGAAAAAGCAAATAGAAAACAAAGCAATGATCTTTCTGCATAGCCCAATATGTTCAGGTACTTGACTAATAGCTTGTAATAATCCGGGTAAGTGCAAAAGGCCCCGTTACAGATCCTGCAGCGCTGGGGTTTGCTTGCAGCTGGATCTGTACTAACATGTAGTTTGCCATCTGGGGGAGCGGGGGGAGTCCCGTGCGGCAAATATACATTGGCAGAAAGGCAGAGCCAAGTGAAGGGAAGGAGCAGCAAAAGCAACGTTAATGTTTTTGCTGACAGGAGCAGAAGAAAATGGAAAGTGTCACCTGAGGGACTCTCAGTGGCAGATAGAGGCGCTGGCAGGGCCTGATGGTGCCGGGGACACAGATACGTCTGTCGTCTGCCGCAGGGAGAGCAAGAGAGATGGCGACAGCCACCCAATCACCACGTGTCGAATGAAACAATGAGGCGATGCAGATATTACTTCATAACCTGCAATCATTGTCTCGGAGAGTCCAGTTCTGCCTGCAGCTCTGTGACAACAAAGCAGAGGCGCCTCGGTATGAGAGGAGGAATGAAGTTGTCTTAGGGCAAAAGCAAAGAAAGGCACAGAAATTCCCGACTTCCAGAGGCGCAATCTGTTATGCGAGCACTTTGGCTGAGCCTATTGAGAAGGGGAGAAGGAGAAGGAAGGAGGGGAAAACATGCATTCATATTTCAGAGGCCCAGCTGCCCAACGCCAACCCAGACAAAAGGCACTGTTGTCCCGTTGCTGGAAATAGTGGCAAGATCAGGCTTTTGGGGCAGCAGAAGAGAGCTAAGCATTGCATGACGGGACACGTCTGCGCTTGCGAGGGCCGTACTGCTGTATGTACAGCTTCTTATAAGATACAGAAAAATGCTAAACAAAAGAAAAAAAAATCCAGGCCCCCTTTCTTCTCCTGCAACTCATCGCGTGTCCTCATGCTGTGGGGTTGTGCCCGTACCCCCGGGACACGGTGGCTTGCCAGCCAAGCAGTCACATCAGTTTTCCTGGGCTTCTAGGAATGCACTGGCCATCCTGGGGGATGGACCCTCCTTTCAGAAACTGCCTTAAAAAGCAGCGGTGGGCTGAGAGCAGGGAAAGCAGCCAAAAGATGTAACGCTGTGCCGAAATCCTCCGGGCTCCCGCAGTGAGCAGGGGGAAGCTGCTCCTGTGAAACAAAGGCTGGCAAGTGCGGCCGGCATGGGGGAGTGCAGCCCCCAATGTGTCCGGGGTTCAGGGCAGCAGCAGGAGATCTGGCATGGCTGCAAGTCCTGCATCCAGGAAGGGGGAACATAAACCAGGGCTAGATCTGAGTTTGCAGGGATGGTCTCCCATCCCCCTCCTCCTCTGGCCTTTTTTTTGTGTGTATGTGCCAATTACTGATTAATTGCCGTCCCCTAGAGACCGCATTACGATAGTTTGACCTGGGCTAAGACCTCTCATCTATCTTTGCTTTATAAAGAACTGGGGCACAACCACATCGTGTGGCCAGAGGGCTTCATTCTGCCTCCTTCACCCCAGGCTTTGCTGTCTTTGAGAAACCATTAGCTTGCTCTCAGCTCCATGAGCCTCTCTAGGCGTGACAGCCAGAAGGCCAAAGAGCACTACACGGGATGTGTACAGCCCCTCCAGAGGTCAAAGCAGCTCCTGCATGGTAGCTGGTCTCTCCATCAATTCCCAGACCTGTATCAGCTGTGTTACAGGTGCTGGGATGCTCCCCCACCCCCACCCCCGTGTACCACTGACATACAGGGGCCATAGCCTCTTCCCTGGCACTGATCCCAGCAAAGTTCTACAGCCTTCTCCCAAAGATATTTTTCCCTCTGTTATTCTGCAGTCCCTTTGCCCGAGCAGGACCCTGACACTTCAGGATTCAAGCAATAAATGGCACATAATTAAAAAGCATAGGTGACCTTGTCTATCGCATACTGTTAACTCATCCTTTGCAAAGAGCGAGTGGCAGGACTCGCATCTCCTCAGCAGGTCTCATCCCTTGTCTCTCAGGAGCCTGCCTTCTCCACTCCCCCCCTCATCACAGAGCTGATAAACCATCAGTGTGATGTCTGAGCCAAAACCCCATACAGATCTGAGTTTTTGTTCCTCCCAGCTCCCTTGGTGCCTCCTGCTGTAGCCCTCCATGTCCAAGATGCAAGCCAAAGGATGGAGTAAAAGGGACCCTCTGCAGTCAATGTATATTGCCTGATCCCCAATGTGCAGGTGAGAGAGAAGGTGGAAGCTCTCCCTGTCTGATCCTGAATCCTGGGATGCAGGCTGCCTGGCCTGCCTGTGTTTTACTCCAGTACGGAGAAGTGCTGTCATTGAACATTCAGAGGCATCTGAAACTGAAGACAGACTCACGTTACTCATGCACAAATATGTCTCGTCTCTGCTAGTATCTCTTCACTGGCCTCCTCTGTTAGGCATTTTTTCTGTGCTTCTTGGTGGAGGTTCCAGCATCGCAAACCTGAAATAGCACAGACACCTGCTCTAAGCACAACAGATGACATTTGGACTAAAGTCAAGGTGCCCAGAATCACAGGCAACTGGAAATTAACCTCTGCAAACAGCTCTAAATTAAGAACTATGAGACACAAAACAGCCGTGGTTCCAAGCACCAGATCACACCCACCTGCTGAACGTTATTGTAGCAGGACACAACACAAACCACTTAAACATACAAAATCTAATCTAAACCCTGTTGAAATATCTGAGGAGGCCTTTCATCTTTTCATATACAATGCAACTTCTGATACATGGCAGGAATGAAATAAGCAATACACACATCAACGCTACAACCCAACCAAACAGTTTGGCCCTGAAATGGCTGTTAGTTACACCAAAACCTTCCACTGCCATTACAAATCGAGGTGTCTGGTGGCCCTATCCCAGTCTGCCCAGTGCCTTTGATTCGGTCTCAGACTGGAGTCTGAAGTGCAATGGCTCTCCCATCTGGGAAACTTGGGCTGGGGGTTGGCGCAGGTTTTAGGTTTGGGCAGTGCAGGTGTGCATGACTGCACCCACCTGGCCCCCCTCTCCGTGCTCGAGCAGGGCTGGTGACCTCCAGCCTTTCTTTCCCTCTTTACTCCCAAAACACCCCAGGGAGGTTACCCTGGCACACAGCTGCCTGCCAACAACAGGGGTGCTAAAGTTGACACGCATTTAAATGTTATTTAGCATGTGGTTTGCATGCTGTCTAGTCTTTATTTCAAAGAGCAGTGTATAGGAAGAGAACCGACAAGTCACGTTTTTTTGAAGTCCTTGAAGAGCTATAAACCCGGCCGCTCGAAAGTAAACCAAATCGCTGATGAAAGGAAGAGCCATGTGTCATTGCCACAGGTAAGCAGCCAGGCATCTGCTTGAACAAGGAGTGTTTGGAGGCCCCCAGTGAGCACACCCTTGCTCAAGTTCCTATCAAAAGGAAATTCAGTCTCTGGAGGATTTTTTTTTTTTCCCTGAGAAGTTTTCCAGCCATATGGTGCAAGTCTCAAAAATTCATCTCTGAATCATTTATTTTTAATAGGTAAATATCTTCCTTCTGTCTCTCCCTTATTCAGGCTTCTCTTGCGGGACCAGAACAAAATGGTAAATTTTTTTTTTTTAATAGAGAACAGGCCTCCCTGTCTTGCTCTCTTGGATTTGTGGAATTTTTTCCTTGAGAGGTCTCCCCAGAAGGGGACGGCAGCCACGCTTGTCCTGTCCCATGGGGTGGCTTAAGGAAGCGCTGCTCTTTACCACCTCATATGCAGCACAAGGGTGCTGGCAAACCTCCCTGCTGAAGCAGGGGTAAGTCCCACAGAAATTGCATTTATACAATAATATATACTTGTCTTACAATATACGTGTCCAGCTCCTCTTGCAAAGTTCAGTGTGGTTTTCTTTCTGCTGGCTGTATTGCAGCACCTTTGGAAAATACGTTTCATCACTTCAGCGGTCCTGTTGTTCTCCAAGTTGTCTGCAATCATCTCTTGCAAGCTGGAAATGAAACCATACTTTCTATCTCTCCTGTTATCTCATGGAAGCCAATAATACAGCCATGTGCGTGCCTGAATGGGTGTGGTTGTTTTAAATGTGTCGCCTGTTTGGTTGCTGTATGCTCAGCGTCTGAGCCAGAAAAGTGGTGGTGAGGCGCTGGAACAGGTTGCCCAGGGAAGCTGTGGATACTCCATCCCTGGAAGTGTTCAAGGCCAGGTTGGATGGGGCTTTGAGCAACCAGGTCTAGTGGGAGGGGTCCTTGCCCATGGCAGGAGGGTTGGAACTAGGTGATCTTGAAGGTCCCTTCCAACCATTCTATGATTCTATGAAGAAAACCAGCACTGCCCTGTCCTCCCCCTGCTCCTCTAACTGGACTCTACCATTTTAGTGCTAAAAAACCTCCCAACAGGGGACTGAAAGTGATGGTGGGAAGGCGCTCTGCGTTCAACCTGATGTAGTCAATCTGGGCTGCAAAAGTGTCTGAATTGTGTACTGCAATCGGGTTATCGGCAGCGATGAAATGTGTGCTAGCATATGTAAGCAAGTGGATGCGTTCAACTTTGGGAAAGATTTTAAATAGGCAGCTTTAGGCAGTCGTCTCGATTTCTCTCAGCATGAGGATTTTCTGCTTTACTGGTTTATTTTTGGAAACGCAGACTGCAGAAAAAGGAATTTTGTTGATAGAGGCATGCGGTCTCATTTGTGAAAGTAACTTTCCTTTGCGGAAGTACAAGAGAACACTGGGCTGTTATACTTAAATCTATACATGTTTTGCTGACTTGGAAGTTGGTACCGCATTTCAAAGACTAACTTGCTAAGCCTGATTGGTGTCCTTTATCTTTTGATGTTTAAGAAGCTTTTCTTTCCAAAGTCTCTTTTTCTTTCAAGGCACTTCAATGAAAGTCTTCTCTTGCCCACCTTCAGAACTGCACGTAGCATCCTTCTATTCTCCCTGATTTATCTTATGTATTCCCTTGACTAGAGGCAGATCATAAATTTGCCCTAATTTCATAGCCGGTGTTTTTTTCTTTCTCCTTTTCTTTCAGTTCTGCCATTTTCTGAGACATTTATTTCACCCTAATAAAATAATGTATGCACTGGAGTATGCTCATCCCTCTGAAAGTAAACTGTGGGGGGTCTACCACTGCAGTAAGGATCAACTGGAAGCAGAATCAACTGATTCCTTGCTGACATTTCATCAAGCATCTGGACCCCTTTTTTTTTTTCCTTAAACTACTACTACTTACATGTTCAAACGCAAAAAACTTCTGTTTAAAAATAAAGCGAAGGGTCGAACTCTGACCTTGTCTTCTGTGGGAACTGCACTGATGTGGTGCTTAAGACCATGTTCTGGTCAGCATTCCACAGCAGAAAGAGGACTTTTTTATTTTGTTTTGGCCTTTTTGGGGGCAGCAATAGCTACAGGGTAAAAGACCCACTTATGTCTTATTTGGAGGCTTTAAAACAAACCATACTCTTCAGTGACAGTTCTGGGACTTGTATATCACTTCATTTTTGTATGTCTTTTCTTCTAGTTTTTTGTCACTGAAGGTGTTTGCAGGGAAAGAGGATTATTATTATTATTAATTTTAAAGAGGTCATCTGCTCCTGCTTCATCTGTCTCTCTTCTGGAATCATTATTTTCTGTTTGTGACATCAAAATTGTTGCTGTGGAAGTGTTTATCATCTCAAAAATATAACAACATGACATCATGCAGGAAAATAACAGCAGGAGCTGAGGAACTTTTAAAGGTGCCCTGATTTTTATTTTTATTTTTTTTTTAAACTCTGATTAGAACTGTGTTACCCTGAATAACTTAGTTTGGCAGGCAATAGGCCTCCTACTTACCATGTCCCTTGCTAGCATGTATGACTTCCCAGAAGTTTCATGTTTCAGTATGAGATGGTCAGAAATGGCTTAAGACTTAAACTTCCAAACTGGGGTTAATCATGAGAATGCAATGAGATCCTCGGCCACAGATTCCCTGGCAAAATGCTCCACTGATTGTGACTCCTGCCAAGTTGGGATAAAGATTAATTAATTCCATACTCCTGATGTACGACCCAGGGGACATCATGTCTTCCCTTGATGCTCAGTTTGTCTGTGGGGAATAGGGAAGGTTTGGACAAGACGCCATGGTTGGTGTTTCTTCTTCTGGAGATCAGAGACTGGCTACAGCAGGAGGGGAGAAGGTGGACAGGAGGCAAAGCTTCTCTGTGTAGGAATGAGCAACCTCATGAGTGGCTGAGTCATCTCTCTGGTCCTCAGACTCAGAACTGAGATGATCACCAGGTTAGAAATAAGAATCAAATCAAGAACCAATGGGGATTTTGCCTCCCAAGGTAACACAGGGCGCAGTTTATCCTGGAAGATCATCTGGGCATTTTTCCCTGACAGACTTCTTACTCTGGCGTGGTCCTAGGACATTAAGACCCTTTTTGCTACCTTTCTGTGGTTCTCTGAGATGGCTGCTGTGTGCTTTATTTCAGCACCAAAGATCTTGTTTGTCATGGCTTAATGAAGTGTTTTGTGGCAAAGCAAAGAAGGGGTGTGGATCCTTCCATGGTATGGTTGCCTGTGACTGCCAAAGACCAGACTTAATGACTCAGCAGGCTTCTTCCCGTTGCATTACTGCTACTAGTTGTTCAGGCTGAGCTTGTAGGAGAGTCTGGACTATTGCCCTGCCAATGCTTTACTTGCTTTCAGTCTGGGGTTGAGAGTAGGACTCTTGTAATGAGCTCTGAACATCACAAGTTGCACAGAGGAAGGAGCCAAGGGGAGCAGCTTACTGCCTAAAGTCCACAGCCTTCACTGATTTGAAGCCTTTTGACTTTGAATCCCATACTCTTCTCCTGAATTTGCTTTTTACAGAAAGGCTTTCTCATTCTCTGTGCAGCAATGGCATCCCTTTGCGTATCACAATCCTAAACTTGCTTGAGGCCTTTGGATTCTTTAGTAGTGAAACAATAGTTCAAGAATCAACAAGAAAGACTTTTGGCAGCCACGGCAATCCTGCAGACCAAGTCCCCTCCTTATTCAGTGTACTGGTTTGCTGCGGAATTTGGCTGAACTTGTTGTGGGACAACTCCTTCACACCCATTTTTCTTCTAGGGCTTTGGAGGCTTCTGCACAGCTCTTCTTTCTTACCTCCACTACCTCGCACCTGCTCATCGGTTTGTCACCTCTGTTTCATTGGGTGGGAGCGCACAGTCTCTCAGACAGTGGACATGTAGATGCTATGCGAGTATCATCCTCACTGCACAGACATTGAACGAATCTGCATGGCTGCATTACTGTCCGGGCCAGGAAGCATTACCCGGGCAAGGGAACTGAACAGCAAATGATCAGGGAACACGCAAGGGCTGAGGCAGAGGTACCCAAGCAGCTCTTCAGGGTTTCATCATGGCTTCACATGGCCAAAGGGTCTGGATGCAGCATTAACCATGACAGACCAGATGTACCTCCGGCACTGCACCCCCAGCGCCTCTGAGCATCCCAGTGGCTTTTCTGAAAGCGAGAGCTCAGGGGACTGTGGTGCAGGCTTCCCAAGGGAGCTCCATGGAGGCTCTAGAGGAGACGGAAAGATCCAGGCTGGTCCCATGGTGATCAGCCCTGCCTGGCTTCTGGAATGAGTTATAAGCAAGGAAGCCACCTCTGCCTACCAAAAAAGAGAGGAAAATATGAGGCAAAATGTAGCCATAGCAATTTTAGAGTCCTGTCTTAGAGAAATCTTGATAGAAAAATCAGCAACCAAATACACACAGGATAATGGGAAAAAGAAGATTTAGAAAATAACAATTGTTATGTGGAGATAAGGAGATGCTGGTAGACGTGATTTAACAATGGGAACTTTATCCTCATCTTTTTATTTAATAGAAAAGCTGATTACATTCTCTTTCATATGAAAAATAAAACAAACAGCTGAAAAGGAGGGAATGGTAAATTGTTAGCTGCCTATTTAAAAACACAGAAGCTGCAAAGAGTTATTCCAAAGGCATTTTCTTTGTCTTGCTCACTAACTCGTAACTCAAGTGGAATAGCTAATGAATTTGAGACATTCTGAAATGTGAAAGTGCGTTTCCCAGCATCTCCTGTAATTGATGACTCTACAGGGAGGTGATTAATTTATCAAAATTAGGAATTCTTGATAGGGCTGTTTCACAGTTCCTCTGCCATTAGAGAGGAAAATAAAACAATGAATTAAACAAAAAGGAGAATTTCTCCAAAGAGATGGCTCCCCAGCCAAATAAGATTGAACCTATCGTGATAATGGGTTTATTTTGTCCTTGGTGAGGAAGTTGGTGAGCTCGGAAGGTTAGCACCATACATAAACACCAGCACCCAGAAACTCTCTGAGCTCTCAGTCTAGAGCATTGCTAAATTATTGGTGCCAGGTCTCAGCACTTCCTCCTAAGCCATTCAGCAACACTTTGAAGCACTGGCTTAATTTTAAACTTGTTGGCTCACTGATTAACTACTGAGGTGCAGTTTCACCAAACATGTGGCTGCAGGTATTGGACATCTGACTAGTTGCCCCCTCTGCAGGTTGGTGTCATGCTCAGGAGGTGCTGGTGGTCGTGGTCCCTGCAGCAGCCCCTGCCAGGAGACGTGACTTTTATCCTCATCTCCGGCAGAGCGGAAGCCACCAGGCCCGAGGCCGCTGAGAATGGCGGCAGGGCTCAGCCATTTCACAAGCTCCAGCAGCTTGTGAATCATTAGTTGCCTGTTCACTTACAAAAACTGATGTCTTCATGGATGCTTATCTGGAGCTCAGCACCATGGGGTTTGGGGCTTTTGAGTGCTCCTACAATGCAAATATTAGATAATAATTCATAAAAGTAGGAATAGGGAAATAAACTAAGCAAAAGCTTGGTTCAAACTGTTGAAATCAGCGAGGCCTTTCTTTTGAGCCCATTAGGACTTTGATTTGGCTCTTGAGAAAAATTATTCTTTCCTGTGAAAGAAACACCAAAAGCGTGTTTATTGTTCTTGTGTTCAAGTATGGGAGTCTTCCACGTTTTCTCTGTATAATGAAGAATTATAGACTTATTCCTCATCGGTCAACAGCAAGGAGTGAAGAACAGATCCAACGCACTAGGCATTATCGGAGAGATAATGAAACCCAGATGACATTTCAGGAAGAACTTTGAAATCCATTTTCCTTAGATAAGCTATCATCTGCTCTGTAGGCAAAATTGTTGTGACTATGTTTTTTCTCCCTTGGTTTTCATTAACACAACTATTTGCATAAAAAACAAGATTCTTGTTTCTGAAAAGTTCATATTCTCCTGCTGCTTGTTCCCCCCCGCTCCCCACCCCCCGAAGTTTTCTTTCACTGTTAGCAACCTGATAAATCACTTCCACTAAACTCAATTATGGTATCACCAACACGGCTTTATCGCTTCGGGTGATAAGGAATAAGCAGCAAGCACAGCCACAAAACCTGCAGGAATACAGATTATGTTTCCATGTCATTTGCTCCATTAACAGCTTGTATGGCATGTTTGGAAAAAAGGAACAAAAAGAAGACATGATAGAATGAGATTATATTCTTTATGCAACTCAGATGCTTACAGCCAAGATAATGCATAGATTATGAGCCTCAGATAGGGCCTTCAGAGACCAATGGAAGGACTTCCATCAGCTTCGGTGAGTTTCAGATAGAACTACGCATTTGGAGTGAAGCAGAGTACCACTATGTAATGAAAACTGACAAAAATGGGAAAAAAAAAAAAAAAAAAAGCAAGTGAGATGAGAAAAAAGGCTGCAGGCATTTTTGCTGACTTGGATATGAAGGTTCACAGCAGACTCCATTGAAGCCGAAACCGATCCATATCTAAATGGAAATAAGGAAACCACTACATCTGAATGAGATTTTGCTGATCCTGTCTAATTAACCTGGTACCTTGTTCAGGTGCTTCAGTAATTAAACTTTAACTTTAAAGCTGAATTGCTTCTAAATAAGCTGCTGGGATTTACCTTTGGCATGGAGATCAACAGTCTTTTTGTCTTCTACACTACAAGAACCTGGAGCATCATTGTGACAGCCAGCATTATAGTCCAAGCCACCATCAGAAAAAGATTTGAAGAGGAAGAGACCCATATTCAGCTATAGTCAGGAAGACCTGTGGAAAAAAGAATATTCAAGAATTTTAACTGGCAAAATTTCAGATATCTAATATTTAAATCATTAAGTGTTATGATCAACCTGTGCTGTAAAATAAAATGCACTGTGAGAAAGTTAGTGGACAAAACTACAGTGATAATGACAGGTTACTGAAAAAGGATAATGTCTGGTGAATAATCGCCATCCAAATCATGTTTAAATATTTCTAAAACAGAGGCAAATGTCAGCTTGGAAAATATAAGGAGTAGCTGTAAGACAGGAGAGTCTGTCTCAGGAAGGCTGTGAGAGTGATTATGAATAACCTCCTCAACACGACTTCCCAGGGCAATGCTGCACAAGAAGAGGGACATCAAACAGAAGCAGGCACATTGCTGTGCCTCTATGCATCATGGGCAAGACCTCTTCTGGAGTGAGATGCCCAGTTATGGGGTCCACGCTGCGTGGAGGATGAGGAAGTACTGGAGAGAGTCCACATGAGGACAGTCAGGGTGACCGTCAGCCTGGAGACCAAGGCTTCCCAGGTGTGACTTCAGGTAGACAGACTGGCTTTCTTACCGAGGAGGAGGAAGCTGAGCAGTGACTTATGTTCTTACACACAGAAAAATCTGTCTGATAAGGGGATGGTGGGATGATATAAAGTTGCAGACAAGGGGATAACAAGATCCGGCAGGTAGAAATTGGAGTCAGAATGAATTCAACCTTGACACAACATGTAATTTCCTACTGCTAAAGTTAATGGGATGTCAGAGTGCCTGAACAGGAGAGGAGGTGGGCTCCATTCACGACTACACTAGGCACCTCTGTCAGTTTATGATAACACATGCCCTTTGCAAAATGCTTCTCTCTTAAAATCGACTGCACGTAATCTGTACAAAGTCACGGAGGGGCGAGTAGGCAAGAGGGAGCAAGCTACAGGGGATCAGGTGCGGAGGGGAAACTGGGGCAGAGGAGATTCTGGCATGGACACGGATATATTATTTGCACTGCTGAGGATGGCTGTGCATGTGAAAATACAATGATTCTCCTGTTTGTTGTCGCCTTGCTCTGTGGGGAGGCTGGGGATCGCTCTGTGGCTGAGGAGTGCTAGCATGTGCTGCGAAGGCCATTAGTGCAACAAACCTCCCTTCATCCAGGCTTCGTGCAGTTGCCCGAGGGGCTCTGGGGGTATATTTTTGTCCTGTCAATGTACAACTACTAGATATGTATCTCAGAGAAATGCAGAAAGAAGAAATTTAACTCCAACTGGGCACAATAAATCCAAACAGGACAAATCACAGCACACCAAGGCAATCATTTGGTGCTGGGAGATGGTACCAAGACCTCTTTTATGCTTTATTTAGCCCATTACCAGATACAGAATTAGACCAGAAGAAACCTTTGGGTAACATCTGCTGGGGTCCACCATGCCGAGCACAGACCACCTGCTAGTGTGGTGTCCTGCAGGCCCTGGGACACGCTGCCTCCTGCTGCCCACCCCTGCCTGGCAGCAGCGCAGACTCCTTGGCTGCTGGAGCCCAGCCTTTGCTCCTGTCCCCAAAGCGGAGATGGCCAAGGTGATGCGATGCCCCGGAGGGTGTCAGTGTAGGCTTCCTGGTCTTCAGCTGCCTGAACCCTGAGCAGAAATGCAAAGTTGTTGGTTGAGGACTGAGCTCCTCCGGCTTCCTGCTGAGCCTGACTGCAACCCTTTAATTAGGGGAAGCTAATTACATTTGACAGAGGAAAAGAGGCTGTCAAGTAGTATGGGAGGAAATCTTTTTGATTCAGCAGAAAACGTTTTAACCTGAGGTGTCCTGTAGGCAGTGGGCGCAGATAGGAAGCCGGCGTGTCTGAGAGCGGGATGCGTTGTCTTTTCAGCAACATTTCCCCTTCGCTGGGGACGTGTCCTATTTGGACAGTGGCCGAAAGACAAGAGATGAAAGGCTGCTGAGGCTGAGGTTTCATGCCAGCCAGCAGCATTCCACCTTCCTGCTGCATCTAGGCTTAGGACATGCAAAACTTCTTGACTTATTTGCTTATCAAAGGATTTAGGCTGAGCTTTCTCGAAGAAGCTGGCACGGGCTGAGCACAGCCCAGCCCCACTGACATCCAGGAGGAACTAGACTCCTTGAAAATCCCAAGCTTGCTCTCCCCTCCTGCCCCTGGGGGGCTGGGACCTGCTCGGGGTGCTTGCTTGTGATTTATTTCATAATGTAGTTAAATAATCGTGGTATCGAAGAACTTAAACTAGCTAAACTCCAACGACTAGCGTAATGTGGAGTTTGAAGAGCTGATGATCGCAAATGGTTAACTAACAAGTGTTTACAGCACCTCATGATAGTTGCTGGCACTAAGACAAGGGCAGTAAAAAATGGATTAGATGAAGATAAATGTGAGACACAGGCAGAAACAAGTACTCCAGCAGATGTGTGTGGAAATTAATGGGGTGGTGATAATAACAAATTCTGATTCGCCACACAGTAAATGTGTCTCTTGATAATCGGTTTCCATTAGGATACCAACCGGGCATGCAGGAGACAAACCTAAATGGGGTGACATCTCCTCATTGCCAATGCATTGCATAGGCACTGAATAGCTCAAAAAAGATAGCTGGAAAAGTTGAGTTTGCTTTGTCTCCTGCAGTCTCCCCCCCATCAAGATTTTATTTTCTGGATCTGTGACCCAGTCTCTTGACAAATAAATCCTCAGGGCCCCCAGGGAAAGATATCTCCCAACTCAAGCATAAGGCTGGTGGTCGGGAGATCTTGGTCACTTCCAACTGCTGCTGCAGATATCCTGTCTGATGCAGGGCAGGGGGTCACTGCTGACCCCACATGTCTGCTCATCTGCTGAACTGGGATGTGAAAGCTCCCACACAGCACAATACTTCACCAGATGTGTTGTTGAACTTCATGTGTTTATGTTTGTGAAGAGAACATAGGATGAAAGGCATTACAGAAATGCAAGATATGATTTGTTATGATTTAAAAGCCATTCTGGTTTAGCAGTGCTACTTTCAAATATTTGCACCCTGCAGGGATTTCTAGATAAGGACTCAAGCCCAGTTTTTCTTTTCCGGTCCCATTTTTTAAAGAAACAGAGTGGCTTCCAAACCTTTTGGAAACGGGTCTTTGAGCTTGCCCACTGCAGCCCGTGTGACCGCAGGGACCAGGCTGTGTCTCCACAGACATGGAGGCATGAAAAGCAGTCCCTGCGCTCTCCTGTCTCCCCTGTACCTATGGACGCACTTCCTCCCCTGGCTTCATCCTGCACATCCATCCTTGTGGATGCATGCAATGAAGGCAGCACAAACCCAGCCACGGCTTCAGCTGTGTCCATTCCCTGGTGCTTGAGAGGAACCGGGAGAGAGGGAATGGGTGGTAGGGGAAGTCGAGGGGAGGGGGCTGTTTTGTGGTTCCCATGCTGGAAGCATAAGCTGCATGCCTGGAGTGCAGTGTTGGGATGTAGATCTGCAGTGCAATTTTCTTGGCAGGGAAATAATTCAGAAGAGTCCCATTTCTCTATCCTCTGCATCACAGTTTGCTGCTGCCTGAATTGTGCGGGTAAAACTGCGTGGCAGGTCTGTCCACTGAGGCCTTGGGAAGCTCCAGCTTAACAATAGCAAATGGAGGTTTTTCTTTGCTTGCTTTGCTTTGAGGAAGGGTTGTGGTGGTTTTTTTAGCTGGGGTCATTTTGGTGAAGCTGTTCATGACGCAGTGCTGTAAACACGTTTCCCAGCGCAGTGGAGGTTGGAGAGATGAAATTCAGCTTGCAAAGGACCTGACCGGCCAAGCCAGGACTGCCCTGGTGCCAATGTTGCCAATGTGACTGGAGCTCAGGCTGTAGTAGGGGAGGGAGGGGAGGAGGAAGGGAAGCCCTGAGGCTGGCATCACCACGGAGGTAACTGTAAGAAGAACCCACCTCGTCAATGGTATTTGGTATTTCTGCCCAGGTACCTGGAGTGAGGTTGGGTGAGGCTGAGAATAAATCCTGTAGGACCTCTCTGAGCACCTGCTAAAATCCAATAATTTGAAAAAGTGAGGGGTACTAAAGACAAAGAAAATGGAATTTATAGATTTCTGTGTTACATGCTGAAACAAATACAACATTGCTGCGTGGTCAGCAGGTCAAGGGAGATGATTCTGTGCCTCTACTCCACTCCTGTGAGACCCCACCTGGAATACTGTGTCCAGCTCTGGAGCCCCCAACATAAGAAGGACATGGACCTGTTGGAGCGGGTCCAGAGGAGAGCCATGAAGATAATCAGAGGGTTAGAGCCCCTCTGTTATGAGGACAGGCTGAGAGAGTTGGGCTTCTTCAGCCTGGAGAAGAGAAGGCTCCAGGGAGACCTAATAGCAGCCTTCCAGTATCTGAAAGGGGCCTACAAGAAAGCTGGAGAGGGACTTTTTACAAGGGCATGGAGTGACAGGATGAGGGGTAATGGCTTCAAGCTGGAAGAGGGTAGATTTAGATTAGATCTCAGGAAGAAATTCTTTACTGTGAGGGTGGTGAGGCACTGGAACAGGTTGCCCAGGGAAGCTGTGGAGGCCCCATCCCTGGAAGTGTTCAAGGCCAGGTTGGATGAGGCTTTGAGTAATCTGGTCTAGTGGGAGGTGTGTTGCCCATGGCAAAGGGGTTGGAACTAGATGATCTTTAAGGTCCCTTCCAACCTAAACCACTCTATGATTCTATGATTCTATGATTCCTGCTGAGCACCCTGGCCACATGTGACGGCGCTGCTCGGATACTCTGTCCCCTCTTTCGCAGCCTCCCCATGTTCAGTCATGGGCTCCCTTGCCTTGGGCTCAGGCAGCAAGGGATCAGCAGCTGAGCGCAGCGGTGAAAGCACCCCAAAAGCAGCGAGCAGGGACCTGCTGGCTCCAGACTACCGACTGTTTAGCCCAACCAAATGTGTCTAATTTCTCAGTCACTGCTTCTTGCGCACATGACCTGTTAAAAGGATTAAATTAAAAGAATTCCCAGAGCTTATCTAGTGATGATATGATGAGAGACAGGAGCTCAAGCGTATCCCAGAGGTGGCTGATCGGGTTTCCTAGGATGTATTATTTATGGGGCCATCTGCTTGAGACAAGTATTGAAGTCTGAAGGGGAGAGGGATTTTGATGGAATTCACTCATGTAACTGGGACAGGGGGTGCTGCTGGTTTTTCCTCCCCCAAAAAAGTGCTGCCATAGTTATTTATGGAATAAAACTGGCAGCAGAGTACCTGTGTGCCGATGCCTTCAACAAAATGCCGCTCAGCTCTGAGGGCTCGCCCATGTCCTCATAGAAGGGGCCATTCATAGTGTGGTCCATTAGCGTATGGGAGAGAGGTATAAATGCGCTCCAGTCTGAGTTACTGGTACTGTGAAATACAGCCGTAAAAACAGAGCCGTGACTGGAATGTGAGGAGGCAGGGGCAGCAGCCAAAAGAGGCAGAACAGGAAGAATTTCCCCAAAATAGCTCGTTTAGTTACTGTATAGCTCAGTAACTGCAGGATTTGTTTACTGCTATTACAGGCAACATGAAGCAAAATCACAAATGTCAAAGAAGAAACTGTCTCTCTTTCTGATTTGGGCTGACGTGCTATTTAAGTAATATGGGTCAAGAAATCTGAAATAAAATATCTTCATGAACAGCATTTGTGTTCTTTACTTTCTTGTCTGTCTCCCCTGGTGCTAAAAGCAGCCACCTTCTGCTGACATTTCCCCATCGCAGTTGCATCATCAGATTTCTAAATATTGAAGCTTCCTCGGGCTAATGTCTAAGCCTTTCTTAGTGATTGGGAATGAAATTCTTCTCAAAGCTTTAGTTGGGAAGGTTCTGCTAAACCTTTAAGTAAAAATTTGCTGGAAGCTACCTGTCAGTTTGCTGCCCATTTTCCAGTAATTCAGACTAATGACTCGTCAACCCTCCTCCTTTTTTTTCCTTCCCTTTGCATCTGTCCAGAAGTAGCTTTCTGCTCCAGTTACCAGTTTAATAGCACAAGGCTATCTACCGAGGCGAAATTCTCACCCAGTCTTACTTGATTTGTCTCATGACCGTTTTTATAATCCTTATTTTGTTAGTTATTACCAAAAAAGAGTATCTGGGCAACTGGCTGTAGTGCTCAAAGATTTGTGCCTCTGAATTGGGGTATTGCTTAAGAGCTGTTCTCCTGGACACTGGACCTACGCAGGAAAGTTTTGATTATGAAAAACGCAGAACCTGGTCACGGACTAAAAGAAAGGTGGCTGTGTACAAAATCAGAAATCCTTTTATGCAAAGTTTTCGCTTGGCTGAAATTTCAGTTTCTGTATTGTGGAAGGTTTCCCCCAGAGTTGCTGCCTGTCTCTATTTTACCCAGGCAGGCAGGGAATTAGGTTTCCATCTGATATGCGACTTGTGATAACGATCCAAATGTTCAGGCAGGGAAACGCAGCCTGCAGAAGCAGCCTGGATCAGGCCATATGCCAGGATTGTTCTCACTCGCGAGGGTCACTGCGGTGTCTCCGATGTAGCTGCCCCCCGCAAGCCATCCCACCACCCCTCTGGCTGTGGCATGCCGAGGCACCACTGGGCCCTTCTGGCTGGGGGACAGTGCTGTGGGATGCGATGGCCGGCAGGAGGGAGCAGTGAAGCTCCCCCCATGAGTGGTCTTCAGGCATGTCAGCATAACCAGGTATCCATGAGGGCCTACGGCGAAGGGCTGGGTGTCCTCAGCATCCCCTGCTCTGTGGCACCTGGACAGTAAGGGTCAGGGGTCTATGAGTCAGGTGCATACAGCAGAGGAGAGTTGCATGAAGCCCAAGCTGTGGGGCCACACAGGAACGTCTCTGTGCATGCTGCCGTAAGGTGCCATGAGGGTGACCTCTGGGCACATGCTTCAGTCTCTAAAGACCCAGCAAGTTGTGTGCAGTGCAGACCAGACACAAACCTGCATGAAGATTAGCTCCTGGGGACATGAACTGTCTTCTTGTTGCAAAAGTCTGAACTAGCATGATGATAAAGAGCAACCAAGCCACTGGACACACTTTTTGTTCCTGTTGCTGTATGACTGATGCCAGTGGCAGATTTTGTGGCCCAAAAGCTTCAGGAGGACTCTATTTCTGTCCTGAAACTGCTCTGGTTGGCAGCTCTTTGCCTGCTGCAGCAAAATGACTCACGGGACAAGACCTTTGGGCAGGACAGAGGGCTGGGGATTTTAAAACGCTTACAGGACAAAATACTGGAGGGACTGGCATCAAGTGGCTTTTAAGCATGTGTCTCTGCAGAGGCTTCTTCATTTTCCAGCCAACCAGGCAGAAGAGTCATGGGAGCATCTTAAGGAATACCTATGAGCAAGTGGCATCGTGCCTCACTGTGTGTTTGTACAGCCATTACCACGAAGCGTTTGGCTGCTGCCACCCCACAATTAAATCAGGGGTAAAATCCAGTCTTCCTGATTTCATCGTTAGCTGCTGCCATGGCTACACCTCCACATTAGGTGGCAAAGCTTCCCAAGTCACCTCTTTTGCTCAGGATAATGCTCTCCAGGTGGCTGGAACAATCTCACCCCTTGCTGCTGTTCAAAGGAAAGCCCTGTTGCTTGAGTTCAGCTGCCCATTTCCACCTCCTCCTTGGTCCCATGTCATACAGTTATTAGGTGCGTCGCTGTGCTGGCTCGGAGAGCAGTCCACCTATTAGTCTGTTTGTTGCTGTTAGTCTTCTGCTGGATTATTCTTCTGTCATCTTAGTGAGATAAACTGGCTCGGTGAAGAGACGTGCTGTTGGACCCAGGGTGGCGTAAGCAGGGAGAGCAGACCCCAGAAGGGATGAAAGGAGAAGAGAGGGTGTTCATGGTGTTGAGCCATCAGGGTGGCTCAGTCTTACCTAACTTGGTCCTCATCCCTGCCCGGTGCCCTCCCGTCCGCTGTGCTGTGGCTCATTCAGTCAGTGACAGGGTGGATCAGGAGATCAGGTGAAGTGATGGGGAGGTTGTTTCTCTTTTTTCCCTTGGGGTACTTACAGCCAAAGCCACTTTCCTGATACGGTTCATTGCATGGCTGTATGAAGAGCTGTGTGGGCAGACACAACAGCACAGGAAGAGGCAGGACAGGGATCGCTTAACCCATCTCTGCTGTTAAAATACATCCACTGCATTGGAACCTCAGGGACCAGACTAAATTTTAGTCTTCTAAGAGGGTAGAACTCTTCAAGTAAATGCTGATGTTTCCTGTGGAGTCAATGAAGAACAAAAAAGGCTTTTGGAGGCTTCTAGGTCCTGTTCCTTTAGCTTTAGGTGCCTACACTAGGTGGATTGGGTTTTGCACGGTAAACAGAAAGCCACAATAGTGGTATTTTTGAGGTGTGCGTGATCATGTTACTTCCAAGTGGTGGCAGTAAATACAGCCTTGCTTCTCAGTATTCCTACATGAGTGTGGATGTGTGGCTGGTTGGCTTTAGGTGAGCCCCCTGTGGAGTATCTGAGCCCTTATGGACTGCATGTAGTTCTTCACCACTATATGCCCAGATACATGCCATGGCCATGAATATTCACCCCCATGTGGCCAGACAATCCTGAGGTATGATCCAATGGGTACATCCATTTCCACTGAATGCCTGGATATGTTTCTTGTCTTAGCTGTTCTGGCACTAAAAACACATAACGCGTCTCCAAAATACAGCTATAACTGCATCAAAAGTTTCTTTAAACTGATTGTGATTTCCTTGGGCCATTTGCAGTGTTACTGGGATGTCCCACTGAAAACCAGACCTTTTCAGTACGCAGATGCCACGCTCGTTGTTTGTCCCTGACCAGTTACAGATTCAGAGAAATTATTTTGATATTACTGATGTCCATTCTGTTTATTCCTCCTGGTTTAGCCATAGCAAGAGGTAAAAAACACTGTGCCTGGGGCAAAACATAGTTTTGCTGCTGCAGCCTTGTGAGGTTTTGAGCATGGCTGGCATTTACCAGGAGCACGGGATGGACCCTTGTTTCCTGCAGTAAGATGAGCTTGCCGGTGCTGCCTTCTCCCTCTGGCCCTCCTGCTGACCCTAGGTGTGCCATCCCTCCTTGCACCTCCTGGGTGCTGAGTCTCAGCTCTGCTGCACCATCAGATACTGGCTCCCAACACCTGTAAGAAATTAAAAAGCACTGAAATACTCCTGGGTGCCGGGCGCTCATCATACAGCCGACACAAAAGCGCAAATTCCTTTCACATGAGAACATGGGTACATCTGCTTGCAATCATCTTTCTCCAGGCAGCCGGCCTGATTGAGCAGAAATGTGATTCTCCACACTTGGTCTGGGAAGTACTCAGCAGACACGAGCAGCCGAGGGGCTGGGATTCAGGAGAGGCAGAATAAACGCGCCTTTCACGCCCGGCATCCCTGGCAGTCCTGTGGCTCCCGCGCTCGCAGCCTTGATCGCTTCTTGCCCTACTTGCAGGAGGCAAGACATGCTGAAATAAAGAGAAACTTGTTCTGTGGCAGGAAAGGTCATTTCTTCTGGCCAGGCATTTGGGAAGGAGACAGGAAGCATATTATTTTAAAGGTAAACTGATAAAATATTTGTTTGCTGGAGGAAGGGGAGGAATGTCAAAAAACATGCCAGTGTTCTTTAGAAAAAATTATTGTGGCGTCTTACTCCTGCCCTGACAACAACTGCAGGGTGTTGTAAAGAAATGTTTTAGCCTTCAGCGGTCTGTAGCCTCATGCAGGGTATTTTCCTTGCTGGAAAGCTGCTCTTTGTCTGTCTGTGCACACGTGTGTGTGTGCGCGCACTGGGGTGGGAATGCACACTCCGTAGCGGAGGAAATGGCTAAAAATATTAAGTCAGTGATTATTAACAATGATATTAAAGGACAGTGAGTGGACACAGAGGAATATTAGCAGTCTCTGGTAATGCTATTGTTTTTTTCTTAATATTTTCTTTATTGCAGCTGACCAATGAGGAAACAACTAAAAACCACTACTTCAATGAAAGCTGCAGTTTGTAGCACAGATGCATTATTGTGTACATATGTTTGTAGATTTGTCAGATTCTGTTTCCAAACTTGCCTTTCATGCTGCTACACAACAGGACCGAAAAAGTAGTTTATAGGTGCAATTGAGAATGCCGTTTTTAGGGAATAAAAGGAAGGTATTTTTAACAAAAACAAGCTTGACGATTCAGTAGCTCAGCTTCACTGTGATTCCTGAAAGCAAGCTTTAGCCGCAGTATACTTCTAATGCTCAAATCTGTTCATCAGTTAATAAGTCTGTAAAGGTTAGTTTGTCACCCCTGCCCAAGGCTGTTTTTTACCAGCTCATAGTCCAGATGATAGCCTGAGGACTTAAGCCAGGTCTGCAGAGGGTGCTTTGCCGGCACAAGGATGCAGTTGTAGCCGCAGTGCCCCCGGGGCAGGCATGTCCCAGCCCAGCCACCACATCCCTCCGGATGGACTGATGAAAATTGTCAGAAGTGACGATTCGCCACATCTCTGACTAACGCAGCCGTGGAGGAAAATGCTGTGCTGGCAGGCTGGGCAGGGGGACTCGGGGCAAGGCAGTCTGCTTTGTGTTTGCTGTTTGGAGGCACGTGGTTAAATTAGGCACGGATTTCTTCCAAACTCTTTGAACTGAACTCTTACCAAGACCTGCCAAGGTCTTTTTTTAGGTCAAACTCTATTCTTGGCCTCAAACAAATGCCTAATAGAGAGAAGAGCTCTCCTGCATAAGTCTGACTCTGGGCATTTTTAGGAATCTAAGTGGTTTTGGGAAGTTCTTAATATAGGGGTAAGGTGGAAGAACATTGTCCCTTAACAAGTGCAAGGACAGACATTGTTTTAAAAAAATATGGCGTGCAGGGGTCTATTCACTTGTATGCAGGTTTGAACTTTGCAGTTATCATCTGCGCTCACATAGACATGCAGAACTTCAAGCTGACGGTAGAATGACCTATGCTAGTGCATGAAAATTCAAAGGGAAACATCTGTCATTAAAAAACAATAGGAAAACCCCATTTATTTAGCACAAGCTGAAATATAGAAATGTTTGCATGCTGTGTTTGGCTTGACTTACTATAGGCAAGACTTAATGATGTACAGAAGGGTTGTCTGAAAGAAACTGTGCGGGATCTGATATTTTCTGGGGCTTCTCTCCTGAATGTTCATTTGGATGTTGCAACACACTGACAGTCTGTAATAAATCCATTTGGGTATTATTTAGAGGTCTCATACTCAATGTCTTTTTTTAATACGGCTTCATTCCCTGTGAATGCTAATGCGGATATATGGAGATGAGCAGCACTCCGATGATAGACACAGATGGGATGCCTTTAAGTCTGTGTCAACGGCCTTTGAAATTACTGATCGTCTAGTGTGGTTACTGAGAAAAGATGCTGAAGCCTTTGGAACTGAACAGTTAACAGAGCGTGGGTCAAACCTGGATTTTCAGTTATAGGAGGGATAAGCCCTTATGTCAGTCCATCCCTGTGACAGTCAGCCAGTCTGACGGTTGGGCCTCAATGTACGAATGGGAAAATGCACATCTTTGTTACTCTGCTTTGTGAAGGCTGTGCTTCTAGAGAACATTCTTACCAATCGCCACGCAGCTTTCATCCTCAGCAGGAGGCACGAGCACGAATCTTTGACTTCTGGGATTAAATGTCATTTGTCAGGGTCTTACAGAATTGGGTCCTGTTCTTGCCCCTTGTTCTTTCTGATCTGTTACGCTACCACCCTTTGCCTGCTCTGCTGTTTACCTGCAGCCCCTCTGCTCCTTGTAGCTCTGTCATCAGACTTCGTCCTTTTTCAGGTATTGCCTTAAGCCACTGCCATGCAGTTGTTGGGAAAATGGTAATGGTTAGGTTGAAGGAAAGTTGGCTTCAGCTGACGTTTTTGTATAAACTTGGAGCAATCAATTTCACAGGGGATTTGTAAATGTACAAACTCTGCACTACCACCTGTCTTTTCCTTTCTTTCACATCCAAGAGGGATGTATTGGTTTTAAGGCTGAAAGACAGCACTCTGGGCTGACCACCTGCATAATTCAGAACCTCTGACATCCCTGTATACACTCATGTTTCAGGATCAAGAAGAGTACTTGTGACAGAAACTGTCTTTTAACAATTAAAAAAAAAATAATCTGTCCTTGATTAAGAAAGATCCACATAGTCCAAGACAATCTTTCTTAAGTTGTTCCAGTGTTGTCCAAGAAAAATGTCCTCTACCTTCCACATGCTTGTTAACACCCATTTGATATTTTTCCTCTGGAGTTAGGCTCTGAGCCCATTGCGCATCCAGTTAGGTTATAAGCACTCCAGAAGCGAGGCTGCTTCCCTATCTGCACGTGTATCACCCGTGCACAGAATTCAAATATTAGTAAACAAAATATACATGTTTCATAACTGTAATTGCTCTTGTCACAAACTCAGCCTCAGATCGTTTTGGATAATTTATTCTTGAAGCTGCTCATACAGTCTGGGAAGTGAAAAGGCAGATACGTTTTCCAATATACTGCTATGCAGAGAATGTGCTTGTATCTTTGAATAATATTCCTGGTTTGTATTGTTTATTTACATGTAAGAGTTTAGGTTTCTGTGTGTGACAGCTTATTTTAATTGAAAATATATGATGTTTAAGTGGAAACCAGAGATGAATATGGGATAGAAACCTCTGATGAAATAAGAGGAGGTGGAATTTGTCCATAATGAAACCAAAATGAAGGTATTCTGTCAGCCTTTGTTTTACTTTGTTTCTTTTTTAACCTAGCCTGGAGTTGTCTGTGCGCCTGCAGGGAAATCAATCTGTGCCTTGGGCAGCAGGATCTCTCCCTGGCTAGAGGAGACTGATTGATTGTTTCACATATTGAGACCGTAGGTTTGATGGGAACTGCATAGGAGTGGTGACAGTAGTGGGGATTTGAAGGTTTTGGCTTCTTTACTAAACTATATGCCTTACAACATATGCTCCTTTTTCAGATAAAAAGAAAAAGCCCTCTCTCTGCTGTGTACCTCTCTCTCCTCTCTGTGCTGTGCAGTTCTCTCCTTCCTCTCCAAACATTTAGGATGGCTTGTTTTAAGCACAAAATAAATTAATAAGTTATGCAAGATTGCTACAATGGAAAAGCTTTTCCATAGGCATATTTAGTGGCTTCATAATGATTCAGAGATTTGGTTATACTGGTATTGGGGTGGGGTTTTTTTGGATTTTTTTCTTTAGTGTAGCACTATTTCTCATGAAATGGCCAATCCAAGCCCCACAACAAAAAATTCATGTGAAATGATCAAGAGTAAATTTTTGACTTTGATAAACCCAAGGACAAGTGTTGCATTTGAATCAACAGGACCAGGATTCTTCTTGTTCAGGTGCCTAAAATTTGTTCAGCAGCAGGCCAGGTTAGGCTTCTGAGAAATGTGCTCCCATGTCGGGTACTGCATGCTTCAAAGAGTGACTGGTCTCTGCTCCCCATTTTCTCTTCACTGAGAAAAGGCAGCAAGCCTCCTATCTTACTGTCTCTGATTAATAAGTGATTATCAACAAGAAAGTTATATTGCATGTCATATGCTGTCCCTGCATCTGTATCAATCAGCATGAAAAATAAAAGTTTAAATGACCATCTTTGAGACGTTCCTAACCCAGTTATTACTTGAATGAAAATAAATAATATTGTGCTACTGCGCAGCCTCTCCTGCTCTATCGTATAGTCATTACTGTGCTCGTGCTGTTTCTGTTGTGTACAAGAAGTCCTCAAAGCTTTGCCCGCGTGTTTACTCACTCCTGTATGGCTAAACACTAACCTGGACACACATGGGAGAGAAAGAGATCAGTGTCACCAGAGCATCACTGTGTGATTACCTTGCTCAGGTCCTCCCCAGCTCCAAATAATGTTCAGCTAATATGTATTAGACTTACAGCCACTGCATAATTATGAACAATTACCAGGTAAAAGCATCTTTCCATTGTGGCCATTAGGTAGTAACATTACCTAATAGAATGGTGGTCACCTTCCTTTGCTTAGGAAGACTGCTACAGCTCTGCAGTGCAGGGTGTGAAGAGATGTTAAACCAGGAAGATGGTTTTTAAGGCAAAAATCCACTGCAGTTTAATGGAAGAGGCCATTTTCATTAAACGAAAAAGGAGCTGGACACAAAGGTTTATAGTAGCAGATCTTGAGAAAGGAGGAGGCAAAATACTTTTGTTGTGGGTTTGGTAGCAGTAAGCGATTAAATTGCTCACCCCACCTTGAAGAATTACAGCCTCAGAAGCAGATTAGCTCTCTGGTTAAACTGTATATCTGGTCTGGCCCAAAAGTGAGTGATCCAGCCCAAAATGAAGCTGTCTTGCCCAGCAGGACATTTTTGATGCTGAGGAAACAACATGCTGGAGATGGATGGCAGTGTATTATGTGTCCAGTTCTGGGCTCCCCAGCTCAAGAAAGACAAGGAACTGCTGGAGACAGTCCATTGGAGGGCTGCGAAGCTGATCAGGGGACTGGAGCACCTCCCTTGTGAGGAAAAGATGAGATACCTGGGTCTGTTTAGCCTGGAGAAGAGAAGACTGAGAGGGGATCTCATCAATGCTTATTAAATATCTAAAGGACGCGTGTCAAGAGAATGGGGCCAGAGTCATTTCAGTGGTGCCTAGCGACAGGACAAGCGGCAACAGGCACAAACTGGAACACAGGAAATTCCTTCTGAACATGAAGAAAAACTTCTTTACTTTGAGGGTAACAGAGGACTGGAACAGGCTGCCCAGAGAGGCTGTGGAGTCTCCTTCTCTGGAGATGTTCAAAACTCACCTGGATGTGTTCCTGTGTAACCTGCTCTAGGTGAACCTGCTTTGGTAGGGGGATTGGAGTGGGTGATCTCCAAAGGTCCCTTCCAACCTCTACCGTTCTGTGATTCTGTGACTCTGTATTAACTCCTCTGTGTTTCAGCCATCCCCAATGGCAGGAGTTCCAAGGCGTAAGAACCATTATGCTGACGCCCAGAGGAGCTAGCAGGGACTTCAGCGGTCTGTCTACATCAACAAATGTGAGCAGATTCTTCTGCTTGGGTGAAGGAGAGCCAGCTTGAGTTGAGAAGCCATGCAGTCCTATTAGCACAGAGGGAGATAATGGACCCTGCTGTGAGCTGGGTGAGGCCCTGTGCAGGGCTTCGGGATCAGAACCCTGTGGCATTCCTCTCTGGCGCCCAGTGAACACAAGCCCAGGAGAGCAAAGAGCCATGGACGAAACACCTGCCTTTCCAGGGGAGCCACGTTTCTGTAGGACAGCATTTTGCGAGACCCAGGCATAGCAGCAGCAGACTGGGATTTAATCTTTCTCAGATAAGTGGCACTCTGTAGCGGTCTTATAATTAACAATACATGTGTGCATGAACACTTGCAGGACGGGCACCTAAATGATCACAACAGGCAAAAAATCTCCCCTCAAATTTCCATACCCTGCAGCCGCTGCACTGCCAGGCTGGCACACGCGCCCTTTGAAGTCGCTGGCATCCAAGCACAGCCGGGTGCAGTGGGGCTTCGCACGGGAAGATTAAAGATGTCACCATCTCTTACTCAGCAGCAGCACGGAGAGACTACAGAAAGTGCATTCTCCTGGAAACAAACCGAACCGTGAATCAGAAAGGTAATCCAACGTCAGACGAGCAGAGGCACGGGCTTAGGCAGGGCATTGGTGAAACTGGAAAGCACAGACATAAAGCAGAGCCAGCGAGAGCGGCCACAAAGCAGATCAAGAGGGGTGTAAGGTCACACGTGATAATGTCAGGAAGACAAGTGAGGTTTCTGCTCCGATAACCTGAGAATCCTGCTTCGAGCTGGGATGTGCCGCCTGTTATTAAGGCTCCCAAAGGCTCGTGTTTGACCCGAGGAGAGAGCAATCACCTGCCCTCCGCTGCCGATGACTTTGCCGCATTTCAACCGTTCGGGCAGACATTTTGCATGCCGGGGGCCTGCCTCAGGCAGGCTGGTGGTGCTGCTGAAAATTTCAGCTCATGATGATTCCTACCTGCCTGAGAAGGCAGGCGGGGGAAAGCAGGTTGGTTTATTTATGCTAAAAATACCTGGCAGGCTTCAGGCAATGTTCCAGCTCCCGCACTTTGAAACAGGGACTTCAAACAGAGCAAGGGGTGGCAGCAATTCTCTGGGATGCGCCCCTTTTCCTTCCCCATGAAAATGCACCTACTTTGTCCTATTTCAAATTAGAAGAGAGACCGGTTTTAAAGCACATGCTCCATAGGCGTGTGCTCTGTCCCTGCAGGTCTCTGAGGCTTACGTCCATGCTGGTGAGGTTGCAGTGGAGATGTGCAGGGCTTGCATTGCTGCAGGCTGCTGGGGCTGAGGGGACTGAGGCGCAGGGAAGGAAACCTTGGGTAGAACTAACCCTCTCTCAAGCCCTTTGCTCCTCAGCAAGCAAACTTGTTCTGCTAGTAAACTTCACTGTGGAGGCAGAAATATCCACTCTGGAGCATGCCCAAATTTAACAGGCATGCAAGTCATCTCTAAGGGTTCATGAAGACACTGATTTGCCCCGCAGGGACTGGTTTTAGGAATTGTTAAAGCCTTAAACACAACACAGAAGGAGGACATGAGCCGACCGGGGTGTTCAGGTGGGATGGGATCAGTGTGGACTCAAATTGCTCCTCTCTCCGCAGTGACTGACTCCTGGGCCAGTCCTTACTGAGCATTGTGTGAGCCTGACCCCCAGCTATTCCTTGGGGTGGGTTAGACATACTACCCGCCTCCAGCAAAATGAAGAAGTTCTGTTTCACCAGTTTCACCCCATTCCCACTTCTGGCCATTACTCTCCTACCACCTTCTTACTTGGCCCAGCTCTTGCAAACCACCTACCTGCGCCATCACTGTTCACTGGTCCTGAAGATAACTAACCCAGCAAAAGTAAGCTAAAAGTCTGCTGTTTTAGCAAACTGAATTGCCTCCAAAAAATACTAGAGACAGTGCTGGTAAGAGAGGGGAGGATGAGGTAGCAGGGGGCAGGGAGACTTCCCCATCTTGGAGGTAGCAAGCCACCACATTGACTTAAGCTCTTAAGGGTAAGACAGCTGCCTCAGGAAGCACACCCTGGTTTCCAGCCATCCTCCAGTTTGTGCTGGATTCATCATAAGGTACTGAACTCTGCACTGGAAATACTGCCTCTTCTGGTGATGCTCTTTACAAAGGAAGAGACTCAGTGCGCTGTTCTGCCATGGGGTTTAGGGCTGCAGGTGGCAAGGGGAGGCGTATTCCTCCAGCTGTGATGAAGGTGCCCAAGTGTCTGAAGGTGGCTGGGCTTGCAAGAAACTCCCCTTCTCGCAGCTTCCCCTGGCCTTGCAGTTGCTGACATGATGGTGCTGTGTACTCAAACCAGCTTTCTGGTGAAGTACAAGGGAGCAAATAATGCTTTCATGATGAGGATTTAGTGGGGGGCCTGGGAAGACTGGGAAACCATGGCAGCCAGGACAGGGCAGGCGGCAGTGGTATGGGACACTCTTCTGGGAAGGGCTTCATCACTCTGAATAGCGTGTGGTAACTGATGACACCATGTTGCACAAGGTCAGATAGCTCTTTTTATTATATGAGTAACACCCACCCCACGAGTAAGCCCAGAGTTTGGGGGAAAGAACAGAAATGTGTACAAACCATTAAGACAGCAGTAATGTGTAGGAAGAGGGATGCTAAAACCAAATTGCTAAATTTAAGATTTTTAAGACTTTACATTTACTAATCTTTGAGTAGTTGCAGCCTGTTTGTTGGGTGGGGGTTTTTTGGTTGGTTGGTTGTTGGTTTTTTTTAAGAATGTACGTGCATTCTGGATGTGAATAATAAAATAAGGGAATGAAAACAAGTCAAAAATAGCTCAGAATTAAGAGTGCAGAAAAAAAAGTTTTGAAGCACGAAAAGAAGAGTCCCAAAAGACAATAGTAAAAGAATTATTCGTGTGAAATCGGGCTGTGGTAAAAAGACACGTAATGTACTGCAGTCCCTTTCTGTCTCCCTTCCCGTTAGGTCTGACTCGCAGACTTGCCATATACTTCCAGATTTATCCTAAAAATATACTGGAGGCAGTGGAAGAGAAAAAGGAGAAGAATTTCTTAGAGAGAGAATTTTTTTTTATCCTTCTATGGAAAGGAAGCAGCCGTGATCAGATAACATTGCTGAACTAATCTGCTTCTCACTGTGCTTATCATGAGAGCATTAAGGTTAATTCTGTAGTGAGGGCAGCAAAGTACTGTCAGTTAGTGAAAGGAGGAGGATGGACAGACCAACAGACACCATTTCTTATCTGACAGGGTCAGACAGAAGCTGCAAAAAATATCAGCAGTAACCCAGCACAGAGTTAAAAAAAGGCAGATTGTATTTTAAGCTATTTTCTGTGGAAAATATAAACACTAATATTTAGTAATAGCATGGACCAAAGTAACAGTGCAACCAGTTGAGATGCAATGGTTGAAATGTGTCACAAACCATGTGTGGAGGCCAACGAGGCTCATAGCCAGCAACAAATAAACTTTCCCTAAAGCGAAGGTGTTTGTCCTGGGACTTGGGGCTGGTCCTGTCACTATCAGGAGGACTCTGGAGCAGTGGAAGAAATAGTATGAAACTCAAAATGTTTTGGAAAGAACTGACTGATGACTTAAATGTTCTTCCTTCTGTTTGGAAGGAAAACACGACTCCTGCGGTTTTCTTGGAACAGGCTACAGAAAACAATCTGGGGTGCCAAGTGCCTCTGTCCTAAGGCTAGCGACCAGGGCAATATGGCTGGGAGATTTTGTAAAAACCTCATTAACGGAAAATAATAATTTTCTGGGTGTTGGGAACACTGTTCAAAGCTGCCATGTTCTTGATCAAATGGGTCATTTCAGTGGATCATTAAAGTCTTCATTGTGCTTCTTTGCAAAAGATGAAGTGTCGCCTCCTGCAATCCCTGGCCAATTTCCAACTTATCTATTTGCCTGCTAAGTGAGTAAGCTGATGCCAGGTATTTTGTTGTAAGTCTTGTTATATTTGGTGGTTTTTTTCCTTAAAAATCCAGCTTTGGCAGTCCTGCAACTACATAAGCATTCAATCTACACTATATTTAAAAACATTATTGTGTTGAAACGCTTGGAAACATGAAGCTTAATAAAGGAAGAAGGAAAGAAACGAAGACCAATCTTTTTAACACAGTTTTTTGTGCTTTGAATTTCTGGATACGCTTGAATGGTCATTACTGATGCTATCTCTTACATTTTAATGAACACAACACAGTTATCTCAACAGCTACTGTGATGAAATGCAAAAGCAGAGGTGTCTTTCTTCTATTCAGGAATCTCACTGTACTTAACTTTGGGCAAAATGTACGATAATAATAAAGGAATTCAAACAGTTAAAAATTCAGCGATGCTTCAGGGCTGACATTTTTCCCCTGGTTTGGTTCAGATCAGTTAAGCAGCCACACATGCCCACACCGCTTTAGGTAGTTTTAAAAGCCTAAAACCACTACGTGTAAACTGGGGGATCTCACAGGGGAAACGGGGTCTCCCGAGCAGTCACCAAACATGCAGCAAGTTGCAGAACTGTTTAACAAATCAGCTAGAATCTTACCTGCTTACCCAAAAAAACACACACAAAGTGCTGCAGGCTCCAAAGACAACGCTGGCCGGCAGTGGTCTCAGTGATGGGGATTTCTCCGGCTCCAGCGAGCTCCTTGCCTGGCTCCTGCCTGCTGTTTCTCAAGGTCAGGCTCAGAGTGGCTTTCTGTTGGATTGCTGCCGAATTTCTGCCTCAACACGCAGGCTTGCAAGACCATAGGCCAGCCCTGTGCTGGGGAAGCAGCCAAACCCGCCAGCTCCATCCTGCTATCCTGCCGCAGGCATCCCTCCAATTAGCGATCCCCATTACACTAAGGGGCTTGACGGAGTTTTACATGGTGCCTGAATGGGGCCCTGCTCACCGCTCCTCATCCCGGAGCTGTCTGGGAAACAGACCTGCTGATGACATTAATTAGCATCTTTCAACAAAGTTTTGACACCAAGAGTCTACCATTTTCACCAGTGGTGGTGAAAGACAATTAACTGAATGACGTCATTAGCCCAGACTTGCTTACCTAGAGCCCTTGGGGATGCTGCGCAGCTGTGCCGGCAGGGAGCTCCCAGCACTGGCGTGTCAGTGGAGGCAAACCAAGCCCTAAGACAAACCTTAAACTCCTCCGTGCTGAAGAAAAGGATGTTTTAAAGAGGTCAACGTCACTGCTGATGGAGAGAACCCAGGAAAACACCGCGGTATCAGTTGCACACACAGCGGCTGTGTTTTCACATGGCAAACAGCAGAAAGTACCACAGGCGTGTCAATAAACATGGATACTCATTCAAAGGTAAGTACTTCTGATAATGATGCAGTAGTCGCAAGCGTAGCAGAAAAAAAAATGTGTCATACTACAACACCAGGGCAACACTGCCTTAGTCCTTAAAACAACCTACAATAGAAATAAAGATTGCTACTGGGAAAATACCAGTCACCTTTCGCCACTGCCTTTGAAAAGAAGTGGTGTTATATTTTTACACAACTTTTTTACTTTATGTCAAAAACTTCTGTCTCTTGAACTGAGAAACTGACCTCTTCTGGGAAGATACAGCACTCAGTTTAACCCTGAGCATTGTGTTCTTCTGTCAATCACTTCTTCCACCACTAGAGCAATTATTTTCTACAATAACCTTGCACTTGAGTCAATCAGTTCTCTGGGTTTCACCAGATAGCTTTTTATCTCGGCAGTTTCTTGAGTCATTGTGATATATTTGGTACCCGGAGGAGGTTTTGTGCTCTGTATTCCCTTGGCCCAGATGCACCAAGTACCTGAAGTTCTTGCAGAGCCCCAGCTCCCATGCAAGGCTTGTTACAAACCCACCAGCTGAACAAAACACCCTTTGCCATTACCAATATAGCCCTGGACTGTAAATATTCACGAGTTACTGCCCTGGTTTTCTACATTATCTACATCACGGCTACCTTCTTTGCTTCAGTCTTTACTGCTCAGGCCAGCCCTCAGGAGTCCCAGACTTCACAGGTAACAGAGAAAGTCTGGAGGAAGGAGGACTTTCCCTTGGTTGAGGAAGATCAAGTCAGAGATCAGTTAAGTAAACTGGATATCCACAAGTCCATGGATCCTGATGGGGTGCACCCGCGAGTGCTGATGGAGCTGGCAGAATCCATTTCTGGGCCTCTCTCCGTGATCTTTGAAAGGTCCTGGAGAACAGGCGAGGTGCCTGAAGACTGGAGGAAAACCCATGTCACGCCAGTCTTCAAAAAGGGCAAGAAGGAAGACCCGGGAAACTACAGGCCAGTCAGCCTCACATCCATCCCCGGAAAGATGATGGAACAGCTCGTTCTGGGCATCATCTCAAAGCATCTGGAGGAAAAGGTTATCAGAAGCAGCCAACATGGATTCACCAAGGGGAAGTCATGTCTGACTAATCTGATAGCCTTCTATGATGGTATGACTGGACAGATAGATGAGGGGAGGGCAGTGGATGTTGTCTACCTTGACTTCAGCAAGGCTTTTGACATTGTCTCCCACAGCATCCTCATAGGCAAGCTTAGGAAGTGTGGGTTGGATGAATGGACGGTGGGGTGGATTGAAAACTGGCTGACAGATAGCGCTCCGAGGGCTGTGATTAGTGGCACAGAATCTAGTTGGAGGTCTGTGACAAGTGGTGTTCCCCAGGGGTCAGTACTGGGTCCAGTCCTGTTCAACATATTCATCAATGACCTGGATGAAGGAATAGAGGGTACCATCCGCAAGTTTGCTGATGACACAAAACTGGAAGGGGTGGCTGACACACCGGAAAGCTGTGCTGCCATTCAGCGTGACCCAGACAGGCTGGAGAGTCGGGCAGAGAGGAACCTCATAAAGTTCAACAAGGGCAAGGGTAAAGTACTGCACTTGGGGAGGAATAACCCCATGCACCAGTACAGGTTAGGGGTTGACCTGCTGGAAAACAGCTCGGTGGAAAGGGACCTGGGACTCCTGGTGGACAACAGGATGACCATGAGCCAGCAATGTGCCCTTGTGGCCAAGAAGGCCAATGGCATCCTGGGGTGCATCAAGAGGAGTGTGGCGAGCAGGGTGCGGGAGGTTATCCTCCCCCTCTACTCTGCCCTGGTGAGGCAACGTTTGGAGTCCTGTGTCCAGTTCTGGGCTCCCTGGTTCAAGAAGGACAGGGAACTGCTGGAGAGGGTACAGTAGAGGGCTACAAAGATGATTAGGGGTCTGGAACACCTTTCTGATGGGGAAAGGCTGAGGGACTTGGGGCTTTTTAGTCTGGAAAAGAGAAGACTGAGAGGGGATCTCATCAATGCCTATAAAAACTTAAAGGGAGGGTGTTGGGAAGGTGACACCAGTCTTTTTTCAGTGGTGCCCAGTGATAGGACAAGAGGTAATGGGCACATCTAAACATGAGGAGGAACTTCTTGACTTTGAGGGTGGCAGAGCCCTGGAACAGGCTGCCCAGAGAGGTGATGGAGTCTCCAGCTCTGGAGACATGCAAAACCCACCTGGACACCATCCTATGCAACCTGCTCTAGGTGACCCTGCTGTGGCAGGGGGGTTGGACTAGATGATGTCCAGAGGTCCCTTCCAACCCCTGTGATCCTGTGTTTCTGTGATTCTCTCTCATAACCTTACATATGTACTCTTCCCTTCTGTCCCTGCTAGCTGTATTCTGCAACTAGCTATCCAAAAACCTCAGGCAGTTTTAGTCAAGAGGCTGTCAACATTACGCTCGTGAAAGGGCACATTGATTCTGAAGAACAGGCATTTGCTCCAACACACAACATTTAACACTGCTGACACTTGAAACATGGAGCTACACGGAAAAAAGCACTCAAAAGCAGTGACAGAAAGGACAGACTAATTTTGGTTCCCAGTTTCATGGGAGTTGAGCTGGGACACCACAGGGATCTGGAAGGTGCTGCTCCCTCCCGCCCTGCCCCCCTGAAGCTGTGGCTCCTGCAGAGAGCAAGGGGCACTTTGGCTGGAGCCACTGCATCGCTTTTTCACGCTGTTGCCACTGCTGCTTCAACTGGGATGAGCAGAGAGGCCTGAGCGTTCCCTTGCAGGTGCTGGGGGATGGAGGGAGTCAGAGGAAGGGCTTTGGGTGCAGCTCCAAGTACTTTTTTCACAAGGGAAGAGATGCGTGGGGCAATCGAG
>VYXH01005065.1:219469-232377 GCA_013397275.1 Burhinus bistriatus | reverse complement strand
GGGGGGGGTCACCTGAAGCGAAAAATTCAGGCTGGGGCTGGGGAACTGCTGAGGGACTAGCCTGTGCTGGTGCTGCTTCTGCGTTTTACTGCAAGTAGTAAAGCCAGCCATAGGGTCTTGTCCCACCCCCACAATTAGCTGTGCCTGAAATAGCACTAATGGGCTCTGCATGTCATCACAGGGAGTTGCCACACCACTGCACGGCTCCCTCGCCATACACACGCGTGTATGTGTATATACACATATGTATTCAATATACATATTTATATACAATTACAATATATACAGTATATACAGTGTGTGTGCATGTGGACATATATTCATGTTTCAGCTGCAAGCCATCTGGTAACAATCCTTGGATCAGGGAGCTGAGGCTCCGGCGCTTGCCAGGTTTCTCACAAGTAGGTTATAGAGCGAGCCCAGCTCTCCCTCACTCACCCTCGCCTCCCCCTAAATCCCTCCCGCGCGCCTCGCCAAACCCTGGCACAGCTTCAGCAGGAGGCGAGACGCCCATCGTGGTCTCCTGAGTGTCCTGGGTCTCCACCGCGAGGGAAGAGGGAGGTTTGTGTCCAAGGATGGGCAAGGCTTTCACTGGGCTTCATCTGGGGTGTTTCTGGCGTTTGCAGGGGAAGGAGCTGAGAGATGCTGAATTCACTGAGGGGAGCTTAAACCTGAATTAAGAAAAGGCAGTGTAAGTTTAAGCACCATTACGGTTATGATCCTGCTGAGCAAGGACTTTCAGTTTGTGAGTTTGGCTTTTGGTTCTTGAGTTCTTTTACTATAAGCTAAACCTGTCTAAAAGTAGAAAAAGAAATCTGATTTTTTAAAGCTTATCAGTTAAAATGCATTGAGGTTTTCTGTGGACTTGGGGGTGGGGGTGGGGTGGGAGGAAGGGAGAGAGGAAAAAACCCTGAACTAAGTCACCTTTGGTTGATTCTGATTCATTTTTTCACCAAGGCAATCTCTCAGTTTCCATCTGCTGTTACAGGTAAGTGGCAAACTGGCTTTATATGTGAGACATGTTAAATGACATGCTACGGCTATTTGATTTTTTTTTAGTTGCCCTGTAAGAAAAGCCTGCCTGAGTTGGGGAAAAGTGTTTGCCTGTTGCACTGGATTATATGTAACCACAAAAAACCCCAAACAACCAAACAAAACACCCCCCACCCCACCCCCCCGCTGCTGGGAACTGCCAGACTGTGCCGTGCCAAGCGCAAGGGTGCACGCTGTGTCCTGCCGAAACGCCTCTCACCCCACGTTCGAGCGCAAAGGGCACAAACCCACGGAAGAAGCCCACGGAAGCCCACGGCTGCCGAGGCCGGGGCGGCACAGGGGCTGCCGGCTGCCCCCAGACCTGCAGGTCACCGCGCCTCCCCGCCCCTCGCCGCGGCATCGGGCCGGCCGGGGCGCGGCGTGGGGCGGGCGTTCGCGCCCCATCCCTCCGCTCCAGCTCCGGCTCCATCTCCATCCTGTCCTTTTCCTCCCGCCCAGGTGGGTCTCTGCGCCGCCCGCCGCCATGCCGCCGCCGTTCCCCCGCTGGGCCCTGCCCGGGGCTGCCTTCCTCCTCCTCCTCCTCCTCCTCCTCCTCCTCCTCCTCCTCCTCCTCCTCCTCCTCCTCCTCCTCCTCCTCCTCCTCCTCCTCCTCCTCCTCCTCCTCCTCCTCCTCCTCCTCCTCCTCCTCCTCCTCCTCCTCCTCCTCCTCCCGCTGCTCTGCGCGGCCCCCGGTGAGTGAGTGCCCGCGCCCGGGACGGGGTACGGGGAGGGAAAACCTGACCCGGCACGTCCCGGAGAGCGGGAAAAGCCTTCCTCCGGCATCACGCGTGACCGCGGGCAAAAGCCTTCCCTCGGTGTCCCGCGTGGGTGAACGCTTTTAATCACTTGCGCAAGTTGAGCATCTTTTTTAAAGGGCTTGTTTTCCAGCGAACAAAGCATTTCGGAGCAGCCAAGCGCTTGCAGGTCTCCTGTTGCGCTGCCGGGCTGTGGGCTGAAGCCTTGGATCCCTTCTGGGAAGGGGCTTCAGCAGGACGACAGCCTTGCCGTGCTTCGGGACAGGCTGCGAGGAAAAAATGAAGCTGGCTGGTTGTTAACGTGCCCCTCGCTCAGGGTTTTCCAGGGTTATCCTGCTGCCCTGGACACTGTGTCACAGTATTGGCACCGGCTGCCGCTGCAAAATATTACAATTTACTTGGCAAAGAAGGTCAGTTTGGGGGTTCCCTTGCCAAGGAGAGCTGGGGAGAGGACGCTGGAGTGTCAAAAACTTCCCTGCAGCGTATGTTGCACTCAAGTGTGGAAATGGGAGCAAAGGGAGGCACTGGTAGAAACTTGCTGCAGAGTTTTGCCTGGTGGTCTGGAGCTATGACAAAAATACTTTCAGTACTTTTCAAGATACAGTCTTTTTTTGTTGTCATTATTTCCTTCTTAGTAAATGTATGCGTTTTATTTTTACTTGTCTAGGTATCTCAAGGGGAAATAAGCTTAAACTGATGCTTCAGAAACGAGAAGGTAAGTAGCCAGCAAAGTGCTTCCCCTTATTTTTCCTTTGAGTCAGTTGCCGTCCGTCGAAGCTGCCAGCGTGTTGTCCCTGTATCTCCAGCCCAAAGAGGGCAGTCAGAGGAGCAGCGTCCAAGCACCTGGGTGAAAACTGGTAGCACACAGCCGCTCTCGCTATGTACCATAGCAAAACCTCCTGTGCAGATGGACCCTGTGCCTGCCTGTCCGTTTGGGACTTGGTACCGGCGAGGCTGGAGGTTCTGCTTATCACAGGCCCCTCTGAAAACCAGGGTTCCCAGCCTCAGGCAGGACGCCTGCGTTTTTCTCCAAGCAGTGTATAGCACCTACCTTTTCCAGTGTATGCATAGCAGACGTGGCGTTTATCTGATTTATTCTGGGAAGTCACAAGCTTTTCCAAGGAATTATAATGCATGGAAATACGGCTGGCTCAGGTGCAGAGGAGAAAATGTGCAAACCAGGCTTGCTCGCGATGCCTTGACTTGTTCCCTTTGTCCTCTTGGCCCCACATGTGCTTCCTTCTTGGAAGACTGCTCTCTCTACGGGAGAGATGGTGGCTGAGGGCCCAGCAGGCAGATGCACAGAACGGCTCGCTGGTTGAGGGAAGGGGATGGAAATGGAGCTGGCCAGGGACAAGCAACACTGCAGCAGATGGAGGACAGGCTGAAACACCCTAGAAATTTTGGTTGCCTCCCCTCAACCTGCTCTGTGGCTGCAGCAAAGAATTTACACCCCCACAGAGGGGAGGAACTCCCTCTTTCTGCAAGGCTGACTGACTTCTCACTGGGTTTTTCCTACCATCACCCGCCGCCTCTTGCCTGCCCCAAAATGTGTGCCCCATCCATGGCCATTTGTCCTGCATGCAGGTTCCCTGCCTCACTGTTCTGCAGCGCTCGCACACAGATAGGACTGACCACTTGCAACAGCCGCCCTCCCTGCGCCCCAGCAGCAGCCGGCTGGGGCCATTCGGGTCCCCTGGTGAGAGGGACCACCCAAGGGGAAGCTTCTTGGGCATGCAGACAACACGGCCTGGCCCAGGAAGAACTGCAAAGCCTTGAATTGATGATGCAGGGAATAGGCAGCCCCTTAATTCCACTCCCCTTTCCCAGTTGAGCACTAAAGTGAGCAGGCTAAGTACACAGCGCTGGTTCCCTTGCTGGAGTGTCCCTTGTGTGAGGCTCATTCATGTGACGCTTGTTCAGCTGTCCACCTTCCCAGTAATAACACCCAGTTCAAGTGAGTTATCATTTTCCAGCTCATCCCCGCAGGGCAGCCTGCTGTTTCCCACTCTTCCTGCAACAACTCAGCTATCGTTTTTACCTCTTGAATCTCCTTTTGCGCTGCAGTCCTTTGCCTCCCCCTGCGTGTCTGCCCAGCTCCGGCTTCAATGGTTTTCATACCTCCACCCAACTTGCCCTTCTGCCCCAGCCTCTTCCCGCGCATCCTCCAAAAATCCCCATCCACACCTGTGTTCCTGGTCTCTCCCTCATTGCCATGAACCCTCTGAAGCCAAGACGTTCCTCCTACTCCTTGTTTCATGGGAAGACCAAACATCATACCATGTTTTATCACTTCCATGCGTGGCAGGGGGCTAGCCAGTCCTCACCTTTCGGAGGTACGGCAATTCCTCCAGCAGCTGCAGCAAACTGCCCGCCTCTTAGGCATGGGGCAAGCCAGATGGCATGCCTGGGGCTGGCAGGTTGAGGGCATTCCCATGCATCCACCAAGCAGTGTGCTACGAAAGCCCGATGGGCTTTTATTTCCAGGTACACAGGACATTTAGTAGCACTCATTATTTAAAAGCTACCTTTTTACACAACAGACTCAAAAAACCCTATCTTTTTGTGGGTGCCTCCCTTCACCCTAGTAGGTTAGCCATTTTTCTCCAGCTTCTTCAGGCTTTTTAACTTCACCTCTCATCTTCTTTCCCATCACTGTAACAGCAGCACGCAGAGGCCAGCCTCCTGGTCCCTCCTCAAAGCGCAACACAGTGTATGCTCTTTCAGTTTGGGCTTATTTATTTAAATTCCTTACTTAGCTTACGTCTTTGAGCTCAGAACAGCCAAGAGAATGAGGGTAGCTGAGAAATCCTATTACATCGACGATTCCTAGGTTTATTACTGTTACTGCTGCGGCACGCATTGTGCTGCCGAGCACAAAGGTGATGCACGATGCGAGAAGCATTTTCTTACTTGCTGCAAGCAGTACGCTTCAGGCTGACTAAAAATTTCCTGGCATGCCTTTTGGTGGGGTGTGAATTAATTTCAGCCCCTGTTGCCACGAAGCCGGAGGTGTCAGTGAAAGAAACGGCGGCCAAGGAGTTCCTGAGCAGCCTGAGACGCCAGAGGCGCCAGCTGTGGGACCGAAGCCAGCCCGACGTACAGCAGTGGTACCAGCAGTTCCTGTACCTGGGATTCGACGAGGCGGTGAGTGTCAGGCTCTCAAGGGTGGGTAGGGCTTCAGAGCGAGCGGCTGCGAGCATGGATGCACAGCCTCACCCAGGGAGAAGCTGCCCTGCTTCTGTTTGCAGACACCGTGATTTCTTTTTTTTAAAGTAGCAAACATTGCACAGGAATAGAAACTCCATATTTGTTAGACCTTTCTGCATTGTTTTGTTAATAGAGAAAAACGACATTAAAATCTTGCGTGGAGTTCTTGCCTGCTACCGAACTTAAGCTTAACAAATTGCAGCCAAAGTTTGCTTTGAGAAGTAGGTGGCCAGACCCAAAGCAACCACTCGTATTTCAGGAAATTAATTTGGCAGCCTCAGCCTAATCAATTTGCTTTTTAACACGCTGAGAAATCCACACCAAGCTGGTCGTGACTGGCATTTCTCAGTGAAATCTCACTAACATTACGTACTTAATGCACACACGTGCTTCCGTGGTGCGGGTGGCTCCTGACCATCGTGAGCACCAGCAGGTGTGCCTCGACTCTAAATGGGGAAGGAAAACCTCCCTTCAAATGAGAAGGATACATTTTTTAAAAAAACAGTTAATTTGTAAAAACACTGGAGTGGAATCGAGAGTTCCTGGCTCTGCACAAAGCTCTATATCTACAGATGCTGAAATAGGGTGAAAAATGTACATTTAGTTGCAGTCCCACGTGTAGAATAATTTCTACGTTAATAAGAGGTAAAAATAGCTATAGGTGTTGAATTCTTGGCTTCTGTCAGCTGCATGAATACATTTAATGAGAGTGGATTGGCACAGGCAAGCTGGAGTATGTTTTGGACCTTCATGCTGAGGGGATTGCTTAGAAGATGAATGCACTCATTTTCAAAGCTGGAACAATTAGAAACATAATCCTTTGCTTGGACTGAAATAATGAAGGATAGATTTGGTTTTTTTGTATCTTCCTGGACACGATGCAGATAAAAGTGACTTTTTAACAGCATGGATATATCCCCCTATCCCAATAGGAACAGGAAAAATAGGAAAAATTGTTTTATGCATCAGAAACTGATGACTGGGGGCAAATACCCAGAAGTAAGCAATAAGGACAAACCATGCAGATAAGATGAATTCTCCTCTGAGTTCCTGTGTGCATTTCAAATACTGAAATGAGGCCTGTTGTGGGATACAATGAATCCACTAAGTAGGTTTTCTTGAGTATTAAGACACAGTTTTAACAATGAAATAACTGTTTGTTCCAGCAAAGGACTTGGGCCATACTTACCCATTGTGTATTTTGCAAAACTTTTTTTTTCAAATCTCAGCCAGAAATATTTCCAAGGAGTCATTCAGATGGAAAAGCTTTGGCTTGGCAAGTATTTGATATCCTTGCACAGTTTTCCCCCTGCTATTGTGAGCAGAATTGAACCGCTTACTGCATTTCCATAGCTCGAAGGCTGCGCTGTACCTCTGTTTTTACCCATGCAAAATGGGAGTGAAAGATCTCAGGCATAAAGCGAAGGCCTGTTGCACCCACTTTGCAGTCAGGGACACTGTGACTAAAGGCACGGGGCAACAGAGAACCAGACCTTTAGATTTTTAAGCACAAAATGTTGGAATGTTTTTATACTCCACCACTGAAAAGGTAATATAAAGACGCTCGGTGCACGTTGCAGTTGAAGGCGCTCTCAGTTTAAACACTTTACAGTGGGCAGAGGGGGTGGGTCCCAGTTGGGGCCGGGCAGGACAATTCCTGCACTCAGGACCCTGATCATCCCATAGAGAAGGTAGGTGCAAGTCGCAAACCCCCTTAGATATAAAGATTTTGTTTTGACAAATACGCAAAGGATCTGAATTTCTGAAAGAGACTAAAGGAACCTCTTGCATCACTTCTGTTTCACTCTCTGTGTGGTAAAGCTTGGAAAGCAAGTATTTTCTTTTTTTTTTTGGCAGAAATTTGAAGATGACATCTCCTACTGGACAAGCTTAGGGCGTGCTCGTAATGAATACTATGGTGGATACTACCAACACCACTACGATGAAGATTCACCGATTGGCCCACGAAATCCACACACCTTCAGGCATGGAGCAGGTGTCAACTATGATGATTACTAATGCCATTTATCCTGCTGTAGCTGATGCCTAATAGGGCTGCCCTGGGTGAGGCTGAGTCCTCCCTCAGTCAGAATGACCCTGCTTTGCTCCTATTTGTGTAAGCCAGCAATAGTAAAGGAACTGCCAGACTTCAAAGAAAGCGACATGACTTTTTTTTAATTATCGTTACTTAGTAGTACGTTATATATGAAGTGATATAGAAATAAAGCTTTTTTGATAAAATAGACAGGTTGCCATTATTTAGTAGAGTTTGCAACAGCAAGTTTCATTCCAATTGTATTACTACAGATTCCTTTTTTAAAGGGCTTTTTCATTTGCTTTCCTACAATCAATTGCAAAATTACGTTATATCATCTAGTTTGGCATATAGAATACATCATGTGAGCCAATACACTTCAGAGGTGCCTGCTCATTCAGGTTTGTACCAACACATAAATCCAGTTATTCTTGGGGGAAAAGAAAAAATCCCCATTCCTCTCAAGTGAAGTGCTGCCTTGTTGCCTCCTCTGCTGTTTCCATACCTACTCTGCACAGCCCTCCAAACTTGCGTGACGTGGCACTTCAACAGTTCCTGTTGGAGCAAGGACACAGATGTTCACAAAAGCTAAATTCAGTGCAGAGGAGCTCACCTACCTGCGAAGCCTGTGAAAGGAAAGGATTCTCCAGGGAAAAGGCTCAAAGCCGGAACCTGACTTCAGAAGTAATTGCTGAGACGCAGAGCATCCAACTTGAGTGGCCCCAACCCCTCCCAGGTACGATAACCCAAGGGTTATCTTTGATGAATACTCCCCTTTGTGTCCTTTCCACTTAGCTGCAAGCTTCCAGTCTAGCTCGAAACAAGGAAGAAAATAACAAAATAAACTATTTAAAAGGAAGTTAGTATCAGATAGCATCCAATACAGTCCTCAAACATAATTTTCTACCACAAAGTTGCCTCTATCTGCAATTCAAACTGGCATCTATATGCATTAGGCTGAGTATCAAAATGTATCAGAGACTGGGCATTTGTTAACGAAGCACAGTGGATTAAAGGGGGGTGGGTTGGTGGGGTTGTGTGTGTTAAGAACCCAGAAATACAACCAACGTCTCTACCACAGCGACATCAGCTACATTGCCGCTTCTCTCTTGTTACTGTAGAGGAAGTCCTGCCACAGACCGAAGCCTAGGAGGGAGATTTCAGCTGTCAGGGGCTTCAGGAGGAGCTTGGTCAGGGAAAGCACTGCTGGAGCTTGACAAGCGTAGAGGATTGGGAAGGGGCAGGTGAGGAAGGCTGGCTGACTCCATGACTTCAGGAGCTGAAGAATCAGGGTAAAGAGAGATGAAATGTGTACTGCAAACTATAGCAGTCAGAGAAGACGGTATGGGTGTTTTAGCTGTCTGTCATCTAAAGCTTACAAGAAATTTCCAAAGCATGGATCATGGTAACACCATTCTTTACACTTCACTTACTTCTTAACTCTGCATGTATTTCCTAATCTCACTTAAAGCCCCTGTTGCGTGATGGTCCAGGAGAGGCAGCCGAGCACTATCCCGCTCCCTGCGGGAACACTTCCATGGAGATAGCTTTTTGCTGAGGGTGCCAAATTGAATAAACATGCTAGTCACTTCTCCTCTGCACGCACAGATATCCGCTAGCCTAATATGCTCAAAAAACTCAGCCTTCCCCTAGGTTTTGGAGTGCTTGCTCTCAGCAGAATCCTTGCCAGTTTAATTGGTTTAAACTGGTGTGTTTCCTCATTAGAAGACCTTTTATTCCCCATACAGAATAATCATATTCTGAGTCAAGCATGCACTCTTTGCACAGTTGGAAAACACCTATTCCTTGAAGAATACTTCCATTTTGTGTCCTATCAAAAACGTGCACAGAATTTGGCAGCATTTGAACCATGCTGATAATTTCCACCATTTCCCAGAATTTGCAACAACTGGGAATTCAGACCTGCTGAATAAGGAAGAATAAAAAAATGCTGTAAATAAATACCATGCCTCCCTAGCCCTTTGTAAGCTGTGTCCATTCCTGAAGCCTGACTCAGTCCAGTGGCTTTCTGTGCCTTGCAGGCTCACAACAAAGTCTACGATCTCTCTCTTGTGGATTCTTTAAGAGATTAAAAAAAAAAAAAAAATAAAAATCTTTGCCATTACATTGTGCTGCATGCTCCAGTTTTCCACCATGTAGTGGGGTCTGGCTGGGATAGAGTTAACTTTCTTCATAACAACAGGTATGGTGCTGTATTTTAGATTTGTGACTAAAATGGAGTTTATAACATACTGACGTTTTCACTGTTGCTGAACCGCACTTGCACATCATCAAGGTCTCCTCTGTTGCCCATGCTGCCCCCTTCAGCAGGTAGGCTAGGGGCAGGCAAGAAGTTGGGAGGGGACACAGGTGGGACAGCTGACCCCAAATGACCAGTATTCCATACCATATAATGTCTTGCTCAGCAATAAAAGCTGGGAAGAGGAACAAGGGGGTAGGGGTTTTGTCTTCCAGGGTAGCTATCACTGAGCGCCTGGCTGGGCATCAGTCTCGCTTAGGGCAGATGGTGAGTGGCCTTTGCATCACTTGGGGTTTTTTCCTTCTTTCCTTATTAAACTGCTCTTATCTCAGCCCTCAAGTTTCCTCACTTTTGCTTTCCTTATTCTCCTCCCTATCCTGTTGGGGCAGGGGGAGTGAATGGCTGGAGGGTACTTAGTTTCCAGCCGGGGTCAACCAACCCACCACAAGGCAATAGCTCTGAGGGGACGGCACCCTCCTTCTTGCAGATGGGTCCACCTGACTTGAAGTGCAGCAGTTGCAATGATGCAAAAGTACATGCAAGAAGCTACAAACGAAGCAAGCAGGTATGAACCATCACAGGCTTGGGCAAAAGGAAGAAAACTATTAGAAAAAATAGTTGGTCAAATATGCAAGGAGTGCCTCAAAGTTAACTACATTAATGAAGTTAATTTCCTTTGACTATTTCTGTCCCAAAACAGAGACAAAACTGTGCACCCCCTCCCAGCCCTTCCATTCAGCTGTGCCGACAGCACAGAGCGCTTCACATCGTCATCGTCCCCAGCAAACCCGGCATTGACATCATGTAACCTCTCCACCAAGACAGAAGAGCAGCCATTGTTCATTGTGGCTCCCTGCAGAACAGGAACAGCTTGGCCATGGTCCAGCACTTCATGTTTCAAGACCCGATGCTGCCACCGCCCCCAGTTTGTGGGTGTCAGCCAGGCAAGTCCGTCAGTCAGATTGACAGGGCAGTCCTGCCTCCTTTGCTGCTAATACCTCTAAGGTAACCCTCCCACGTCAAAGCATGGATGTACTACTGCTGTGCCTCCACACCCACTCTCGTATACTCCCCCAAGTCTAGACAGAGATATCTCTCTCCAGATCAAGTGTCTTCATCAGCAGTCTTACATGTATATTTATTTTCTCCTTTATTTTTGGGCCTTCATTCCCTTTAAGTTCCTGCTTGTAACACAAACACTTTGGGGATGGGGGATTGGGCACTTTCATCCCAGGACTGTTTCCCGGGTGGAAGATGTAGGCTTCCTGCTCAAAACAGCTTTCTCTGCAGTGGGGTGGACAGAGCCCAGATCGTGGTACTTAAGGCCACCTCACAGTTTCCTGTGGCTTCGTATTCTGATGTTCCAGCTTCTTCAGCCACGGCATGGACCAAGGCCTTCAGAGGATCCCCCTCCTTGCTGAAGAGAAAGTTTCTTTACTGTCAGAAACTAGGCAAAACATTGCAATAATGAACCGGCTGTTGCTTGTTCCAGGCTGTAAATGGCAACAAACCAAGGTGGACAAAAAGTTGTTGCCACGTTTGCTATTATGGAATAAGCAACTCAGTAAACGAAAGGGACTGGGAAAATGAATAGAGAACTGGAGACTGTTTTTTCAAGAAATATGAACTGTTATTTCTGAAAAACCTCCCTGTTGATACGGAATCGCATAGAGGAACCTCCTGCGATACAAAAGGAGCCCTGCTTTTCTCCAGAGCCATTGCTGCTGTTCCTGGTAGCTCTAGGGACTCAGAGCCATAGGTAAGGCATTCCTTTCTCCTACCACTTGTGCTCCAAGTGCAGGGAAATGTTCACAACAGAGCAACTATGGATTTGTGGTGACTACATTCCCACTGATTTCAGGGGGAGGATGTATGGATGTTAGGGCTAGCAATGTTGAGTATACACTTGCCTTGCTATTAACAAAGCATCTTCTTCCTGCGAACAGCCTCTAGCAACCTTCAAGGACTTCTTGGCCTCACGTAGCATTAAACTCAATACTAATAAAAGCCTGGGGACTAGCTCAATCCATCACACTAATCGAAGCCCTGTTTGCCCTCTGTAGCCTGTTCTCCAAGGCTAACAAATTCATGCAACTGTCTTCCCCCTCCTTCCTCACCTCTTTCAACTTTGAAACTCAATTACAACCCTATCTGACAGAAGTGGAAGTTTTTTCAAATACATTACATTTCTAAAAGTTTCTTGAAAAAACAGATGACAGAGACATTCATAAATGCTCAGAGAGTGGTGAGCTCACTGGCTACTAATCTGCCAGTCTATATAGGTTAAGAAAAGCTTCAAACACTCTAGACACAAGACCACCATTAGATCATGATTTCCCCACAGAGCAAAAAATCTAACCTAAAGATAGACATGAGGCTTCTCTAGACTACACATTCATGGAACTACTTAAAATAAATGAGGTCTGCGAGCCTCACTGTAGCTTGTCTCTAGATCAGTAATGTGGTTTACAAAGCTTCTGAACAGCCTACATATAAAAATAAAGCAAAAGTACATCAGGTTTAAAAAAAAAAAAAAATCCAACTGTGGACCTCACACTGTGACAACTTCCAGCAGCAAGAGTGGTCCTCCTTGTGAGGTTCAAGGAATCCACAACAGTGGATACCTTGCACACCTCTCCTTCTAGATAGCTGATCTCACTTGCCAGCACCAAGCTGGCCAGCTCACCACAGGCCTCTGCTACATTGCATGTTCCCTACCTACTGAGAGAGGAGGACTTGCATCTAACGCCAGTTGAGCTGCCCATTTGTGCAGATCACTGTGACCAAATAGGCACCTCAAGCCTGGTCATGTCAGTTTTACCTTGTCTGCCTGATCAGATGACAGCAGAAAATCTCAATGCTCAAATTTCCTGAAAAAAAAACAAACCCAAGGTGTCTTGTTCAGGCATGGAAATGAGAACATGGTTTGGCTTCATTTACTCCCAAGTCCCACGTTTCCAAGCTTTCAGTGCTGTATTCCACCACCCTCCATCAAAAGTAGCTCTTCTGGAGAGGCAGCCGCTGTTTCTCACCTGTGGTTCCCTGCAAACTTGATGCCTTCTTTCACTTTCCGAGATGTGTAACCCCAGATGGGGGCAGAGAGCACCAACATGCAAACCCTCATCTGCCTTCTCGAAGACTCAGTTCAGAGCAGACCAAACTTGAAAGTACCCCACACTTTCAGTCTTAAGCACCAGCAGCCTCTGTTTTAACACCCATGATTCATGCCTTTCCAATCAGCTAGAAGGCCACTCACCAGCTTCAAACACAAAGGGCACAATAGCTGCCTCAGCTGCTGTTTCTGGAAGACACTATTTAGAAAGACTATGGGGACTGAACCAGGAACCTCTGAAACAAAAGCTAGAAACAGTACAAGGAAAACAGCAAATCAATACAGTCTGTCACTCAGGCCCAGTGGGAGGCACACCACATATTCACAGATGGGTTGTACTGGTACCAGCCATTCGCCCTCTCTCCGATCTGCTCCTTTTATGAAGGAGGTCAGGCTGTCAAGTAACCTAAACAGTTTTTAAATTCACATCTGTAGTATCCAAATGTTCAGACTGCCTGAGGGTTGTGGGGTTTTTTGTTTGTTTTGTTTTTTTTTTTTTTTCCT
>VYXH01005065.1:152046-219440 GCA_013397275.1 Burhinus bistriatus | reverse complement strand
TTTTTTTTTTTTTTTTTTTTTTCCGTGTTGTGTGTGTTTGTTTGTTTTTTAAATGCAGATTTTGTGTTAGTCTCCAGAAGCATGCTTGTTCCAGTACAGTTTACGTATTTTGCACTGAAGTAATTGGATTAAATGAAAAACAGTCCTGGAAGTAACAGTTGGTACCTACAGCTCCCATTTACTCGCAATGGCTGCTCTAAATGCTGGACTAGGGTTGCACCCTCGTGCACCACCTCTTCATGCTTTGGCATCCAACAGCACAATTTGAATGAGGAGTAAATATAAGGAGAAAAAGCACCTTCGCTCAAATATAATCTAGAGCTTAAGGGTTAAAGATGCTGTGCTGAGAGCTGATCAGCAGTTCTTGCCACAAAACTATTAAAGAAGCAGGCATTACTTTCACATACATCCAGCTGTGGTTTTGAGTATAGGGAGAGGCTGTGTTTTGTGAGCGTATCAGTAATGATAGGTTACAGGCACATTTGGAGCACGCACACCACCGTGTACTTTTCAGGCAACTTAATATGGAATAAATGTCCAGATCAAGCACCTAGAAAAAGGCTTCAAACAAAAAGCAGACCTCAAGCTGCTCAGCTGTGAAAAGATGGAAGCAACATGTAATACCTAAATTCTACCTCTGAGTCCAAACAGGAAAATGCTCCCTGGCTCCCCATCTTAGTTGCATGGCAGATTTCCACTGGAAGAAAACCCGTGCACGTCAGCGGGGAAGAAACCATTTTGTCTTAAAAGGATCACTGCAGACCTGGTCCAGACAGGGCACACAAACGAACACAGCAGCCCCATCATTGCTGGGGTCCTAGGGAACTTTACCAGACAGAGTGCATGGGACTTCAAGCCTCCCAGAGTCGTCCCTGGGTCCGGGTGTCAAGTCATTGCTACAGGTAACTCCCACTTTGACCATCAACCTAAAGATACCCAAAAGCTAATGAAACATCAAGCTTTAACGAGATAAAGTCAAGTCAGTTTGCTTGATGAGATTTAGGATTTTCAATATTGAGTGGCGCTAAGCCAAAATACCTCTTAAAAACTCTCTGCCTGTCTCCCCTCCTAGGTATCCAGACTTAGGTATTAAAAATAAAGGGGAGCTATTAAAAATAAGGGGAATTGGCTTTTTTTGTTTGCTTGGTTGGTTTTTATTTGTTAAGATGACAGGCATAGTTAACAAAGTTGAAAGCATTTACTGGCAATTCAGTAACTGCTTAAAACAGAAACATTTCCCCAGTTAGGGAGGCTAAAGTCAGACTCTACAGTTTAAAGAAAATCTTAGACTCCTGCATCACTCTCAACTACCTGGAGTAAGTCATGATGTTTTTGCCTGATGTATTTCAACAGACATCCTGTAGCCCTTCCTATGTATCTGTTAAGAGACAACCAATGAAAGACCAATGTTATTAACTTTGAGCCAATTATTTACAGACTGTTACTTTCTAATTAATATACAATAAACGCACAGATGTCTAATGCCAGACAAGTGCCCACAGTGAAACCTTGAAACTAGTAAATAGAAGTTTCAATATTTTATTAAAATAGCATATTCAACCACTGTAACCAATAATACATTAACATTATTCCCAGAGTACGCACAACACAGTAGTGATTCAAAATATCCTTATCCATGATAATCAATGAATATATCTCAAATTCAAGTGTACAACTAAAACTAAACCTTTGAAAAAAATCTCTCCTTTAAAGAATACATAAAGCTCTCATACAGAATTCTTTTAAACGCCTCTAGACTTAGATGTCAGTGTCTCTCACCTGACAATACCACTAGCTTTTTTCTTATGCATAGTAGAACATCTCATATTTTATAGTACCCATTTTATAAATAAATTGGCATTTTCCATCCCGTTTGTGTTTATCTTCAGCTTCACAAAGAAACCAGTAAATAAAACTGTCAAGGACAGTCACAACAAAATGATCTCACACCAAGATATAAAACTTGAAGATACTAAAAGATGCTTCTACTCTATTTTACATAAAAAGACAGATTTAAAAAGTGCAAGGCAAGATTTGCAGGGGAAGGGGAATATTTGTTTGTTATTTTTAGGCACATCCACTTCTTTAAAGCAAGCTTCAGAATGAAAATCCAGTTTATTCTTCATGATACCTGTTTCAAAGTCTCTCTCAAAAAAACCAAGAAGAAAAAAAAATTACATCCGTCAAATGTCAAGCAGGGAATTTCCTGTCCAACTAACAGTCTTCAGTTATGTCTTGTTCTTCCTTTTTTCATCCTTGCGGGTTTTGGCTTGGGAATATACTGATTGTTCGCCTGATACTCAAGTTCTTTACGGAAGTAATGAATTGCTTTATTCAAACCTTCTTCCAGTGGGACCTGTTCCCAAAAGTGAGGAGAGAATCATATCACTCTAAGTTCACATCAGCTCTTTTCACAACAGTATCTTTTTTAATACAGCTATCAAAAGACAGCTAGGAAGTCTCATTCTTAGCTAATATAAGTATTAACAGCACCACATACTGGTTGCATCTCTGCACTACTAATGCATGTTAGCTTTTAAACATTAGATATATTTTCTGATGTAGTAAGTCAAAAAACCCCAACAAATTTAAATCTCATCAGATGGTTAACGATTGGTCTGTTTAGTGTCAAACCAGACTTACATAATTCTACTTTCAATTCATAATACATTGAAAGAGAGAAGCACACAGAAATTTAAGCCCCTTCTGTTTTTAGTGATTAAAGATCCTCTTTTGCAGAATCTCACAGAATGGTAGATAACACGGAAAGGTATAAAGGTGGTGGGTTTTTTTTTTAGTTTTTATTTCTTCAGTGCTCCATTGATATACAGAAAAAGGAAGACAAATTATCGTCCAGTATCTCATTTGATAGTCTTAAATCCTATACAAATAATTGTAATTCTTCATATTCTCGGCCTGTAATTCAACACTATGATTTTACCCACTTTTCTCAGGAGCCATATGCTCTGACGTGCTTGCTGATACCATCACAATACAGGAGGATAAAATAGCAGCACAAAAACTACTTGCCTTGATGGACCAACACTGTACTGCTACTTCAGAATAAGTTTTGGTACTGACTGTGCTACAGAAGGTTAGATGTATAAAAGTTAACTGTTTTGAACCTTTTGTGATTGTAACACTTGCCATCGTCCTTGTGCTTTCAGGCATAGTCTATTAATACCCAGTGCCTCTGTGAATCCTTTCAGAAGGTTTGGAGATTTTTGTCTGCAAATCTAAAAAAGCCTACAAACCACTGTGCTAGCTAGGATGGGGAGCTGGCTAAGAAAGTCATGTCCTTTCTGGGGATTAAGCAGACCTTACCTCCCCAGAACAAGCCAGCTCTTATCATCAGCTATGCCTGGTTATACACTTGCACAGTTAACTTCACCAAAAAGGTTGAGAAAGGAAAAAACAGCAACCACAGGCATTCTGTGTTTCTTGCATATTAGCTGTGCAGAACAACCACTATCTTGACATCACGTCAGATGGCTGGTAACTAAGCTTTTGAGGTGGACAGACATTACTGTTGGTGGTGAGATGTTAAGGCTAACCCTAGGCATGTTTCAGACTTACCAACACACAGAACAAGCCGTGAACATCTCTACGTATGATATCCGCAGTCTAAAATAAAGGCTTCTTATTCTGGCTTACTTCAGTCCACCAGAATAAAAAAAAAAAATAAAAAAAATATAAATGTGTCACCTCTCTCTGGGTAGCTTCTGTTTTGCCTGAGTTTTACATACTTCCCTTTTAAACAAACTCTAAAAACCAGAACATTTTTCTGGTGCTCATACTTTCTCCCTATTAATCCAAACAAACTTTTTGGTTACAATGATGTTACAGATAATCTTAAAAATAGATTTACTCCGAAGATTTTCTTAAAATATTTTAATTAAATAAAAGCAATTTTTTCCTTCCATAATGCATGTTACCACAGCAAAACAGGAATGAGGATTGCAGCAATAGCAAACTCATTAGCTCCCGTAACTATATACGACGTATTTCAAAGGATTCATTGGGCTTACAGAAAGGTAGGTAGACACTTTATAATATGCATGTGAAAAAGCGAAAATGCCTATCCTAAAAATGTTTTTTTTTTGACTTAAGTCTATTACAAATGATAATGATAATGTGCTCTTCTGCATGGCACAGGCCATACAGTCTTACCCAGCAGTTCTTGAATCACAAGCTAGGGAAACACACAAGATAGCCTTTTAAACAACTGTCCTGGAGATTATGTTAAGCAGATATTCGGATAACTGAAATGTATCATTATCATGCGGTCCTCCCCCACCCCCCTCTGCCTCCCTGTGCTTTTGCACACAACCACCGTAATACAGCTGTACGTACCACAGGTTCCCAGCCAAGCAGTAACTTGGCTTTTCTGATGTCAGGTTTTCGTTTCTGAGGGTCATCCTGTGCTTCTGAGAGAAACTGGATTTCACTCCCACTGCCTATTAAACAAGAGACTGTGCGTTATCATCTGCAATTCACTATGCTCTGCATTTGTATCTTTCCTAACTATTGGAGCATCAGGTCTTTCTGCAGCTTTCTGCTTCGTAATTCTACCATTGAAATGCTTTCCACAGACACAGCTGCACTGCATGCAACAGCTGGTTGAACCAGCTCTCCCACAGCAACATGGATTCACATGGCATTTCACAAAGCTTTCAGCACGGATTCACAAAAAGGAAGTTATGCTTTACCAGTCTAATAACCTTCTACAATGAAATGACTGCTTCAGTAGCCAAGAGTAGAGCAGTGGATATCATCTACCTTGACTTCAGTGAGGCTTTTGACACTATCTCCCATAACATCCTTATTGAGGGCTGGATGAGCAGTGAGGTGGATTGAAAACTGGCTGCGTGGCTGGGCCCAGAGGGTGGTCATCAGTGGCCCAAAGTTCAGTGGGAGACCGGTAACTAGTAGTGTACCCCAGGGGTGAATACCAGGTCAATACTGAGTTGCTGATACACCAGAGGGCTGTGCTGCCATCCAGAGGGACCTCAGGAAAGGAGGCTGGAGAAAAGGGCTGACAGAAACCTCATGAAGTTCAACAAGGAGAAGTGCAAACTCCTACACCTGGAGAGGAACAACTCCAATGCACCAGCGCAGGCTGAGAGCCAAACAGCTGGAAAGCAGCTTGGTAGGAAAGGACACCAAGTTGAATATGAGCCAACAAGGTGCCCCTGCCACAAAGAAGGCAAATGGTATCCTGGACTCCAGTAGGAGCAGTGCTGCCAGCACGTTGCCCCCTCTACTCAGCTGTGTCCAGTTCTGGGCTCCCTAGTACAAGAGAGACATGGACATACTGGAGAGAGTACAGCAAATGGCCACTAAGATGACAAAGGGACTGGAGCATCTCTCCTATGAGGACAGGCTGAGAGAGCTGGGACTGTTCAGCCTGGAGAAGAGAAGGCTCAGGGGGATTTTACCCATGTGTATAAATACCTGATAGGGGAAGTAAAGAAGAGGGAGCCAGGCTCTTTTCAGTGGTGCCCAGTGACAGGACCAGAGGCAGTGGGCACAAACTGGAACACAGGAGGTTCCCTCTGAACATCAGGAAACACTATTTTACTGTGAGGGTGACCCAGTACTGGCACAGGTTGCCCAGTGAGGCTGTGGAGACTCCATCCTTGGAGATACTCAAAAGCTGTCTGGACATGGTCCTGGGCCACTGCTGGCTGTAGGTGGCCCTGCCTGAGCAGAAGGGTTGGACCAAATGACCTCCAGAGGTGCCTGCCAACCTCAACCATTCTGATTCTGCTAGCACTTTTGCGTTGTAAAAGGACTTCACTTCCTCTTTGCCCATACTCTCCAATCTGATTTAAACAGCCAACATAGTACTTGCCTTTCCTCATGACAAGACAGAAACAGGACAATGCCTCTAACCAAATCTAGCAAATAGTTTACATGCCATGTTACTGTGGGGTTTTATGGATGTAGAACTAAACTGCCTCTCTGGGCAGACTGAAACAGATCAAGTTGTTTGTGAACAGACAGAAAAATGGAGGTAACAATTATTCCATGTGCCTGATCGGTTTGGTGCTCTGATTTTCAATTTCCTTCCCTGATCTGTGGATTCATAGATGTTTTCAGAGTGGATAGTCCTCTACTAGAAGCATCACATGCATCAGCTTCTGTACTGTATGTTTGAACTCGTCTTTTTCAGATCCCTCAGAAGCACTGCTGGAATCTACAGACTAAAAACCCTTGGCTAATGGCATCAATATGTTTCATCTCATTAGGAAGCTGCACTAGAAGACGAAGCACAGCCCTTCATTTCCATTCTTGAGAGCTCTGATTTCCTACAGGTATCAGAGTAAGAACGAAGAGAAAGCCACAGTGTTTCCTTCCCAGCCACATACAAGGGAGGTGCTGACAGGCCTTGCAAGAGTCACTGGTAGATCAGTGAAAAGCAGAGAAAGACTGTCACCACAGCATGAGGTTTTTAATGGTAGTTGAAGGAGAACAGCCTGCGTAATTGTGAAGAGCCACCTTGCTGAAGTATCTGTATTTCAGCTAAGATGTTAGGCTAGACATTTTCATTCATGTGTTTTCCATTTTATTTATGAATTGTTCTTGTGCCAAAACAAAGCTAAAAAAATGCATAAACATTACACAACATAATTGGTATAGATTGCACAGATACACAGAAAGAACGCATTCATTCTACTGTTCACGCAATATTTTACATACAATTGAGAGGATCTGGATTATCTTATTAATATTTAATTATGTGATCATGATACAATTAAATGCCTTTGATAATGTTATTAAGAAATCCAGAGACCAATTAAATTATCCATATATTATACACACTAATCAAGTAATAATCATCTAACGACAATAAGTACTTCATTAGCTTTTCTAAGAATTACTTATCATACTCACCAACAAGTTTTTTAATTAACTGGGCAAATTCTAGGATAGTGTGCTCTTCTGGGTTTCCCTAGAAATAGAAGGCATATTCGTTACAATAACAATGAAATACCTTATGCCATGCTAGCTTCCTGACATGAGACAATTCTAACAGGGTCATGTTAAACTCTGAAAAAGCTAAACATTACGCCTTATTCCTACTTTGATGAAAAAAATGTAGCTTTGACAAGCTCCACACTGATTAGAAAAGTTGCCCTCCATTACACTTGCCTTGGTAACTCAATGTACGTAGGGGGGTGCCCAAAAAAATCAGTCTGTAAAGAATAGGCAAATGCACCTCAATCACAGTAAAGGCATATGCCACTCAGCAGCCCACACAACCACATCATCAGTTTGAAATGTGGATTCAAGGACTTTGCTGAGTTGAGGACAGACCATATAATGAAGAAGTATGCTAAATTCTCAGTTCATCTGAAGTTAGGAAACCAAACTAATTTAGCTGCAAACAATCGCTTTCGCATTTACTACAGCTCACGTATCAATATGTATAAGGGCTACTAGCTTTTCTGTACAATATTCCTTTTCTTAACTCTCTTTATTTTTAACCAACTTGCACGTGGACTCCTGATCAACATTTCAGAACGAAATGCTGAAAGCTTCCTGTTAGCATATCTCCTTCATCAGCCTCAATTCCCTCCATCCCTATCTTTTCCTTGTTGCAAAACTCTTCTTTACTACATCTTGTTTGACCTAAAGCTGAACATTTAGGTACATACAGATTTAAACACTGAGTTTTCTGGATAAAACATGTGATTGGGGTTTAAAAATATCAGCATTTGGATAGAAACATAGGCATGAATTCATGGCCACAGTAAAAAAGGAAAATTTAGTGAACAACTGCCCTGCAGAGCTGAGTATCTGATTTGGTAAAAGTTGGCATACAGAGAAATGACCTGGTATATGCATCCTTTTTCTATTCTTATATCCACTGCTGAGAATAAGGTGACAGCAAATGGCACAGAACAAAAATCTTATTAGAAAAGTTAAGTTCTAAGCAGCTTTAATCCATTTCAGAAAATTATACAATCAAATACTATCCCATTTCCCTCTAATCAAGGCTAGTATGAAGTGATTTCTAATTATTTAGAGCCAAGTATTCCTTCAGTGCTTTTTTCATTAAAACCAGACTGCAATCATTGCCTTGCTGTATTTTGTGCCCCCCCACCTCCCCCTGCTCATATTTTGTTGGTGTTTTTTTTTTTTTTTAATATTCTAATTACATAAATCTTTTTGCTAAAACAAATACAAAACTCTAGTGAATTTATCCTGTTCTCGGAACTACAAGTTCTCAACATCTAGGGGCTTAATCATCTTATTTATAAAAAGAATACACGGAAGAATACATTATTCGTAACGGAAAGAGATTTTTTGCTCCATTTACTTCTTCTAGAAATCAGCATTAGTGACAAGGAGGAAAATGAAGGTGATGTCGGCCACTGGACAGTAAACACAGTAGAGCAGAGCTCTCATACTCACCAAGTTGACAGGACTGCTGACGTTGCTGTTCATCAATGCCACCAACCCATTCACAAGATCACTATAAAAAGGGAAGAACAGATTGAGGCAATTTCCACTTCCCTATAAATAATATTATTGTCTAGAAAGAGAGCTGCCTCCTCAGAGCTCCAGTAAAGCAGATCAGGTAGCTGAGTGAGGAATGCTGAAATCAGATTTACAGTGTATATTTCAATAGGTGCATGTTTTCTCGGCTGTTTGTTCCACAGTTCCTCTTGTAAGATATACCGAACTGGAAGTTAGTTTGAAAGGGTGATTATCTTAGGGATACACTGGCTATAGTTCCTCTGAGCATATGAAAGAATATTAAAAAAAAAAATCACGTTACTAAAAAACAATTAATACTTCCTCTTCCCTCCAGTACTCCAGCATATTTAGAGACCCATATCCAACACATTTCAAACAGAATAAAGTAAGTTGTAAGACAGAGGCACATGACACCACCACCTGCTTTGCAGTTTGTTGTTTGAATTGTCTACTCACTTTCAGAAATTATTTAACCAAGTTTGCTAAAAAACAGTATTCTGGTGTTACCTTCCCTAGCAAAATAACCCCAAGTTATTTTGGGTTACAGGCAACAAACTTACCCACTCATCCCTGGACACACAAGCCAGATCCCTTTCATTATGACTTATAATCAGGAAAGGAGTGGCTACTTTGAACTGATGGGGTTTCTGTAGTGCCTATCACCGCTGTCATTATATTCAGCAGAGGGAAAGAACATTTCCAAGTGGAGAATGATTAAAACAACCCAGAAGCCTGGCACGGAAGTTCAGCTAGCATGACACAACAAAAGATTCTGAGGAACAGGTTCCCCTTTTCGTAGTGAAAGTATACATTCTGGCCTTGCTTACACTGCAAATATTAGCTACAGCAATGCCCCCTCAACTGGTTCCTTCCCCGAGAAGGGGACACATGCATGTACAGTACACACACTGACCATAGCACCCCCGAAGACACAAGGTGGCACTATTGCATTACAATGCAAGGACTGACAAACTGCTCAGACTTAAAGCAGCATTAAAAACCTTCCTACCAGTTACTTGGCGTCCCTTGAAGGGAAGAACACATTAATATTTTAATTCAAAGTTCTAAATCAACGTTTTGTTTCTTGGTATTTTAAAAAACTTCACTGATTCCCTTCTGAAAGTAAAGCTGGCCTAAGAATGAACATAGTTTCTTTGACTAAAATGCACGTGCATAGGAAGCTGGTCAAGCTCAAAGAACCACCGAGTGAAGTAAATATCTGACAGCACGAACAAGGCTTACCTGACATACTGGAAAGCTCTTGTCTGAGTTCCAGGTCCATAGACCTAAAATCAGATGAAAATTAGAAAAGTTACATGACTATGAAAGTCCTCTCTAGTCCAATTACCTTTTCCTCACCATTCTAGAAAAACATCCCAAGGAGAAACACCCGAGACACAAGCTCAATGTTGCAGGAATGGAAAAAGATGTGCTTGCAGAGCCTTTGGCAAAGAATCATTTCTTTGAAGGTCTTTTTCCTCTTGGATGTGTCTCCATTAAACATATTCTTAAGCATTTTGTTAACCAGAACTCAGGATGCAGGAAACATTCTCAGGGATGCAGGACAGAGTGATGCTTTGTCCTCTCCTGGAACACTAAAAGAGGCTGCAGCATGCACTCAGCCAAAAAAGAGCGCCAAATATTTAAAGCAAACCTCAGAATACTAAGATGTGGTTATGATGAGCAATTTTTATTTGCTCATTAACAACGGATAACTTCAAAGAGATCACCAAATGTTAGTGGTCTCTAAAAAAATTGTCAAGAAAAATAGCACCATAAGCGTTTAAAGTAATCAGAACAAAAAAAAATTATCATGATTGTCTAAATATTACTATCTGGGGAAATGGGAATTAGAATAGTTTCTAGTGGCTAGAACTTTGGAGCAAGCAAGTTGTTAAGTTCAAAACAGATATTAAAACACACCTAAAGTGTACATAATGGTATCAGATAACGTTCATTTTTTTCAGAGTTTAATTGCGTGCAGCACTTAAAATCCCTAGAACATGAATACTTAAATTCTGAAAGTTATCAGTAGGCATACTTAAGTGGGGAAAACACTTAAGTGGGGGGACACACATCTTATCACCAACCCACTACAACAGAAAAGTTTTTTGGAAAGACAGAATAGAAAGCATGTTTGTTTTCTTAAGGGACAGGATAAACAATACAATTGGCATACACAGAATCATAGAATAGATTTGAGTTGGAAGGGACCTTTAAAGGTCATATAGTCCAACCCCCCCCCCCGCAAGAAGCAGGCACATCTTCAACAAGATCAGATTGCTCAGAGCCCCATCCAACCTGACCTTGAGTATTTCCAGGGATGGGGCATCTACTACCTCTCTGGGCAACATGTTCCAGTGTTTCACCACTCTCATCATAAAAAATTTCTTCCTCAAATCTAATCTGAATCTACCCTCTTTAGTTTAAAACCACACCCCTTGTCCTAATGCAGCAGGCCCTACATGCCATCATCTGTCACTTGGTAAGCCTGCTGCTCTCCGAGGCAGATTCAGAACCAAAAGAGTTGACGTTTCAGTAAGAGTTGGGTAAGATCAGGGGTTTAAGAGTTTACCTAATAACTGATTCTGAGAGGAATGCACCAGGAATGCGCACTGACAGCCTGATGGCCTTTGAAAGCAATCAGGAAGATGATTTTATGTATGAATAGAGCTTCCTGCTTGTCTTCTTTTAGCTTGTGGAATAAGTTTTACAGAACTAAGTCACTTGTGCATGATTTCTGCAAACTCATCCCTGTGGCTACCTTTCATACATGCAGGTAGTGGCTGGGAAATACAATGTAGTTTACTCCTCCCAATTTCTCGTAATAAACCCTTCCTTTACAACAATAGACAGCGACAATGGTCAGTTTTGTGTAGGCTATACTTTCTTCAAATTAAAAAGATTGTTTTCTCAAAAGATTATTTATTCCATTTGAACAAATACTTTGAACCAAGAGATCGAATACATTCAGTTTCTGAAAAGGTCAACACTAGGCATTCCTGTCAGCCAAATTCTGTGATGATACAAGGCTAAAATTTTTTGGATCTCAATTACTGCTCCTTGCTGATTATTCATTTTATTTCACCTGGTCGGCTAAACAACTCTCCCTTTAGTTCTTTTCTCATAGACAGTAATTTTCAGCGTCAGACAGTTACTCCCTACAGAACAGTGATGTTGGGCAAAATGTTCTATTTTACCCTGTATTACATTCATGATAAAAGTCTAGAGAGTGTGGCACTTACAAAAGATAAAAAAATCTTTCAATATTCCCTCCCATAGAACAGCACTGACTCAAGACTTCTCTTACTGATGCTCTGAAATATCCATGGATTGCATCTTTTAAAACAAGATAACTGCTTCGTCTTTAGTAAGGCTTCGCAAAACTTAACCGCTGGTGTTCTCACTCTGTTCTCGTTATAAAAGATTACAGGTTTACTTTCAATAAAACTTGAGAAATTAAGTATGAATGAAAAAAAAAGAAAAAAAATGTTCGAAAGGCCAAACATGGCAACAGCTCATTACATGCACTAGGAGAATAAAATTGAAAAATGGAAGCACCTTCTGACCCTCTATAGGCTAGACAAGCTTTCTAAAGAGCATTTAGAGGCTCAGACTTCGCAGCCCCAGAATGCCATCCTGGGAGCATACAATGCTGACAAACCAATATATGGTTACATTCATATTTTGATACAAGAAAGTCCTACAAGAATCAAAAGTTTCAAAGCAAGAAGCTCCATCTTCTTGACTGCTTCTGTTTGCTTACTGTCTTGCAACAAACAGAACCAGCCTCAACCTGAAGCTCTGGGGAGATGCCGAGGTAAGAAAACGAAACTATTTTGGTGGGAATTTGAGCACTTTTTTTATTAATGTTTCGAAAGGAAAAAAAGTATTTAACCCACATGGTTGTGAAATTACCCTGTTCAGTGCTAAAAAGACTCCTATCAGTAGAGACTAGGCAAGCTGGGCTCACTGGTGTTGTCAGCTACCTAAGACTAAGCCCTGACATCTGCAGTCTTAATGCCGATTTATATGACACATTAAATACGGTATGTCCTAGTAAACACTGGCCATTAAGTCACAGTTAGCATCACACAATTGCTACCATACTGTAAGCACTGACAGTGCTTTGCAGAAAAAAGTAAATCTCTGGGGAAAAAGCAAATCTTTAGGAGAAGCAGTGAACACAGCATTCGAATTACTACAGGGCTGTTACTTTGAAATAACCACAAGTCCACACCAGAAATGTAGCAATGGTTAGGAACAACAGAGCAGCCAAGATGCATCACTGATGACATTAAAAAATAATAATAGATTGCCTAAGTTAACAATCACTGATAAACAACAAGTAAGCAAATGCTAACCCCCAGAGATCAATCTTTCAAAAATTATCAGTATACTTAAGTCAAGTGATGTGAATTGCTTTGCAGACTCTACACAGTTTGAACTTTAAAATAATTTTTATAAAGAGCTCTAGATTTCACCCAGTCAGTATGTTAGTGTCTACTACCCACATTTTGCCGGGGATAGCCATATTTTGGCATATTATTTTACAAAGATTAAAGGTAGGGGAGATCTATCATAGGACACTGAGCTTCATCTTGCCTGGACATGACTTATTCCTTGGTCCAGAGTCTTCAATGCTCTGTCCAGTTTCAGATTTTGCTCTACCAGAATCACAGTAGTGAAAGTTGCCACAAAACTTTCATCCTTTTCCTTCTTGGATTATATACTCCTTCCTAGAGGAATTCCTGGCTGAACTCTGGATTTTACAGTCTCCAATAGAAGGAATGCTGTCTCAATCTCAAGATAGCTGCCCCATGGAGACACTTAGCAACATTTTTAGTTATTTAGCAGGAACCTGTGAGTGGTTTCCTGGCACTTCACTCTTTTAATCCAGGCAATATTAACAAATATTTATATGAGATTTCTGCTGTATGTCACAACAACTGTAAACGTTTCCATGAGCTCACAATGGATGTCAGATTTCAAACTAGTTCTCCCTGTTCCAGGATGTCTCCTCATATATTTTATATATCCTCATTATTTTATAACAGTAAACTAAACAGGATCAGGGCATAAGTCAGGCACTGTCTGTATTGCTAAATTACCAGCAGCATCTTTGGCAGAGTATTGGCCTGTGCCAGCTCTTGCTCTCCCAGACAATGCTGTGATATGGCTTAGGCATTATCAAGAGCCAATGACCACTCATAGCAAACAGTCTGGACATGGTAACTTGTTTTGGGCGAAAAATTTAGATGTATAGATGTGGGCCATGCCACACCAGTTTGTCAATGGTAAAAAACCCCTAGTCCTCACCTTCTTTATTTACTAACACATGATGTGTTAGTAAAACAGTAGGTTATACAGGGAAAATTTAGGCTGATCTCCAACCGTGCAGAAAAACCCCAAGATGCCTAACTTCCAAAATGGCTTCAGAGAAAGTTCCTCAACAGGAAGAAGTACCAAAATATGATACTGTAAACCTTGTCATGCTATGTTCCCACAGAAGAGTTGTGACAGAGATTCAAGTTCAGGATGACTAAAACACTTTTTCAGATCGCAACTGGTAGCCTTGTTTCTCTCTGATAGAGGAACATCAATACCATATTTGCATATATAATATTTGCATATATAATTCTATCCACTTGAGCTTGATATACTGAAAGATTCAATTTTTCAGAGGGGAGGAAAACTCAGTTTTCTAAAGTCTAGCCTCTTTCATAGCACATGAGGATAGGATATAAAGATTAACAACTTTTGCGTCACTGAGAGGTCATTACTTACTGTTAGTGGTTCTCCCTGGAGAGCTTGTAGGATGAAATTACTGACAACTCTGCCATCGTTCATATGCATTCGAGGACCAAAGGTATTGAATATTCTGGCAACCCTCACTTCAACTCCTTCCTGTAAGCAAAGAAAAAAGAATTGTTACTACCTTAATAAGAGTGACTTTCTTCCTAAAAATGCAAATTAACTCTCCCCTGTCCAAAAACTTTCTTAAGAATCCCTCTTACAGCTTTAACAAGCATTGTTTTCTCACCATGAAACACTTTTAACGTCTCGTCTATGCTACTGGAAACTGTAGTGCATACAGCAAGGCAATTTATACTAGTTCTCAGTATTTGTAATGCAAATTCTGAATCAGCGTTAGAACAGTTGATGATTTTGGTACACACATTTTCTTCAAACAAGAACTTCAAGATTTTTCAATCATACTCTTCCAACAACTGCTTATTTCATCTGGAACTTACCTACATTTTTTGTACATAAGTGAAGTGTCACAATCACCAGATACAGTACCAAGGTAGCATTTCCAAAGACCAGAAAAGTTGATCACTTCAAGTAAGTATCTTTACCAATGTTATAAAGTAAGTGGCTTTGTAACCACAGACACAATGTTTCTTAGCTCCCTGCTACTTATTAGGCTGTGTAAATGCATGTAAAAGGTTTCTATGATTCCCAGAAGTCCTTTCTGGAAGATATTTTGCAAATCTTCAAAGCAAAATGCAACAAATATGTGAAACTGGAAACTCTCTGGACAAAACATTTTAACACTGGGAGACGGCAGACTGAAGTAATCTCTCTCTAGCTATTTTCTGTTTATTGGCACTTACTCATTTGGATAAACCACAGTTCATGACAAAGCCTACAAGAAGGATGTTTGGCCTTTGTGAGCTGAAGCGTGCACTTGGCTTCTGATGAGTTCAGAGCAGCGCGGTATGCTATAAACCGATAGATGCTACCATGTGAGAGTGATAGCCACAAGGCAGGGAGGAAGGTGTCAACTTTAGCCCAGGCCTACGCACCCTCCTCATACTCCCTGGTCCTCCCCCCTTCCAGAAAAAGCTATCCTCATATCAGTCACAGGAAATGCTTTTAGTCTGAAGCAAACTTTGTGCTGCTGATTCAACTGAAGCGACTGAAGTCACAAGCACAATGTTCTGGAGTTGCAAACACTCAGTTACTCCTTCAGAGGATGCACAGAACATCTTGCATTTTCAATGCCTTTCACTAAGGCTTAGACCAATACAACTTCATGTACAAGAGAAACTTGCAGGAAAATCTGATCTTCTCTTGAGTCTCCAAGTGATTCATAAACAAATGAATCCTCAAAGAAGTTTTGCGAAAACAATAGCATTAGCTTTTTACAGATGAGAGAGTGAGAGAGGCAAAAGGCACATTTAACACTTTAGCTGTTCTTGTGCTGAGAAATGTGAAACACTAAGCAGTATAGGTAAAGACCAACACTTCCTAGTATGGAGAAGGCCGAACAACATCCAGTTCTGTTTAACTGCAGGTAAGGTTTCAGTCACTGTGATCAAACATTTATATTGGCAACTAAATTGTAAGCTAACAGTAACCAGGGAGGTAACTATTGTGCCATACGAAAAGCTACAGCCTTGTGTCTTTGTCACACAACAAGTTTGCATCCACAACAGAGCCAAAAAAATAACCTCACAACATCCACTTGGCCCTTCTGAGAGACCCTGGAAAGAGCAGAAGTCCCTTCCCACACAGAACGCATCAGTTGAGAATGTATTCTTTATTTCCTGTCACCTAGAAAAGTACGGCAGTGTAACTTGTTGAACATACACTTCTAGCAGCACACTACAGAGCCATTCCCAACGTCTTCACTGTATCTTGAAATATATACTCTGATAGAGTTTCTCTTTCTTTCATTTTGCCCAGCACTCTATCTTAAAAAGGACACTGACTCCTCTAGGGAGGGACTGTATTTCCTGTGGGCTTCCCAGATACTGCCATTAATAACAAGTACAGAAAATGAGGCACTTGGACGCTAGTACTCAAGGTAAAAATAACTCAATAAACAATGCTGACCAAAAAGCCTCTCTTGTACTGCACAAGCTACAGCTGCAGTCTTGTTTTCCAGTATTGGCTGGAAACTAGCATGAGATCTAGAAAAGAAAACAACACATTCTCTACAGGCGCTTACTCATAGCCACTGTGAATCCAATATTTCTTCTCCCTTCTATTTATTCCCCTCCCCCTACTGTAATGTTGTCTTTTAAAATGAGTAACTTTTTATTTATAGTGTCATCTAGCAAAGCTTCTCTCTGCAGCCTACTGCTTTGAAAAATCTATTTTCTGTGCAGCTGAATTTTCATTTTTGCCTGTATAACTGGGATCTATCTTCTCAAAAGAAACTTTCACAGACAGAGATTTTGGAGCCAGTAACTTAAAAATTGTCCTCAGTTTCCTTTCATCATTTCATGGACATCTCCTTTGAAGTGATCCTTTTCGCATGCTGAGTAACTCTACTCCTTTTTGTATTAAGTGCCTATGAATACTTATGGTATACTCCTACCCACGTCCTGTTACTCTGAATACCAACACCACCATGTTAATTATGACGACTACCTCCATCAATATTTTATTATAACCTGGAGAAAGGAGAAAAACTTCTTTGGCCCACTTTTATCCTGCTAAACAAAAGAGAGCTTTAGACTAATCCTTGACGCTGAGGTCAAACGTGATCAACTGGCTTCTGTCCTCGTGGTTTAAGACGATGCCTTCCTATGGCGGATTAATCAGAGAGAAAGTTCCTTGAGCAATCTAAAGAAGAGCCCAGGAGCAAGCGAGTAAAATGCAACACTCTGGGCTACCAAAACACTTCAGCTCACTCTATTACCTACCATTATGGACATGTTCACAGAGACAGTGCCTATACAGATGGAGAGAGAAGACAGAAAAGATGCAAGAAAGACTGTTGTGGCTCACAGAGATACCTCCTTTGAATAAGTAGACTATTCTATAGCTGTCAGTCAAAAAGTAGTGTTAGTTATCCAGTTTCCCCTGCAAAACAAACTTGTCCATGGTCTTCAGCACGAGCCTTTGCCACTTAGTTCTAGAGAACTCTGCTCCACAAAGTATCAAGGATGCAAAGATATCGTCTTAATTTAAAAAGACATATTTTAATTTTATAAGCCTTTTAAGAAAAGATACCATCTTGTGTTGACTGTCTCAGAAAACAGATCAATACAGAACACAACTCAAATGTCAAGAGGTTTCTTTAACTGAACCAGCTTGAACATATGCTGTGGCTGTAATTCATAAGGGTATCAGGCAAGCTTCTCTTACTTATTAACAGTGCTTCCTTCTTTTTAAAGTCTGTGTATCTATCTGAACAACGAGCATGAATTAGACCTCCCTGCATACAAAATCAGGAAAGGGAAAGCTGCAATTGTCTGCTCTCCAGCAGGTAACTGGATTTAAAAAATCTGCCAGGGAGAGCCCAGACAGTTTCATGGGTATCACTGTGACTTGATACAAGTCTTTATGACTGTTTCAGCTAAAATTAGTAAGATTATTGCCTGCATCCCTTGCTTTATTAGTCACTTTCTTACCGATTCACATTTTTTCCCATGTGTTTCAGAGATCATTAACTAACTCTCAAAATTCTTCCCAAAAGCCTGAATTGTAATCACAGCTGAATTACTAGCACAGTGTTCACTAGGATTCATCTGTGACATGTTTAAGCTACAATACTCTACACTGAGGCTTGGTCCGAGGTATTTTATATATATGTACTGCCTATTGTACAAGCAAAATGAGATTAATTCCTGGTTACTAAACAGCTTTTTAAAACTGTTTTGCAAAAATAGTGATGCTGAGATCTGAATTTCATAAACAGTAAAGCTCCTAAATATGCTAGGAAGGACAATTACAATCATCTGACTCTACTTTTGGCATAACGCAGGTCCCTGAACATGACCAAGGCACACCTCCAGTACTCTTACGGTTGAAATATTACCATGCTTATAGCTCAACACTTCCCAGACTAGAGAAACTACAGCTTCACTTTGAGGTCTCTTCATACCATTGTTTATACCTTCCTGCTAAAAGTATGCCCTATTTCTAGCACTTGCCTCAGCTTGCGTACCTCTTGTACGTTCTGTACATGGCCAATGCAACCAGCCACAGACTTGTTCCACCAACACTTTGACAGGAGATATTGCCACTTCAGTGCACCTGTGCTTGAATTACTAGGATTTCCCCTTCAGACAGGGATTTTAACTTCAGTAATTTATTGCACTGTGTGGCTTCTGAACACGAGGTGGCAGGTAACATAACCAGTGCAGTAATATCCAGTGAACAAGAGCTGTATCGCAGCTTCCAGTAAGTTTCCAATAAGGGTCATGAATATACTCCAAACAATTTAATTTTAGTCATCTGCACAATGGAGACTTCTGCAGACTTATACTTATGAATAAGTGTAACAATGACAATTACAGGTGAAAGAAAATGTCTTACCAGTGCTTTTAGAGCAATGGTGGCTGTATGAGGAGGACGCGTCTTGTAGCCAAAAATAAGAGGTGTACCAAATTGAAAAGAACAGAAACACCACACACTTTGCAGCCAAAGATGAATGCTACTATGGATATATTCTTATTCAAACACTGACTGAACTTATTGAAGTGAGTCAATTTCCAAAGAAAGTTTGAAGTCCTCATGACTTCAAAATTCAATTTGTACAACAGTGCAGCAACATCAAAGCGAAAGAACTAAGTTCTCCAGTTACCTGAGGGAAATCAGAAGATGGGATTTCTTAGAGCACAGCACAGAAAGAAAAAAAACAAAACTAGAGCACAGAAACTATGGAAAATGTTCAGACTTTTATTGGTAAACTGCCTGTATTTTTTTAGTCCATGGCTTTGATAATCATTGAAATACAGTCTTTCTAACCTTGTCTATGGTACAAGGTTATTTTGCAATTGTCAACAGCACAGAGCATGTAGAAACAGTAAAGATACTAGAGCATTAGCAAAACCATTTTGTCTGAATATGGGCCAGAAGACCTGTCAGTTTTTTCCTGCTTTATTTTCATATAATTTGGAAAAAGTGTTACTCCACTGACAGAAAAAAGCCTCCTATTATATCCACGCTATGTTTGTATCAGGAAGTTCTAACAACTCAGATAAAACAATACAATTCAGAAACAGATACTTAAATAATTATTCTCTCCACTTACAGAGAGGCTCCTATTGCTAATGTTCCAGTGAAACAACTGGTTGCATTTTTATAATACTGTCTCAGTGACTGCAGTGTTCTCCTCCCCTTTTCACCTCACTTCCTCCAACTGAACATCAGCCACAGACAGCTTTTGGTTCATGTTCATGTTTTGGTTCATGTGCAGAGCTCCTGAACAGCAAAAAAAAAAATTATTACAGACAGCTCTAACAGCTCATTAGAAAATGTACAGACCCGTTAATCCAATAGTGCAGAGAACACATACCAGAAGGTTTTAGAAAACGGCAGGGCTATCAGAACTGTACGAGGATAACTGGAACAAGCCAGTTTCAAAAGCTTAGCATTATTTAATCTCTACATTATTACAGTTTGCAGGACTTAACTTTATTAAACTATGGGGGAGGATTTTTATCTGTGGTTTCTCTTTTATAAAATATAAAAGCCTGTTTGTGAACCATGCAGTTACAATGGTTGAAAGCAGTACTGTTTCCTCTTTCGAAGTGGAGCCAGTTAATCAAGACGATAAAAGCAACTAACAACAAATAGTACTTGAAATTTTCAATGGAACTGCCACATTTCTTGAGAATATTAATATAACTGTGAGTGTGTGACCTCTCAGACTTTGCAAAGGAAAGGAACTGTGGCCAATTTTTTTCTTTTCTTTCCCAGTTTCACTGACTTGGTATATAATAACTCAGATGGGACACTAGTTGCGGTGTTGACACTTGCACTTCAGGGGTGTCAATGCCCTCTCAGTCAGCAGTGAGAGGGGCTGTAGCATCTCAACTCTACCTTACAGGTAGTGCCTGTAGCATCTTACAGATTCCCCTCTCCAACCTTCACCCCACTAATATCCCTGGATGTACAACTGCTCTGCACGGCTTCTAAAAAGCTAAAGGGATCCATGACAGCTCTTATCACTACAATTTAGCTTTGGCCTGGTATACACCCACGAGTAACCACCATCTGTGTCATTAAAGGACTGTTGCCTGGGCATTTTACTATGGCCCTGAGGAGACGCAGTTCTTCCTCTTCTCCCCCTGTGTTCAGAACCACAAACAATTCAATTCCATTCTTCCACAAAAAGCATCAACTTTACATCTTTTCTTAAGCAGACTGCTCCAAACTTCATGTGAAAACACCAAAAAAGAATCTATATGAATATCAAGGACAGAAAACAACGAGCAATCATTAGAGAATACAGGATAAACTCCCAAAAGAATTAAAGCACAACATAGCTATTTGTTGTCTATCTAATTACTTAATAACTACCTGGTTATTCACTATTCAAAGCCTTTTCAGTTGCAATTCAATCAACAGTTTTGATTACCCCTACATTTTACATCAAGGCTTTTTATGATTGCTGAAGCCAACTCAATCTCTGAATTAAACATCTGGGGAAAGTACAACTCAATATAAACCAGAAAATCATCCTTGTGTTGCAATTGCAATGCACTTCTATATTTAACTAATTTCAGCATCAGCTTTCATGTGTTATTCTCTCACATTAATATAATAAAATTCACCTCTAATATGTCTTTCCTTTCTTTTGTTACCTATTAAGATTTTTTTGGCACCTTGAGTCTTCACAGTCCTGGTTATAGAATATTCTATAATGCAGAGCATAACACTTGTCCACTTAAAGAAGGATATACTTAACACTTGATTATGATAACTCAATTCACTCCTATATGCTTAGAAAGGCATCCAGTGGAATTCTTAATGGGAAGATTGAAGCTATTCTAAGACAATTTGAAAACTATCACATCACATCATGTACAACTAAGTCCATTTGCTACCACTAAAGCTTGCAGAGTCACACAGTTGGTATGAAAAAAGGACGAAGAAACTGGAAGATGAAAAAATTCCCTGCAACATTCCATGCTGACCTGAAGTGCTGACTCAGCTCTGTAGCATTTCCTTATAGATCAATGGTATAAGAGGAGAAATTAAATCTAGGTCACAAAACACCCTTAACATGCTAAGCACTTAAAATGCTGTGTATTTGCATTTATGACATGCCTATGCAAATGTACCAGATTCTTGCCATGAAGGTAGTGTCAGATTCTGACTAGTATTCAAATTAAGCCAGAGTTGGAGTGTACACGAATATCTGGATTTTCAGGTAGCTCCATAATTCTAATTTTTAAAAGTTAAATGCATAGTGAGGGGCAACTCCCGAACAAAGCAAAAAATTCACATTGCAGTACTATGTGCTGAAACTCCCCTCCCACCTCTTTATACCCCCTGCACCTCTATGTTTCCCCTGCCTATGTATGTCCAGGAAGGCTTTACTTGCATTTGGAAAACACTGTTCGTTTCGGAAAATGGTGATATTACCTTACCTAGTAAACCAGAAGTTCTGTGGAGGAGAAAAACTACTAGCTGTGCAATCGTATCACATCTATAGCAAGTCACACACCTGTATATGAAGTTTATGCAAAAAAGCACTTCGCAAGGACAGGAAGGATAGACAGAATAGTAACAAAGATAAGAGTGCAGAATGGAGAAAGCAAGTAGATTGAGAAGCTGTTATTGCAAGAGAGTTTCAAAACTATGCCTTGCATCTTAAGGCAATTGAGTGAACTGAAAAAGGCTTTCCAGGAGGAAATGATAGCAAGCATTGAAAAAGAGCTGAAAAAAAGGGAATTCTGAAGAAGTCTGAATTGGACGATGCAACTTAGTTCCCAGATTAAAGCTTCCTGTGGCTTGAGAAAAGTTCCAGAAGAAGGTACTTCCACTCACACTAAGGAACATGGCTGACCTATGCTCCCACATGAATTTATGGAGGGAAAGCTGCTCCCAGAAGTCTATACCAAATACCCTCTCAAACTACACGTTCAGGTGCCTCACATGGGATGAGAAGAACTTGCGTACGTGCTTTGAATTTGTGAGCCCTGCATTTCTGCAGCAAATACTTCACTCCCCACCTCTCCTTTCAAGCAGATACTTATATATTTCTGAATGCTGCTACTGTCCTTGGACTCTTTGATAAGGGAGTACTCCTGGGCCTGTTTAAAGACAGAAGTTGTGAAGAGGAGATAAGAGTCAAGAAACGCTTAATTCATAGGGTCAAAATAAGTGAACAAAACAGCGCTGTCAGCAGAAAAGACTGCACCAAAAAGGTCTTGGTCAGCAGAGGCTGCTGAGAAACTCTGAATAAACAGTCATCTTTGACTAGATTCAAGAACTGTTCTGATTCAAACAACCTGTCTCGAAAATATAATGTAAAAGTTAATTTTTATTTCATATATTTTGGAAACATGATTAGATATTTAGGGTACCTAACAATGTGCATGATTATGGAAATGACAGAAAAGATGCAGAAATAAGTTTGCTTGTTTCTTCTTTTTACTGAAGCTGAGAAGATTCTGGAAATACTTTAGCCTGAAATCCTGTAAATCCAGTTGTTTTGGGTTAGGTCAGTCCTGTCTGAAAACCCTCTTAAAAGCACAATACTTATTTTCATAGCAGAAGTCAGACCTTTCCACTAACAAAAGATGTTTCCTCCACTAATAACAGCGTATCATCTGAACTCTGAAAAAAATCCCCAGCTCAACAGTGTTTCAGAATATACCTGAATGTGGACAAGCTTGGGCAGACTTCACTAGCCCGTAATACGGCACAATAAATATCTCACAGACCTGCCCCGAGAACAGAGAGCTCATTTGCATCACGAGTTTCCACTTAATGTATGTGTGCACTGCAGTTCCACCTTACAAACCTTTACTATGCTTGGTAAATCCTGCATAAAATTTATGGGATAGTATCATGACTCATCCTGTAGCTTTAAGATACAGCCCATGATTTTCAAAATTATCTACGTTCTTGCCCTTCTAAAAGAACACTGCAGTGTGTACCACAAACTTGCAAAATATTTAATACCCTACAGCACAAGAATTTCTCATCAAAACTACAATATTCAACTGCGAACGGATTTCCAGACCCACAAGGAATATTTTCCTAAAGTATAGAAGACATCATCCTGAACAAGAGCAGTACCACCATATTGAACCTTAAATGATTTAAAAGAGACACAAACCTCTGCATTCTCTGTCTGGCAAAAGAGATAAGAGAAAATTACTACAAACTGTACTAAAATACCATCCCTAAAGTCTTACCAATTAAGTTTAATTCTGTTTTCAAGGTTTTTAAAAGCACTTAATATTTTATCGTCTAAAAGTTTAAAATTCTACAGAATATAATTTGATTTACACCTTTGTATATTAAGGCTGCAAACACCAAGAAACAGTGATGTGATTTTCTTTAGTGTGCCACATTTTCTAATTGAATGGTCTCCCAGAGACTAGCTGAGCAGCAATTAAATAAGGTAAGATTCACACACAGGTAAAGAGTCAATGCTGGGTTAATGATGAGTTTCTACTTGTTGATTATAAAACCCACAGAAACTGCACGTATCATTTCACAAACATATTTTAAATTGCAGTTTTATCCTCATGTTACTGTATTTGTCTGAAAAAGTGCATTACATAGCTGAGTATTCATATCTTTCGTTAAGGGCTGTATTTATACCTACATAATTTAAGACATTTCTGAAGTGATTTAAAATACATTGCTCCTATATGGGTACTCATGAAAGAACTTCCTCATTTTTACCTGTGTATCCTGATTTCAATTATGCTTATTAAACATTCCACATTTACCAGTAATGGCTCTATTCAGCAAAGCACTTCTCAGCACAGGACCAACTTAAAACAACTCCACTATCTGGCTCCCAAATTAGTAAGGTCACCTCAGTTTAATCTGTCTAAAAAACTATTTATGATACTGAAAGACATGATATGTCTATCAAGAAGACTAAAGTGCATTTTCTTGAAGAACACTGCTCATCTGAAAAAACGCAACAGATGGGAGCAATAAAACTTTTGCATTAAAGAAAACAGATTTTGCAGCTACAGTATGAATGCTCCTACTCAAGATATCCTCTTTTGCCCTCCAATCCCTAAATACACATATTCTGGTTCTGCCATATATTTGCCCTTTATAATTACAGAAAATCCACTGAATCTGATACAAGTTTAATACCTGCTTCATGTATGCATAGCACATGGTCTCTGCAACCCGCTTTCCTTCATCATAACAGGCTCTTGGACCTATTGGATTCACATGGCCCCAGTAATCCTCATTTTGAGGGTGAACTTCAGGATCTATGGGGGGAAAAAAAAAAAATCTTAAATGATCTTCTATCAAAAAGGTGACCATATATAATGAATGTTTCAGTAGGTTACTGGTGTTATATAGTTTAACAGCTTCTCTCTGAACTATGCATTTTAAAAATACTAAGTTTCAACACCATTCCTTATAAGTCTATTCAAAAGCACAATGAAAATGACGGTTACGGAAGATGTGAGACTCTAGTAAGATAATTGAATACAAGCAAAAAACAGCCATCACCTGCTTTCGCCTAAAAGAATGTGCAAACTGACGGTTAAATTCAACTATTCTCTGCAAAGACAGACTACCACAAGGGCACAAAAAAGATGCTTATCTAAAGTAATTCAAAGGAAATATTATAAGTTATATAGGCAGCACTTTTTACTGTATTTGGAAAAAAAGAAAGCAAAGCATCTTCACGTTTCATAAAATAAGAAACAAGGAAAGAAAAATGGACAAAATGGAAAAGTACTGCATTTCTTAAAGATGAACGAGTAGAGTGATGTACCATAATGTAGTTGCTATGTTTCTTCTGTTTTATCCTAAGCATTTTTACTAGCTACCACTAGGACCAGACAATCAGGTTATACAATCCTTTGGTTTGATCCCATACAGAAGTTCTTGTTTACAGGAAAAACAACCAAGAAAAAAATCTCTTCAGAAGCTCTGTGTGGGTGAAGTTTATATGTTTGAAGCAATACTTTGTTAAACAATCACTTTGTTACATTTCCCCACTTCTCTATCTGTGCTGCCCTACTGAGTTTGAAGTTTGTGTAAGTTACTACTAAACTTTCAAGTGTTACAGGCTAATTTTTGAAACAACTTTGACAGCCAGTTCTGATTAACCCTTCCAGTTTTTATGCTGCTCACAGACATGAATTCCTGCCACATGAGAGCCACAGAGCAATGGGAAATGCAGAGAGGTTTTACATTATTATAAAAGCCTGCAGGATTCCTAAAAGGGCCCAGAAGGTGCTGTGATCTGGAAGGTCACTCAAGTCTCTGTCTCCTTCCTGGCAAAGGAAGCCCTATGAAGCACTTGGGAACTCTCTCTATACAACACTGCTTTGAGAACTCCTGTGGAAACAGATATTTTCTGACTTTATTTTCTGTCCTTTATTTTTCAGCAAAATTACTTCGTCTGTTTAGTCAGAGTATGATGCGAATAGACTCTCTCCGCTGGCTCTACTGACACAACAAAGCCTGATAATGGGAGTTTCAAGTTTTCCACTTCAGCAGGCAGATTGCAGCAGAGCAATGAGGCTTCAAAACTCAGGTATTTTTGCCTGCTGGTCCCTTGTTCCAGAAGGGAGTTTTTTCAATTATAGAAGAGTCCTTGGGGCTACCATTTTTCTCTGTGGAGCCTGTCCATGGGTAATCAAAGCCAAGGGACACTCAAGCTGCTTATTTGGTTGCCTGGTCATCTTATTGAATCTCTTGCTTGGGTATTTGCTTTGAGCCTTCTTGACTGAAGTTATTCCACCAAAAGCGTACTCCTTGAGGTATGGTCTTTGCCCTTCCCCACTTTCTCCTCACAAAGCTTCGTATCTTGTTATAGAGATAAGTATTTTTTGTTTGTTTGTTTTTTAAAGCCTAGACTCACAACTACTAACGCTGAGCAGGTGACCGTGCCTGCTTATCTCCATTAACCTTGCAACACTGCTATTATCAATTAGGCAAGAATTCACAACTGTAGGAAGTTTCTCTGGTAGGCACACGGTCTGTCACACACCCCAAGGAAGTACTAAAGATTCTCGTTTCATCCAGCTAGCAGTTCTGTCAGTCATTCTCTCACTACTTCACTTCTTCGTAAAAGGAAGAAGGAGAGATATGGCACCATTGCTCAATATTACATTTTACAAGACACTGCAATAGTGTGCATGCACAACCACTATTTTCTTAGCTTGAAGGTTATGTCCTTGTCTCTTGCACTGTGCTGCACACACTAGGACAATTGCTAAATCATAACAATACAATTCATAAATACACTGGGAAGAGAGAAGCAAATTTACTAGTGAAATCATCTTTCTTCCCAGGTTTTCATTATGGCATCTGGATTTTAATCAGAGTTCAACAGTCAAAATTGCCCCACAAGCCCTTCTGAAAAAAAGCCATAAACTAAGACACAGGAAAATTACAAAGTCTGAGCCTCCTTCTGACTAGAGATTTAAAGTAACTACTAACGATGACATTTTAAGCTGAGAAGTAAATCTGGTAAAGAAATCAAGCTAAGACAGTGATGAAAATCTACCAATCATCTGACAAAAGGTTTGAAAATACCCTTTTACACAGTCACATCTCAATAGCTCTAAACACCATTTTATCCTCTTACCTCCATACACCTCTGATGTAGAGGCCAGCAGCAGCCGTGCTCCAACACGTTTGGCTAACCCTAAATTTTGGGTCAGGAAAGAAGAACTCAATTAGATCAAGTTCAAGAATCTTTCAGTTACATTAACTGCTTTAGAGTGATCCCATTTTACATGTTTTTCAAGGGAACTAGATTTCTCTCACTAGATAAATCTGTAAATCACATCCACAGCTCCCACTCCCAAGCTAGAAGCCTTGAGAAATGGCAGAGCAGCACCCACACATATAATGCGTTTGCTTCTGGGACTAAAATTTACACTGAACCAAGATCCAAGAACTTAATATATTACACCCTAAATAAAGGCCAAGTAAGCAAAAAACCATTCCAGTTATGAAATCAGCATCCTGAAACAACACACCATATTACGATCACTAAAAGTTAAAGATAAGCTACATAAAGAAACTGATACATAATAACATGTTATAGGACAAAATCAACCATTTCCCCTTTATTATGCCCCTGTAAAACAGCCTGGATGATCCTACCCATCACTCAAGATTATTCTGCACTCCATTACAATGACTTTCTGGACTTCAAGTTGGCATGGCCAATCAAAGAAATCTCTCATCTATGCTGTACAACTGCGTGGTACCTCAATCACTTAATCACCTGGCTTCTAAATCACTTGATTCTCTGAATTGTACTCACTAGAGTATCACTCAAATTGGAAACTCAGTTGAACTAATGCCCAGCGGGTTTTTTGCCTCTCAATAATGCTTAGGATCAGTGACACCTGGTTCAAGCTGCAGCATATATCAAATGGATCAAAGAGGGGAGGAAAACGTAGTAAAGGCTTGAGGCCTTCTTTTCATAGGCCCATTTCCAGCATCAAAACCAACAGACAAAGCTGAAAATGTTGTCTTGTAATTATCTAGCATGAAGGTAGACATTAAATGTTGTTGCAGAATTTGCTAGCTAAGGCATGCACGAGAGAGTGCAGTGCTCTTGACGTTCAGGGTGTACAGAGCCAATGCAGTTCCACCTCGTTCAATGTTTGCTGTGGCAGAAAGGAACAGTCACTCATAGCAAATGTGGGAATGTTCCACAGTCACCAAGGTGAGAAGTGCAGTCATGGGCATAACTTTGCTATAAAAATCCGATCCTCTTAATTGTTCATATGACTTCTATAATTACTGCAGAGTTATTACTCCATAGCCAAGTTACAGGCATGAAGTTCTTGTGCTTTGATAGCTGAGCTTGCATGTTGTCAGAGTTCATCTGCAGATATATTTAAAGGAAAAGTACAAAAATCTTCAAAGAGAGGAAAAAAACCCCTTATTTTTCTTAAATAATCAACTTTTAAAAATGTTCAACTCATCTGCTCCATCCTCCAGTAACTCTGTCCAGGTTATATTATGTCTAACAAAGTTAAGCAAGAAAAAGACTTCCACTTACCCAGCATGTTTAATGTCCCAATAGTGTTGGTCTTTAATGTTTTTATAGGATTATACATGTAATTTGGAGGAGAAGCGGGAGATGCTAGATGATAGATCTGGTCCACTACAGAAAGCCAGAGGGGAGGAAAAGAAAGCATTATTATTTTCCTATGTAACATATTAAATAAGAAAACATTAGGGTCAGGAAACAAGTACTTCTTTCTGCATTTCCTAACGTTGGAACTCAGCACTTCCTATATTGCTACCTATAGATAATATATATGTATGCAAACCTGTTGTACCTCCAAATCAAGACTTACTTTTTAGTAAAACAAAAACTAAAGCATAGTATGTAACACTATTGACACAGACACATAAGTCTGTCTGGGTATTGACATTTTTCACTTGTAAAAAATTTAATTATGAGTACTTCAGAGACATTTAGAAGCTGCAAAAGTATACGCAACATCCTATTACCCTCAAGTTTTTAAATGACTACTAGCTTCAGAATATTTTTCTCAAATAGAATCCCAAGCAAAGATGGCAGAAACATTTTTTAATACCAGGAGGAAACTTTTGGGAACAATAAATATTGTATTTTTATTTGTAAGCCACTTGTCAATGAAATATTAATGGGATTAGTATCATATTTATATTTTAAATATTTATGCCAGGATATGGGCATGCAACTTCTGTCCTTTTTCCCCTATCTATTGCCTTTGCTCCACTAGTGTTCTATGCTGCACTTTGCATAATACAGCACTTAGCGCTATTAAAAACAATGCCACAATCAAAACCTCCCCAATACAGAGATTCCAGCCTCCCCAGTTATGAAACACAATTAGCCAACACAATAGATCATACCTTGCAATCAGTGAAGGTATACTGACACCTAACCTAGTTTAAAATAAAGTAGCTTGGGTACCGGCAACAGATTGCCCAGGTACTGCAAGTCCCAATCCTAACTAATTAAATTTGCTTTATTTCTGTAATTGCAGTGTAAACAAACCTAAAGATTCAAATAACGCATAGGAAATACATATTCCACACAACAGCAAAATAGAGCCTAGTACAAAAAACCTGAACAGTTACACCGCTGTCCTGAGTATAGACTAGGGCCTGTGCGACCCTCATGAAGTTCAACAAGGTCGAGTGTGAGGTCCTGCACCTGGGTCAGGGCAATCACCAGTATCAATACAGGCTGGAATACAAATGGACTGACAGCAGCCCTGAGGAGAAGGACTTGGCAGTACTGGTGGAAGAAAAATTGGACATGAGCCAGCAGAAGAAGCGTGGCCAGCAGGTCAAGGGAGGTCATTCTCCCCCTTTACTCCGCTCTCATGAGACCCCACCTGGGGGTAGTGCATCCAGCTCTGGAGACCCCAGTACAAGAAGGACATGGACCTGTTGGAGTGAGTCCAGAGGAGGGCCATGAAGATGATCAGAGGGCTGAAGCACCTCTCCTATGAAGACAGGCTGAGAGAGCTGGGGTTGTTCAGCCTGGAGAAGAGAAGGCTCTCAGGAGACCTTATAGCAGCCTTCCAGTACTTAAAGGGGACCTACAGGAAAGATGGGGAGGGACTCTTTATCAGGGAGTATAGTCAGAGGATGAGGGGCAATGGTTTTAACCTGAAAGAGGGTAGATTTATATTAGATATTAGGAAGAAATTCCTTACTGTGAGGGTGGTAAGACACTGGAACAGGTTGCCCAGGGAAGCTGTGGATGCCCCCTCCATGGAAGTGTTCAAGGCCAGGTTGGATGGAGCTTTGAGCAACCTGGTCTAGGGGAAGGTATCCCTGCCCATGACAGGGGTGTTGGAACTAGACGGTCTTTAAGGTCTCTTATAACCCAAACTATTTTATGATTCTCTGATTCTTAATTTAACCATTATTCCTAGCACAAGACAACAGAGAGAGAAAACAGAATAAAGGCTCTAACAGACTTCAAGTTCAAAGGCCAAATGTATCATCAATCAGGACTTCCTTCTCTCTCCAACTTCTTCTACTTCAGTATATTTCTCTCTTAAGCTAAATGAATTGTGCTTTGTTGTGTATTCATCCACTAGTCTGGTTACTTGTTTATTTTCAGCTATTTATCCATCTTCATAAAATGCTGTATTTCCAGAACAAGCATGACAGTCATTTCTAACAAGGTCATTCAGAAGACACATATAGATATCATAAATGGTATCTGACACAAGGAAAACAAGCACACAGGACTTTGCTCAACTTTGGTTTTGTAACAGGCCATCAGGAAAGTTGCTATCTCTGTACGTCAGAACTTCAAAGAGCTCAGCTCACCCCAGCAAATTTAAAGAACTGAAAAAACCCTCAATAAGCTGTGCAGAACACCAGAATCGGTCTTAAATATGAAACCTAAAAGAAACCCAAGATATTAGTTGATTAATGTTGGTAATCATGAAAATCTTAGGCAAATCCTAATTTGAGACGAGCTTCAGCATATTAGGGTTGCAAAACGTGTTGCACGAGATAAGAATGCAAAGCTTGGAGGTACTACAAGCAAAAAAGAAATTTTTGTTAAATTATAATAAAATTATAATAAAAACAAACCAATAAAAACTGGACTTATTCTCACAAGCAGTACCCAATATTCAACATCTTTGTCTTCTATGTAACGTGAATCACATTAATTCTCTACCAAAACCAGGGTAGAAGCATCCTTAATTTTCAAAGTAAAAAAAAAATAAAAATCTCAACTTGCCCCAATTTTTCTCCATTTGAATATAACTATACTTGCTTAAACAGCACAGGCTGTATATGAGGTACAACTACTAAGAAAAAATAGGAAATACGAAGTGATCACGTACTCTCAACTAGCTGAGAACACTGAAATATTAGAGGAATGTGTTTCCTGTTGAAGACTTCCCCTCCCTTCTTCCCCAATTCCCAAATTTAATTTGACAAAGCAAGCACAAAATCTTTTGTTTTCTGACCTCTCTCTAATGTAAAAAAGCAGAGTGGTTAGGGTGACAGCATAGATAAGTGGCTTGATTTATCCATGTGGAATGTACCTATTATTTTTCAACAATCCTTTAAGAAATGAAAAAATTAAAAGTAGTTAAAAGCCTTCAGAGCACAAGCATGTCTTCATATTAAAACACTACATCCTTTTTAAGATAAGCACGTGTTCTGATAATAAAGCTTTAATAACACTGGCAAAATTGTCAAGGTAAAATATTTAACCTACTTTCTTTCTAAATCCTTAGTGAAGTGTGCTTGCACATATAGTTAAGTTTTCTTAGATTAACTGTTGTTTTTAAGTCTACTGGGCAAGCTCATAGCTCCTGTGAGTGCACACTGCCTCATCTGTAGGAGGCACATCAAAGTTTACCCTGTGCTGCATATTTGCATTATTGCCTCAACACAAGAAACCCTGCAAAATAATTTATGATTAAATTTTATTTACTGCCTAAGCTTGCAATGCCAATAGTGACCAAAATATAAACACAAGCTCTGCTTCTAAGGCAATCTGCATGACTCCATCACCACCAAGTTCTACCGTCTTGACAGAGTAATGATATTTGACAGTTAGTATGCTCAAGCAGATGCCACAAAAATATATCTTCTTTTTATATCTTGCCACACTCTCTTTGGTCTACAGCTGTTAATCACTACAGTGGAGATGACCAGCTGCCTACAAGATGTCAAAACAGCCCAGAAAGCTAGAGAGACACAATTTTGGCAGATGCATCACATTGGTGAGGACTTATTCTCACCTTAAAAAGTGCAGAGAAATACAATTTTGTGCAGCAGACTGCTCTGCTATTTGCTCTCCCCTCAACAGAAATTGGTATTTCCGTTCACTATCAACTCCAGCGCAGAATCAAAAGAGAGCTTTTCACAGAAGGCAACCTATAGATCCAAAGACAGCCTGACACAGTGAGTGTTGGAAGAAGCGAGCTCCCAGCTCAGGCCCAATTCAAAGCCCTGCCTGCATTGCTAATGCAACTGAAACTTTCAGGATTCTGTCTGCAACATAAAAAATAGTTAATGGCTCTGTGTGATGAAGCATGACGTGGAATAATTTCTCCTTATTTTGGTCACTGTTGACACTGTAAGCTTCAGCAGTGAATAAAATCCAATCAAATTATTCTTGTGCTGGGGCAGTAACGCAAAGAAGTAGCATGGACTAAAGTTTAATTGGTCCATTGAACTTTGACATGCCTCCTACAGATGAGCTATGAATATGAATGAAATATACGACTGCCTCAAGTTATGCCTCCGAACGTAAGCATCCCCTTCTCACAGCACAGTACTGTCATGAAACCAAAGAAAAGGGGTAGACTGGAAGCTGATGAACGAAACACTCATAGAAGCCGCTGACCACTGCTTGTGGGCAGCAGGTAATTCAAGCACAGTGACTCAGAAAAATGAGCAAAGCAACAGCTAAAGCCACCTGCAGCCAATGCAGAATTGAACTCTGACCTGAGTTTTATGCCGTTTCTCTCTACCTATTCCATCAAAACCCTTTCTCAATCTAGTTTCCAACAAGCTGTGGTGGAATTTTTGCAGTGAAAATGTCACTTCAAAAACATTGTGGTCAGTCAGTAACTTACTGCCCAGTCCCAGACTGTCAAAGCAGAAGCGAACACTTTCCTGCCTCCCTGCTTCCCTACCTCCATACATTTCATTTTTGTTGTTTTTTTAAATACCTGCTGAATTTCTGACACACAGCAGCTCCTATAGGAATGGTTCCTTTAATAGTATGTGGCAATTCAGATGAACAGGGCCAAAAACTACCTTTCCTTTTACTGCATCGCAATACAGCTAGGCCTGTGATTATCAAAGTGACTGTAAAATTGTTAGCTGGGAACAAATGCAAACAAAATACAAAACCCCAAAGGTTCCCTATAACCTTCAAATTTATTTATATATTTTTAAACAAGAAGCTAAGTGTAATGGACAGTGCTTAAAAAAAAAAAAAAAAAAAAAAAAAAAAAAAAAAAAAAAAAAAAAAAAAGAAAAAAGAGAAAGTCTTCTTCCCCTGGTCCTTCTTCCTCCCTTTTTTTCCCAGTTAGGAACTGTTTAAATGTGACAAAGAGAAGGAGGCAAAGAAGTTTTTCCTTGCCAGAGACATGGTCTTGCCTGTCTGAGTCTGGTTTGCCTTAACATACTTCCTCCTGTATGTATAAAGGCAAAAATAGACCCCCCTGGGATGAAAAGGTTCAGCAAGAACAGAACTAGCAAGATGAGTAGAAGACGGGGCATTTGGCAAGTGTCAGATGGCCGTCTCCTAGATCAAAGGGACAGGCAGCCAGGCAGCTCAGGACCTTTCTCTGTTGCCTAGGAAGGAATCTTTAGGGTATTGAGCTTTAGACCAATTCAAAACATCATTCATTTTTCAAAAGATTTAGAGAGTGTTGGACATTTCATAAAGGTGGAAAGGCAAGTTTCATCCCCAAACTGGACACATTTGAGACATCAAGCTGAGGATGTTGAGACAAGTACAGTTATTTCTCCTCTCACTTTCTCTCTTTTAACTGTCAGGTCTAAAACACGCATACTTCTTTGTCTCAGAACTCCAGCAGGCAAGCCAGACAAAGCCATCTACCTAGCTTGGCTGACAACCTCATGCGCTCTAGCACAAAGTTGGCAGTTACTGAACACAGCAGGCAACTTAAACTCTCCTCAAGCCAGAACTGTGGAAAGCTGTCCTAGAGGATTGACTGTTTGGGTGACTGGGACAGCATCTACTGGAGGACAGGAACAAATGCATCTTGTAATTGACCTCCATGCCTCTTCATTTTGTATGAGGTAAAGAATAAAAGTTTTACAAGATTTCATTGTGCCTGCTATGAAGCCTTCAGCTAGCTTTACGATTAAGCCATATTGCAATTAATTGAAAATGACTGTGTGAAAGGTTATGCAAAGCGTGATGTAGATAGGTCAGGACCATAAAAGAACAAACAATAACAATAAAATTCTATAAGTTTTTTATTTAAGTCATATCAGGAGTTAGAACTCTGTAAGCCACTGAACACAGCAGCAAGAAGTAGTTTACCAAGCACAGGATGGGATAAACATTCAAGCCATCAGGTACCCAGTGACAAATACAGAAATCTATGATCCACAGAAATAAAGTTTTAGTAACATATTGCAAGGTCAACAGCAACTAAAATTTGTCAGTTGTGCCCTTTTCTATGTGAAAAGCTCAACCCCCCCCCCTGTATTTTAGTGTACATGGACTCTGTAATACCTAAATCCAGACACGAATGTTCAGTCTTCTGTTTTCCTTAATGATAAACAAGATGATCAATATAACCACTCACTTTTACAAAATATTGCAATAAAACTACCTTCCTTCATATCACCTATCTTTATCCTCCAGTGGTATCACTGCATGTGTTCTGCATGTTTCCTACGTGAATAATAAGAGTAGAATCTACTACCCTTCCTATGATAGCAAATGACATTCCTTCCTACGAATGAATGACCTTTACTTCAATTTCTGCCTTCAACATGTGTCATGACACTAGAAAGGAGACAACGGGTCACTAACTCCACTAAGCACCTGCATCCATCACTGCACTTGCTAGTCAGGAAATATTAAGTAGAAAAGCTTTGATCAGAGGCATACAAACAAGTTTCTATGCTTAAACATACAGACTTTTCTTGTAAAGAACGCCAATTCTGTTACCATAGGTCAGGCCAGAGAAACTGACACAATGAAGTGAGACATTTCTCTTGCACTGAACTAAGAAGGACTACAAATACAAATTCATTTTCCTAATGTTAAAAATGTTGCCTGTAACTTAAGGTAAACTAGATTAACCTTTTAAAGGTTTACCACCATATTGCTCGTACTGAAGCAGTTTTGGAGAGCTTCAGCAGAGACCCAGGCACCACTTCACTTGGCTCTGGACAAACAAAATTAGAGTAGCATGTTATCTTCTGCCTTGTCATGACTTTCCATAATTGTACAATTTAAAACAAGTTGAATGTATTAAGTATCTGGCAAAAGGAATGAAGACTAGGGGGAGAAAAATCTGGAATGGAAGTACTGAAGCAAAACCAAAAAGCAATGTACTGAAGGCACTCACATAAAAAATTAGAAGCTGTATGTGTCTGAAGTTATCTGTGAAATGATTTGAAGATGGAACAATTCTGGGATACTGTAGAACAGTGTTTAGTAAAACATTATCATCTTGACTTCTGGAAGGCTGTAATTCACTACAAGGCTATAGCCTATTCTTTTGGCCTATTTTGTGAGACTGGTGGTTTTAGTCTTAAACTCAACTCAGACCCACAAGCCAGCAAACTCCTCAAGAATAAAAGCACTTTTAGTCCCAGTCAAGCCAATGATCTATTAAAGTTCGATAAATAATGTTTTATTTACATACCTATGTGCATGTTACTAACTTCATACCTTCTGAAAACTCCAAAAGCCAACCTCCTTGTCACTATGTATGTCACGTGCTTACAGCACTTCTCTCAACTTGCAAAATGTGTTTTTATTCTATCATTTGGAAAGCTCTTCAACAAAAGTCAGAAGAGCCTAATAGAAAACCCAAACTACCTTTACATTCACAACAGCCACTGAAAACAGAGCCAACATTTAAGAAATGTTTTGCCAGAAACTGGAATGCTGGTATCAAAAATAATAAGAAAACCAAAACCATCAGCTTTATTTAACTGATCTTCACACCAACCGTTTCAATTCATCTCAGGAAGCAAGTGATGAAATAGTTCTTCCTTACCTACCACTTAGAAACACTTTTCTTCTCACTTACTTCGTATTACATTGGTGAGGCAGTGCACTTGCATTTGTTTTAAAAGTCTGAGCATCAGAATGGAACTACTCTTCTCTACCCTGACCAAAAAGAAATAACCTATTTCACCTTCAGCTGCCACAGACTGCAATTTTAGAAGTATTGTACACATATTTTACCAAGAGCTCCTGTTTAAGCAGTGAAGCATTGGAGGCCATCAGCAAAATTCTGACTCTGCGACTGTGCTCCTATGGTTCAAAACCAAAGTGGGCAGTACAATCTAATTAAATTGGAAAGAAAAAGACAAATCTCTGAAAAGCAAAACCCTTGAGGACCACTGTGAACATCTTTCCAAGGGAAGAGGGTCTTTAAGCTATATTATTTTTTGATATAATGATAAAGCATTCAAAACATTGTGTGCATTTGTGATTAGGGAAATTAAATCAGTTCAACTGAGTCACTGTTGATAAAGCATTGGAAATCTGTGGCATTTTCAGGCCTGTTTTTGTTTCAAATTTGTGAAAGGAGCGGTAAAAACAAAAAACAAGACAAACAAAAAAAAACCACAAACAACCAAAAAGAAACCAAAGGCCTAAATGTGTTCATGTGAACTGTGAAACAGTTCAGCTGAGGAGGACATCTTTCAGATCTAAGAGATGGCTGGGGGTAAAGGGAATGTGCATATATCACCTTATAAAAGATTGTTTTAAGGCTTCCAAAGGTTGATGTAAGAAGAAGAAACACCAGTAGGAGAAGGATAGGGGCTGTGCATACCTCTGACATTTTCTTCCAGTTTTATTCAACTGCTGTAGCTACGGTGGACAAGGTGGTGCGTGTACCTAATAGCAGTTGATAACCAGACCTCAAGACTGAAGACTGAGAGGTATTACCTGCTTTTTAGGAGTTCAGTTTGTGGTATGGCTGCCATCTTATGACATCACCTTGAAATCGACTTATATTTTTGTGTGCATGTTTTTTGGGGGCATTTAATGGGATGTATGGTTTGGTTTTAGGTTTTTTAGGGTTTTTGAGGGGTTGGTTTTTGTTTTTGTTTTTTTTTTGTTTGTTTGTTTGTTTTGGTTTTTTTTAAAAAAACACATTCAGGTATAACAATAATTCACAGCACAAAGACAGACTGTGGTAGCTCAAAAGTGTTCAAAAACTTTTCTTCCCCCCCCTACAAACACACAGTGAACTCTAATGCAAAGATGGATATAAACAAAACAGCAAGAATCCTCAAGTCACTATGCAATCTAAGTACATTACTTCTGTCCTACATTTATTTAATCTAAAATTTCATTTGGTAGTTTTTAATGCAATTCTATATTTACCATGAAGTGGGGTAGATCACAGTAACACCAGATCAAGCATTCATTCTCATTTGTTCTCCAACTAATATCTGTGTGTCTTTACACTAAGGTTTGCAGGAACATGATCCACAGTGCTCTGAGGTAACCATGTTAGAGTGCTTTTAATCTTAAAGAAGGTTGAGAATGAGAGGCAGAAAATAAGCAAAGGTGGATTTCTACACTTTTTTTGCTCACAATACAGAAGATTCTTTTCTTTATACACCACCCTGCAGAAAACTCTTTTCCTGTACCAAAACACCCCCATTTATTAGTGGATTAAAACTCAGCATAAGAGTTAGGCTGAAATGAAAATATCTTTAAAAATCCCAGGTACTTTAAAAACACAGATCTCAATCACAATTAAAAAAAAATATTATGCAAAGTTTGGAAAATTTTCTTTTCAGACTTTTTTTTTTAAAAAAAACCCAAACCCCTATTTTCTGTCTTTCAAGATTCCTAAATTACTTTCATTCATTAAAGAATTCAGGGCTTTTGCTTTTCTGCTCACAAAAGCCTAAGTGAAAGCTATGTACTTGTGAGTCTTCTACTGACATCTTCTCCAAATGCTAAAGCAAAGGAAATCCTAGTGCAGAAGAAGAAAGTCATTCAGCATCACATTTAATTATAGGTATCCCAGGGCTGAGAAATTAAATGCATGTTTAGGTGACTTATTACTGTTTCTGGCCAATCCAGATCAAGATGGAAGAATGCTGAGTGCCACTTCATGTCACGGATGAAAGATAATGACTCAGACAAGGCAGATTTTAGCTTCACAGTGATGCCTACACACACACAAAAAAAATGCATCACTAGATTTAGTGAAAGCTATGCATCTTGAGATTGAACTCTTTCCATATCAAAAGTGCAAATATTGTTCTTTCTAGATCAGAAATGAGGTCTTCTTCAGAAATAAAGTACTGCTTACTCTCTCTGGAATTTAAATGTCAAACACCATTATATGACCTTGTTTAAACAGAACAGCAAATAAATAGGAATTCTTTAGACACAAACCCTCTTTTGTCATGACTTCACAGTCATTCCAATTCCTATTTACAAGCAAAAAGGAGAAACTGGGACTAAGAAAAGAAGTATTGATCCATACACAAACTCGTTAATCTGTTACAATAACTATCTCTCATTGCCTCATTTATTTTTTTCCCCCTCCCTTTCCTATGTTGGAACATAAACTCTGCACTGAAATGAAATTTTATCATGTTCCTATACCAGTATATCAAAGTTAATTTTATTTTAATATTTAGCCATGCTATCTTTAATTTATGCTGTTAGAGGATGAGAAGACATTGAATAAACTGCCCACTGAATAACATGTTATAATTCGTTGTTAGTCCAAAATGGGGAATGGCTGACTTAATTCCATGGAATATGGGAGAGGTAGCTGAAGGATCTCAGAATTCCCATTCATTAGTGCCTAGTAACCGGGCAACAGTATTAGCAACAATAATAATTCTCTGAGGTGGTCTCAAGTGTCATCAGTCAGAGAGAAGGTAACGCAGGGGAAAGATCAGGAAAGCTGACAAACTGAACTGGCTGAGGTATAAGCTACTACCACCTAGAGTCAATTAATAAGATCCTAGTCTCATTATCCTGTCAGTGGAAGCAGAAGTTTGAAGTAAAAGAACAGGCAGTAACTGAACCACTGCATTGCCAGAGCAGAGGAGGAGTATGTGTCTGCAGGACAGTTTCAGTAGCATTGTCAGGAATTCATCACAAGCAATAATACAAGAGATGCAGTTGCCACAGATTTTCCCTGTGAAATTCCGTCCATTAGAATTCAGCAAGATAAAAAAAATACAACCTCACATTCATTTTTTTGTTTAAAAAACAGAACAACTACATTGTTACAAAGTTTTAAAGGGATGGAGCAAATCCATCAGAACTGCAGTGTAATTTGAGTAACGTTTTCATTGATTCACTATATACTTATACACTCCCAAAGAAGCCTATAAATGCATGTATCTCTCAAATATAGCTATGTTAATCCTGTCTTACAATTTGGCATAATAATTTGAGGTTTATGATAGTTTAGATGTTGAGTTACTTCCACTTCTTTGAAGTGGAATGGTTTTTTTTTCTTTGTTTAGGGGTGGGGTTTTTTTGGTTGTTTTTTTTGTTTGGTTGTTTTTTGTTTTGTTTTGTTTTGTGTGGGTTTTTTTTTTTTTTTTTTTTTTGTTTGGTTTTTTTTTTTTTTGTTTTGTTTTGTGGGGGTTTTTTTTTTTTTGTTTTTTTTTTTTGTTGAAAACTTGGGAAATTCAGTGCTGACATTCTCCTATTCTACAGGCTGTGGAATGCTTGTACCTGAAGTAGGAGCAAAGTTTTCCACAGAAGACACGTTAGGCAATTACGGAAAGTGAGCTGGCTTGCCCTCTGAAAGAGCTTATTCTCCTCTCAGCTGACCATACACAGTTGCAGGATGTATGCCATCTAGTGTAAACTGCAGCCGTGAACTAAACTTCTCAGTTCATGACATGTCAAGACCACAGACTATGTGTATAGTAAGTCTGTGGAGGCACACAGGAGACAATAGATGGGACAGATGGAGTGACCCATTGCCATCTTGCCTTCTCACAACATCAGTCACATTAGGAAGGTTTTAAGATTTCCTTCCTCCTGTCCACTGAAGAAAGGAAGAACTGATTTTAAAGATGAAAGTGTTCTGAACCCGTTAGTCCACACTGGTCACAGACATTAGGCTAACAATAAACAAAGCATACAGGTATTAGATAGACCAATCCAGAATTCAGTGCATAAATTTAATTTCTTTACAGACCCACACACTTAGGAGGGTAAAGCACAACTAAGTGCAGATACCAAAGCAGAGAGACTACTCACCTTCAATGTACAGGGGCTCAACAACATCGTGATTTATCAGTTCGAAGTTCTCATGACCAATCCAGTGCTCCACATTTCTTTTCCTGCCCGTAAAGAAGTTGTCCACAACTGTAACCTCATGGCCATCCATCATTAGTTTGTCAGTAAGATGAGAACCCACAAACCCTGCTCCTCCAGTTATCTGCGTTAGGACAGTTGGTATAAATTTCTTTTTCTTTTTACAGAAACACCAGACAAAGTCTACAAACATGAAGACAGAAGAACAGTAGCTTTCAGGTCTTTGCTTACCCCAGGGGAAACAACTCCATTTCCATACTTAATTTTTTTAATCCAATATTTACAGCATTTAAAATTTCAAGAGATGCTTGACACATTTCATCACTGACAGGCTAGAAGTTCAGCTAACCATTCTCATTAACAAAATCTCATTTCAGATTAGATTTTTTTCCTTTTTTCCTTCAAATTGGATTGTGCCCTTTTATGCGACAGCAAAGCCTAAAAAGAGCCAAAAAGCTAAGAGGAGAATTCTCTGCGATTCTCATTTCTCAGAAAAGAGACAACAGAATGTCAGGTTATTTTTGTGGAAGACTTGTAACATCAGAAATGTCAAATCCATCTTTTGTCTGGTTTAAATGGAAGACATGTTAGGTGTTCTGAGTAAGAACTACAAATTCTTTCACCCTTCATAGAAGGAAGGAAGAGTATTCTCAGACGAAAGCAAGTATTTGAAGATCTCCCATGCGAAGTATCTGCTAAAACCAAAATTATTCCTTTTGTGTTTTAATGCATCCATAGCCCACATCCTATCATTCTGTTTTCAGCCTCTCATACCATTAGCTCCGACATCCAGCATTTGCCTGTCTTGGAACTTTGTGATGTTTTACTGCAAAGAAATAAGCAGAAATAAAATATTTAAAAACTTGTAGTCCTGTTCCATTGCAGATGTAGAAGCAAGGAAGGTGTTTATTTTTTCCCTTTCTGCACCTCAGTCTTTAACAGTAAACAAAAAAAAAAAAAAATCACTAACTCAGTATTGAAGCAGTCAACTCAGTAAGTAGTAGAACTGCAAGTTGTGTGACACATCCAGACAGAGATACCTATGGAAGCAATTATTTTCTCTGCACTTCATAAGCTGTTTTCAAGAATACACAAAAACATGACAGATCACCACTCTCAAAGAATGAAGGGACTTGTAAAAGCCCCGTGTGACACCAGCTATATTATATGACTGCATAACCAAATTCACATTTTGAAGGTGATCTCCATTCTGTTGATCTCTATTCTTCAGCTGCAGTGACAACTAACCAAACAACAAAAGGACATGGTGAAATTGCCAGCCAGAATCTAATGAATGGATGACGTGCTACAATGACAAAGTGCTGTGTGGAGAAGGATGTAAATGCCTGAAGTTCTTTCCCTTTGGGCTAGTCAAAGCCTAAACTTTTATCCTGCCCACTCCCTCCCCATCCACTACTGAAAAAAGCCAGATTAGCAGAAATCTTTTTTTTTTTTTTAAAAAAAACAAAACCAAAATGAAACAACAAAAAAGGAAAGACACAAACACAAATAGAAAGCTATCAAAAACTGAAAAGGAAGAAAGATAACTACATCTGTTCTCTTCTGTAAAAACCTGAATGTCCACTTCTTGTATTCTCATACTTGTTTTTCTTCTTAAAAATTCAGGGCCATCAGTGTGTCAAAGACATTGTTAAGTACCAGTTCATAAAATAATCATTTAGTTGGTCTATCTACTATTCTTTTGGGTTTATCAGGGCTTCCTTGTAGCAGGTTCAACATGTGATTCAGTTCCTTGACAAACCTGAAGGAGAAAAAAGATTTAGGAGAAGCCCTCTTTGAGGGGGGGGAAAAAAAAAAAGACAATCTCAGGGCTCCCACTATCCCAGAACAGACAGGAAGGAAGAACATGTTTCTGGCAGAATGCTGTGAACTAGGAAAGAAGGGTAGTAACTGAGGGAGAACAGCCCTCTGCTAGGTGCCACCACTTACGAAGGGAAAAATAATATGCATGGAAAACCTACTGCCATAAGCTTATCCTGACTTGGAAGTGAGCTGCAGCCTTGCTGAATCTTCAAAGGGTTTTGCCTTTTTGTGGTGACCAGGACAAAGTTTTCTGTAGATGACCTGCACCTATTCATTCAACTGAGGCCCAAGGAAATCCCCTGCTGCTACTTCTATTTCCAGGATTCCAGAGAAGACAAACTCGACGGTCACAATATGTCTTTGGTGCAGTAAAAGAGGGTGCCTTCTTCCCCATGTCCCTTTTGGAAAAAACTGTAAATCAAACCAAGCACTGCTTACAGCACTCTTCTACGCTATATGCAAGCAAAAAAAAAAGCACAAACCAATTTTTTCCGGAAAGAAGTCTCCAATTACTTTAAATCTGTAAGTAGTTTTTATGATAAAGCTATGTTAGCTTTATGAACGTATCACTTCCATAGGTATTAGATAAAGAACTACTTGGAAAAGGAGCTGAATTTCCCCTGGAAAAGTAAACAATTGTATAAATTTTTTATAATTACTTGAGGCTACATTAAAAAAAGAAAAGATGATTCATTACTGAAGCTCTCTGTATAACCTTCCCATAATCACTCATAAAAGCAAGGTCAATATACTTCATTTCTAAATATGACTTCCTGCAAATCACAATGACATATTAATCTACAAAATCATGTACTGTATGTGAATCATTTCCATATCAGAATTGAAGCACCAGCACCTGGGCCTTAAATAGGTATTCTCTAATAAGACATCATTAATAAAAATATTTAATTACTTAGTAGTGCCAGTATGCTTGCTAACTTCAGCATCTACTAAAAGGCACAAATACTACTGATAATTTCCTCCACTAGAGGCACTTAAGCTAGATGGGTTCATTTTGGCTGTCTGCAGTCAGATTCGAAACCTCTAATGTCCCATATGGACATTTTTTATTTTATGCTTTAATTGGTCTACCACATCCAATTCAGAAAAAACCCACACAACAGACTGAACCAATGTCAACACTATCACCCATAATATTAACAGAATTCCTCCTCTTACATACAAAAGTCTGTGGCCTACTCACTTCAGAGAACTGAGCAAGTAGGTAAAACATGCACAACAGGACAAAGACTTGAGCTCTTTTGAATAGAAGTGCCAGAGTATCTAGTCTCAGATGAAATACCACACCTACTATCAATCATCTCCAAATAGATGCAGTATAATAAAAAAAAAAACCTGCTAGAACTGTTACCTGATCAGGTCAGCGCTGTGGAGACTGCATTCAAAGAAAAATCAGAATATAGAATGGATTCCAGGAAAAGATGCATTATCAACAAAATATGAAGCAAATCATCTACCAAAGTTCACTTGGCTTGCCAATTCTTGTGTTTATTCCTGAGAAACTTCCATGTGTCATACAAGGTCTACATGAGTCCTCCACAAGCTGACTTCAGCGACTCAAAAGAACATTTTTCCCATAGGATTATGACAGCAACGTTCTAACAGAACAAAACTGCCCATGGGGGCAGGAGGCTTGTGAAAGCCTGAGTTCTGACTGAACTAGTCCCCAGCCATGACAGAGAAGAAACGACTGAGTAACTCACTGATCCTTTTAGCCAGCTTTCTTTAGTAATTTAAACTCTACAGAATACGTGGGTACCAAAAAGCTATTCACCTCCAGGCCACCAGAAAGCACTCCTATTCCAACTGCTTGTCATCGCTGTTGAAGCAATAGACTTCATCAAAATATCCAGTATCTTTAAGAAGCAAAGTTTAAAAGTTAACACTAAGAGCTCCATAGCCTATTAACAGCTTGCACTGATACTTTTCTTGAAAATACCTTATTGCTTACACAAAAAACATGACATTAAGGTAACCTTATTATACTTGGACACGTGAGCACATGATTTAGGAATCAGAATTAAGTGTCTCTGATGTTTTCCTCAGTGTACTTTCCACATTCAACAAGGGAACAGGGAGCTTGAAGGTCTATCTCCTTCAGACTCTCATAAAAATGACAGAATAACACTGAAGAACTAAACAAACTTGATAACACTCTTTATGGAGTTTTGCAATAGCAGTGGAGACTATTGTCTAATAAAGCAGTAAAAACAAAACTTGTTTTTAATTGCATCTTTTCAGTGTTTTTCTTCAAAATTTTGAAGCGTCAAAGCAAAGGAGAACATCAGTTAGGCACTTTACCAGGGATTTGTCCCAGACACTGCTCTCATACAGAGGCAAAAATTCACACTTCTACATTTACACACCTTAAGTAGCTATGCTTTCTCTGCCTCTTCAAAATGTGGGGACATTTTTTTCCCCAAGACAGTCGGAAACAAGAAAAAAAATTAGGACACCGCTAACTTCAAAAGTGTTTGTAGGCAAAAATGGAAAGCTGATGTTGCAGGACATTTTCCTGAGTTTAAGAATGCTTGGGATGACTACTTGTCCCAACTTAACCTGCCTTCCTCTTCCACCTTAAAACACCTGTGATGTTTCAAAATATCAGAAACTACATAGATGATAACAGAGATGAACATTCCCTCAGTCTAATTAACTGGTCCTTCTTAACAGTGCTGCAGAGCAGCTACTTTTCTAGCCTTATGAATAGGTTTTGTCCAATTCAGTCACACAAGCTTTCTGTCAAGACGTGCCTAAGAAGTTTCTCGGTCTCTGCAAGTTTAAGTCATCCAGGAGCGCAAGATGAAAGACCCTTTGGCAATGCAGTCCTGATGTTACAAGTAGATAAGAGTAGCTTAATTGGCAAGTTAAATCTCCAAACCAGAGCCCAAGTGTATTTTCCATATGCTGAGTTTGAGAACATCAACACAGAGTAAGTGAAGTACTACTCTAAACCCTGTACAGCACATATGACATACAAGGTAATTGACTTTATTCCTGTTTGTGTCTTTACTTAATCCTACAAGACTGATTACATTCCATAGAATTTTTTTTTATTTCCCAGAAACAACCCCTGAGTAAATACCAACTTACCAGGATTCTTTTACGATCCTTTTCTGATAAAAATTTCACCGGAGGGTATTTCTGGGTGAAACTACAGAACATTTCAAAATAAAGAAAAACCATGTAAGTTTCAGCCTTGCTTCTTCTTTCACATATCTGTCTTTGAAATATGAAAAACTGCTCTGACAACCTCCCATTCTTAAAGTTCTGCTACAGGTATGTTTAGTCCATTCTAAAGAAGGATCCAGGCCCACATAAGAAAATGCCTATGCTTCGTAAAAGCACTGTGAGAAATATAAAAACTGATCTGCAAAAAGTGCTTTCAAAATTTCTGCTTAACTGATTTTCTATAGAATGAATCAGTTGACTTCTATCTTTTGAGCGCAGAACTGGTGCCAGGCATGACATCACAAAAGAATAAAACCACAAGCAGCAATTGGACTTTTTTTGTTTTAAAGAGCAAACAACCTTCTTAAAAGTTCTGGAAAAGGAAGTTGCTTTGACTTACCACGTTGACTTCAAGCATTTCTTCTTAAAGTTTCAATGTGAAGTTTGTATTATAAAGTTTTAATTCTCCCTAAAGTTTCACAGTAATCAATGTAAAGCTTACCATCAGAATGTCAAAGAAACTCTTAAGATACTTCAACAATTTTTGCCAGAGAGCTTATTCAGTGTGAAAGCTAATCCTAATTTTCTTCTCAGAAATAGCTAGACTACCATTGTTTTGAGGGTCTTCAAGCTACTTTCTCTTTAATTTTTTGCACCACATTCTTTACAGCAACTTAATCAAAATTAAAACATCCTAAAATAAAATTATGTGACATACAACTCTTAGGTGCTCGCTCAAGCTTAAAATTGATGCTCAGAACCTTAGATGATTTCATGGACATGGAACTATATCACTTCTTTCTCCTCCCACTGGCATGCATTCTGCACACAGCAACAAACTCCTCCAAAGCAAGGTGTCAATTTTATTTCTTTCTTTCAATAACTAGCATTGTAGTCTTGGCAATATTTTAATAGCTTAAGTTTTTCTTAACTAAATATCAGTGTGACACTGGACAGAAATCAAACTGTGGTTACTCTTCTCCTCCAGTAAGTCCACACACTAGAGATGCAATTGGATGTAGCGCGCAGGAGGTATATATGCCAAGACTTGACACTGAGATTATGTTTTCATCTACTGACAAATACTCTGGCTGAACTGACCATGCACCTCTGATCTTGAAGCACCTCCTCTCCTTCTAACCTGCAGTACTGGCTCAACAGGAATTCTTCACAGGCAAAGCACAGATGTTTCTGTACTTGTGTCAACTTTTCATCCCAGAGTGAAAGCAATTTTCCGTTTCCTGGATAGGGGAAATATGGCAGCGGAGTCTTCCAATATTACCCACACAGGAAGACTGAAAGAAGAAGCTATCTACACTTGCCTTATATCACCACATGGGTCACTAACAGTAATCCTATTTCTTTGATTTAAGCTGAGAAGCAATATGAAACAGCAGTGCACAAGTATAACACAGCCCTCCTGTGACAGAAAGGCAAACCCACCAATAAGAAGATTATAGAATAAAAAAAAAACCACAAAACAAAACAAACAAAAAAGAACTGCCAAATAACTCGATGCAAAGCAAAAGTCAGTCTCTTCCACTTTTAAGACCACTATTTCACAGTCACATTAATCCAGCATGGACTAATACTACTGCCAAAGGCACCTCCCAACCATTTTTGCTCCTTCCATTACACCAGTAGTAGCTTAGAGGCAGTGGGCAGGAGTCTGGAACTGATCCAGTTGATTGTCTACCTTTTGGCAATGATCTTAAGTTTATCTTGACCTAATGCTTGCTTTGATGACTACACGGCAATGCTTTTGCTGTGCAAATTATTAATAAAAACTTTCAAACTCTAGCTTCAGTTAAACAATCTCTTTTCATGAGACTGGCATTAAGGAATTCTTGTCTTTCCTGCTTCCCAAAAGCGTGACTATGGCTTGCTTTCAGGTTTTATCAGTTTATGAGGTAAAAAAACATTGATACTAGAGAGTAAGCTTTGCAAGCAGGATCAGACTTCAGGCATCTGACAGTGAGTAGTTATTTACTCTCACTTTACATAGATATAAAATTCAAAAATTATTAATTGTAACAACCCATATGCAGTTGAACCAGCAGAAGTAAGTGACTATACTATTTGAAAAGCCCAAAACCAATAAGGGCCCATAAGAGACCATAAGCCTACATTTTGTGGAAGTGTAATTCTCAGATTAGCTTATACAGAGGTAAAAAAAGTATTTTGATTCTTTCCCCTCATTGTTAGACATTTGAAACTAGACTCATCAACACACTGCAAACACTAGTCAAAAAGAAACGAGCATTTAGATGGCTCCTGGGAGAAGCTTTAACTTAATGGTTTCACCCAACAACTCACCGCTTATTTGGAAAAATATAACAATTATTAAAAAAAGAGCCAAATGGCATACCCTCCCAGAAAGGTCCCCTGTGAATGGCAGAAGGAAATACCTGAACTGCCAACCACTGAAGCTGAAGATATACTGGGCTATCAATAAAGACTAAATAAGTCAATTGAACAGAGGTAGGACATCAAAAATTTCTTCTGAACATGAAATCTTTACTCTATAATTTGACCATTATAATTGGTGTGGTAGCATCACATGCAACTACTACAGTTGATGCAGGCTTCTATTTTTTTCATGTTGCCCATACAGCACCTAGTTTGATCCATGAAGTTCATGCTTATAATTAAAAGATGAGCAATCAGATCAGTATTCTCGCTGAAATAAATTGCATGTGGCAGGTCACTGAATCTTTCAAATCCATTGTAAAAAACAGAACCAACAACTTTTTTTTTTCTTTTCTTCTTTTTGGTTTGTGGGTTTTTTTTTTTTCCTTTCTTTTTTTTCAGCACAGGAGGGGTGGGAGGAGAAGGGGTAACTGCTCCCTGGCAAGACAAAACTCAAAACACTGCGGGTGTCGAGCACACTGCTGGCTAAGAGCAATGGGATTCTGCCTCCCTCTCCAGAGGAACAGCACGCAACCACCAGTATGGCATACATAACCATCCAGGCTTACTGGTACTGCTTGGTTAAGTCCAGACTTGGCCCTTTGTCATGCAGCATTCTCAGCTAGCTGTTTGCTTGGGACATCAACAGTGCCACCTGTGAAACAGCATCACTGTCAAAAGCAGCAGTGTCCTTGTCAGAGCTGACAATTCCCACCCCTATTCCAGACCTTATCTTGTGATGAAAAGCACCTGCCCACAAGGATGCTCAGATGGGAGAACTGATCTGGTGGAAAGGCAATCAGGAATGCCTGGTTTCCCTACCCAGCTTACTATCAGCACTCAAATGGTTCTGCTAGCATAGAAGCGAGGAAACGATTGGCAGGGTAGAAACAAGCAGCCAGGGAGAAATGGATCAGGCTTGGATTTTTTTTTTTAAACAACTATGTGAATTTAAGGTGCTTGTGGAACTACAGCACATATTTAATATATGCAGCCCATCAAAAAGCTTGTCTGCTTTTCCTGAACTGCATCATGCAGGTTAATCCAATACAAATCCTGAGAGAAGTGAGTCAGTCGGGCTCATCCAGCGCACATGCACAGACTAAGATTCACAAGCAAATCACTGTACATTAGCTGAACCATGCTAACTGATCACAAGTGTAGGAAATGTGAGGTAAAACATATTTTCAGTCTCAAAGTTGAAACCAGTATGTTTTAGCACACACCTGTGTTGGACTTACAAACCATGGTAATCCATTCACCACCTGGACTCAAACGAGCAAATTCCTCCACAGGATTTGAACTTTACAAAAATACAGCACTCCCAGTTTACTTTAGTGGGATTAATCAACCTCAACACTCAGCATTAAATGTCTTCCAACATGCAAGGTCCCATCCTCACTTAGATATGATAAAAATCCAAAGGTACTGAGGGTATACACAAAACATTTATGTCAAGCCTACAACTACAGAACTGATCGCTACAGAACAGAAGCTGTGCTTTTTAACCGCTTCCCAAATTTAGCAAAACACATGTACCTTTTTTCTAGATCTTTGATTTTCTCCCGTAGAGGTGCAACAGCCTAAAATAAAGGAATAATATTTAATCTTTGAAGACTAGAACAAGAGTCATATCACAAAACATACATATAGGAAGTTACTTTACAGCAAAAATCATGGCAGTCTCCTATGAAGAGTTTCACTGAAGACACTCCAAGAAAAGCATCTTAAAGCATCCTTTTATCAAAAAATCCTTGAACCTTTTTCACCAAAAATCAAACTACCTAGTACAGTGTGAAATCCCTTAACTTACCACTGAAAACAAAACATCTCAAGACTAGGAGTATCACAGCCTTGTTGATAAGAACATACAATGTTATGATTCCTATTTGGCAAACTGAAGTCGTAAGTGACTTGTCTGAGGCTGTCAAAGACTATATTGAGCAACAGGACAATATGACAGTCAGTAAAATCTCAGCAATTTAATTGGACAGCAGATACACATACTTAATTTGCTCCAATGAAAAGGCTATAATTCTCTCAGAACACAGTACGTGAATTTAAAGAAACATGTTTAAAAATCTAAGATACGTTTTACATCATCATTCGAGGGTATATCTGGGCTTTCAAAAAAATATTAAAAGGAAATTTGTTAGAAAATACAGGTCACCTACCAAGACTTCTGTTTGCATTTTCACTGCCTTGAAAAAGAAAATCACTTAAGTCAGCATTAGTTTCAGGTTCTTTATCACATGACCAAAATTCCTAACAGTCCTGCCAAATTTCAACAAGTCCCTGAACTCTTGTTTTTAAACTTACTAAAACCTTGTCACAAAATTTACCATCTAGGGTCATACATAAGTAGAAAGCTATCAGAGGGTTATCACTTGAAATGGTACTATATATCAACACATCACCCATCACTATTAATCACTATTTGTACAAACATTGCTGGTTAGAGCCAGACAATTCAGGAACTTCATGAACTGAAATAGGCTGCATATTCATGTTAAGAGGAAATAAAGTATTGTCATTTATATTCATTAAATATCTAGCTCTGTGGAGCAGCAAATAGTTCTTGAAACAGTTGTATTTATTCTGACGGTTCAAGATACTGTATAATCAAAGCTTTAAAAACAAGATCCAGAAATGCTCAATTTCTCAGACCTTACAGTAACTGATCTACTCATTGAATTTCAAGCATTTAACTATTGATAAACAACTGTAATTTTTAGAATGCTTATGCAGCGTTTACCAATTTTGAAAAAAGAGAGAATGCAAAAGACAAACTAAGAACAAAATCTTTCCATTGATTTTAAGCAATTTCAGTGGGCTTCTCGCTGTGTCCAGAGGAATGATAGCTATATAAACCTGCTGGAATACAAGACACAAGACAGACCAGACTACACTAGTACGGTCACACACACACCCACAAAAGGGGTAGGAGGTATTGACCTCAAAGACACTTGTATCTATTAAATTCTTTTGTTTATTGTTATTAGACTGGAAGTCTAAAAACATCTGGAAAAAGATCTGTTGCACACATTCTTAAAATTTCACAACAAACTAAGGTTGAAATGGAAATTCAGAGGTATTGGTACAGAAGTTCAGAACCAGCAGTGTGTTCAATACCCCTGCCTACTCCAGAAATTGCCAGGACTTGTGCTTAAAGCATCAGTACTGCACCCCATCCCTAACCACAAACACCACTACTTCTGTTCATTAGTTAAGAACAAAGCAAAGAGTTTTTGGGAGGGTTCAAATTTCTAATCAAACATACATACTTAACATTTTGTAGGGGTGACAGAGGAAAGAATTTGTCTATATCCTTCATTCAATAACAAGAAACAGTTATCAGGAGGACTCTACCACAGTCTCTGCAGCAAATGAGACAGTAGATCAATTACTTTCAAGAAAGGTTTAGACAAAAAAAAAAAAAACAAAAAACAAACAAACAAACAAAAAAAGAGTCACAGATCTATGTTTGAAACTCCACTATAGTGAAGAACAGTTCAAAAACCTATGTACAGACACAAATCCAATGCTTTGAATGGTTTTAGTGGAACGGAGAGTAATGAGATAGAACTAGATACACCCTTTCAATATGAAATGAAGGAAATGGAGTCCTCAAAACAAAACAGACTACAACTATTAGCAAACTAACCTCCTCTATTTTACTTTCCACCTTCTGATCCCCATTTTCTTGAAGTGACCTGTTGGCAAGAAAAGAAAAAACATAATCCATACCTAAGCAACAGTTGCTCCACTGCACCTGCATCACGCTTTTCCTGTTAGAACAGTATCTTCAAGGCATCTCAAGTTAGTATTATTTCAAAGACATACTCAGAGCAAATGAAAGCGGATGGTACAATTCCCATTGAAATCAGCTAGTCTTCGCACCAAGTTTGGCAGAAACTGAACCAAGCCCACAGGAAAGAGTAATAACAAAAAGATGACATTCATTTTACAGGGGAAATTAACTTTTTAAGAAAAGTATCGAATCACTGCACTAAGGTAGGGTCAGCAGAAATGGTTTTGACTGTAGCTTTACTATACAAATGCCTACGATGTTTTTTTGAGAGTCTCTGTTTACTGTATGCTACAAGTATGCTAACAAAACATTTTCCTTTAATGCCACAGCTGTAACAGCAATTTCAATCAAAAAGAGAGAAGGGCAAACATGTCTAGCTTTGACTTCGAACTTTTACAAAGACAAGGAAAAAAAACCTATACCAAAACTTGTCTTAAGTGACCATCTGATAGGCAATACTGACTTAGCACAGAAATGTTACTTGTTTGAAATGAAGCCAAGCTTATATACTGAAGGATGACAAGGTAACTTGTGAAAACAGAGTACTGTCTAAGAAGCTGGTGTCTTGCACAGATATGTGTGGTCTTACTTAGAATCCAATTGTGTAAAGTATCTCAGCTAGTTGTGTTCATTCTTTGAGTAAACTTCTACAAGTGCAGAATACGTATTTTTAAGTTTTACCTCTTGCAACTAGTCTATGTGATTTTCCTTGAGTTTGCATAATTCTTCTTTTTTTTTCCAATTAAACTTTCTGAAAGGGGAATTATTTATCTTACAGTAATAAGTTTTTGCATACTAGAGGATTCATGGGTATCCAACATAAAATGGAGTGCTTTCAAATAAAACAGAGCTCCTTTACTTGGGACCTGAAGTCGTTACACCTAGGGAAATAGAAGATCCTTTGTTAAGCAGATATACATATGCCACACTGTTAGAAGTCAGAGCAATGATTCCCTTCATATCCCTCTGTAAAACTCTCTAAACCGTCAGTTCAGCCTATTACTGAGACAAAAATCTTATTGACCAGATGCGTTTTGTCACATCAGTAAAGAACGTTGCAAATTCCTAGACTAAGACACACAGACCCTGAACCATCTTTTCAAAACAAATTGTAATTTATTCTAATAGTGGCAAATAAAAACCCTCCAGATAACACAGTATGAATTTATTACAAGGAAGAAACATTAAGTAAGTCTTGTGAATTTTTCAAACATTTTCCCAAATAACAGAAATCTACAAAAAGCTATGTGAACAATTTGTGGAATATATAGCCTTTCCTCTCTGCTAAATGAGCAAGGAAAATTTAGGAAACCTCTCAGAACATAAAAAGGTTCCCTCAAAAATAGTTCCCACCATTGCTTATTCACCAATCCTGGAACTTAAGGACTGGCACTCTGCAATTTAGTCTTTAATGAGCTCTTCCTCCTAACAAAGACAATCTTACTGGCTGAGGATCAACATCAGACCTTCAGAAATAAAGTTCTCCCCCTTGATAGCTCTGTAATGGACACCTCAAATAAGAAGCCAGATGTAGCTAATGGTAGAATTTGTAACGACAGCTTATCAGGGAATGAACACACTGGATCCCATACCCACCTGCCCTCCTCAGACCCCTCTCTGAGGTTCTTGCGCTCCCTTATGACATGCTCGGCTGCTCATGTAACAGCTGCTAAGCTGCCAGTTTGCTGGTCAGGATATCATGGCAACCTACATGACACCTCCCATCTGCAAGCCCCAGCAGCTCAGCAGCTGTTTGCCAACAGCTGAACACTTTGTAGCAAGGGTGGGAAACTCCAAGAGAAGTAAAGTGCGGAGCTTGGGACAGGAACAGATCCCAGGGTAATCTGTCCTGGGTGAATCAGAGCCCACAGAAAATTCATTCATTTTCTTACTTTGCCTCAAGCTTCCTTTACTTTGTGCTGCTAAGCACGACAACAGGATACCAAAACTCTACTGGCAAAAGAACATGGTGAAATATTTTGTCCTCTGTGCACAAAGGCTTTGTTGTAGGGAACAGACTGTCCCCATAGTCTCTTGACCTTCTTTTTCAGTTGTGTCTTCCTGGTGAATTTTCCCAGAGGACAAAAACTCACATGTAAGCAGAAATGCTGTGAAAATCCACGTGTTTTGCATGCATATGCTATGCTTTCCTATTTCTAAGCACAAAAATTCTGAGGGAGAGCATGGGACTTTTTTTTGCTTTTCAGCAGTTAAACCAGCAGATTCTCTCCCAGTAACTGTGGAGGAGGAAAACCCCTCAAAACCACATTTCTAATTCTAGCAGTGGAGGATGTGCTGCTCTTCCAATGTTTAAGCCTGTACTGTCACAAAGATATGGTCAGATCTGTGCTGAGGAAAAGCAGAATCCAACTATGCCAACCAACTTGCCTGGAAACATCTCCAAAATCAGAAGATGAATTTGTGTAAAGAAAGGCAGGTGCCAAAGTGAGAGTAAGATCCTAGGCGAGATTTGCGGCAAACATATAAGCCTTTTTGAGACTGAACACCTTGTATTTAAAAAATGGTATCAGCTGCTTAGCAACTATCCAAACAACAGTGTGAGCTGCTGTTCTATTTTCTCCCTACTAGATATACAGTGATACATGCTGATGGGAAAGGTACATTAATTTTATTTCAGATAAGGATATTCAGTACAAAAAATATATACATTACCTCATATTGACAAAGTTTCCCCATACAGCTGGAAAATAAGAAAAGAGAGAACATTACAGTGTTATATTACAGTACATGAGATCATTTTTTCCTATTATCATCAGAAGGAATTTAAAATGGTATTATGTATGTTAATCACAAATTATCTAAATAAGTTACATACATGATATATATACACACACCAAGTGACTAGAACACAGTTTAAGAGTACAGGAGGAATCCTGATGACATTACTTGAGACTGTAAAAAAGTAGGAAAATACAGTAATTCAATAAAAAAAGGACTAGACTTGGATTCCAGTGCACATGTGGAGTTATCTGACCAGTAAATCAGCAGATACACTTGTCTGATCATTATCCCCACACTATATTACATGAACAAAATGTACAAGAATTCTCTGAATTATAATCTGACATCACACACAGATTAAACAAACTAGAGCTCTGGACTTGTTTATTAGGACACTGAAAAAAATTGCAAGAGCAAGGAGTCCTGTAGACCTGAACCACATGAACTGGAAACTGCAGACTGACAAGAGTAAAAGGACTGGCCACTACATGGGATAGCTGCACCAGTCCAAAGAGGTGCCACAACAGTCCTGCATTAAAGGTAGTAAGCACTTCTGTGCACGTGAATTCTCTCTCTAAATATGTATACATTGTGCTGCAGACAGAAAAGGTACCTAAGCAATGTAACCAAATGCCTCACTAAGCAAACAAAGGTCATTTATTACACTCTTTGTATGGAAAAAAGTTTTAAAGACGACAAACCGCAGTGTAAAATAGCACAGCAAACATGTATCAGCTGTTCCTCTGTTCACAAAAAGATTCATCTGCCCAATTTATTTTCTACTAGGAAAAAAAAAAATCTTTTGAAACTGTTCAGGGTTTAAGTGATTACACAAAGAATATCAGAACACTGATTTTTCCCTTTAACTTTCAAGTAGGACACAGAATGTAGTTTTAAGTGAAAAAAAATGAGAAGCCATAAACCAGGCTATGCTACAGAGCTGACAACTTCAGACCATCAGGACAAACAAGGTTAATACGGAACAGTTACGTAAGGGACTCTGCAACAATATGTAACACAGGAAATATACCCAGAATACCGCCAGAAAAAAAATAATTCTGCAATTTCTCTTTAAGAGACAAGGCTCAACCTACAGATCCAAATTACACTGCATCTTAAGAAGGAGTAACCGCCTATATGCAGTATTCATATACATATAGAAAGCTTCTGAAGGGTCCTCAGTTTTTGTAAGCTGCACTTCAGGTCTCAAGTAGCAGCTAGTGAAGTATTTTGCCTAGATTCAGGCTAAGCACATACATTTTTATGATTATTACTTATTGATCTCAAGCAGACAATGAGGTGTTACAGTAACAAGAAAACAAAAAACACTGCTACAGTCACAGGCAGCTACCAGGCAAAAGAAGAAAGGAAACATACCCAGGAAAGGCAAGTGGGGAGAACATGGGTGAGGACGCAGTAATGCAGCTGCTGTTACCCCCTTAGGGGACGGCAAAGCTACTGAACTGTTTTTACCTACTAATTTAAAAAGTAACTCAAATGAATCCATGACAGTCTATCAAACAAACTGTAGGAGGGCACTGAGATATCTGTGGTGGTATCGTAAAACCCTCTGTCACCTTCTGGGGAAAAGATAAGGAAGCTTTATATTAGAACACATGACCAACAAAATCCAACTGAATTTAAAAAACATCGTGGATTTTAAGTAAATTCTCAGTGGGAAAAAGGGACACAGTGTTGAGCACTAAATTAAATTCAAGCTATTTACCCTTTGTCCAGGATTTTAGAATTATTTATAACATTAATGGAAAAACATCTTTTTTTTTTTTCTCCAGTGAATGATGACCATCTGGCAACTACAGGTACAGAATTCTTAAGTTATACATTACTCAGCTATACTTGCAATCAGTTATTTTTCTGGGCTACAGAAACCCATACAAATAACATAATGTATTGTTTACGCAGTGGCAGGAAACACCTGGGCTTAGTTAGTGAAGCAGGAATTGATAAAAAATGAGTTGCCAGCTGCACCATAAATATCATCCTGCCAGTTTCATTGCAAAGACAGTGCAGCTACATTGCATGAAAGAAACTGGCTTCCTAAAGAAAACATGTTCATTGTGCATGCTCAGTGTCCACAGCAGGGAAGGGGAGCTCAGAAAGGCATTTGAGAACTTCCAGAAATACTACGCTTGATATCCCAGTTCTGTAGGAGTATGTGACCTTCCATTAAACTTTTAGGAAGCATATTTTTGTACCACTGCAAAAAAGAACAAAACTGCAAAATAAACCACAAAGGAAATACCATATGAAGGGATCTGAAGAACTCTGAAGTCTCTCACATGCAGAGAGATGCCACAGAAACTCACTTGAACATACTGCCCTCACAAAGACTTCTGAATGCACAATTCTAAGGAGAATCTCTTCAGCTACTGCGTGGTTCACATACAGCTTACATCAAGGTTGAAGAGATCAGAGGTAAGGTTTTGCACTACAGTGGAATTAAGGTTTTCTTGTTTATTTTCTAAATGCATATCACAATCGTTTATATAAACAATATACACAGCTGCAGAATCAGCAGTATGACTACGGCTTACAGATGACTTCCTTGACTTGTCACTTCCTTGCCCTAAAGGTTGTGCCAAAACCAGTTCGATATTCAGGCAAGAACAATGGAAACGTATTAAGGCAAGTGGGCCCAAATCCACAGGCAAAATGATGAAGAATTACAAGTCCAAAACGAGAACCCTCACAGGCACCATAAAACCCCTTGACATCAAGTTCAGGCGCCAGAAGCTGCACACGTGGATTGTTAAAAAAGCTTCCACACCAGCAAGGTCATGAATCAGGCACTACACATAAACCCCATTTTCAAAAGCATCAGACTCCTAATGGACCCAATTTGAGCAAACACTAACATAACTGAGCATCTCACTGTAAAAGCCAGTCTTAAAAAGATACAATTAAAAAAAAATCCAACTCCAGCCAAGAGGTATTCATCTAGGATAGTCCTATGCCAATTCTCAAACTTTAGAGATTTAACACCTTTAACAGCCACACACAGTATGTACTCTATGAAGAGCTTCCTATTCATCCAACTAGAGAGCATTCATGGACAGAGAGTCTTCCTACCATCTACTGAAACTCTGTGCAAGGGAAGAATTCATGATTAATTGGACTAGACAGACAGCAGCATGACTTGTAACCAAATAATTAAGATGCTCACCTACAAGAGAGAAGATATAGAGGTTCTGCTTATTCGCTCAAAGACTATTTGTAAACCTCACCCAATGACTGATTAAGGTAATAATAAGTTGTCATTAGGAAAGAGATCACAGTATCTGGAATGTTCTGAGACACATGGAAGACTGGTTTAACGGCCTGTAGGAGAAAGATGTAGTCCTATTCTGACTCGATCTGTTCTGGGATGTTCTTTCTCCTCTGCATCCCTTCCATAAAATGATTCAAACAATCATTTTTATTGTAGCATTTTTGCAAGGATTAATTGCAAGTACCATGAAGATTAAAAATACATCAGAGGCATTAATCACTCCCACTGACATTATACTTTAAAGTGACAGCTTCCAGAGAAGAAGAATGACATGCCTTGGATGAAGCGATAAAGAGCTGTACTTTTAGAAAACACGAGATTTGTTTCTTAAAGCCTTAATCACAGTATTGCTATTAGAGATGTATTTACATTTTGCCAACTAAACATTAATCACTCATGGTTTTCAGAAAACCCCAATCTTCTTTTTTGTTTGTTGTTTTTTTTTTTTTCCCCTCCAGCCTCTGAGAGATAAAGCTGTAACTATTTGGCAAGCACAGCCTTACGGTAAAACAGTTGTAGGTTTGCAAGACTTCTCTAAACTACATTAGACAAAAACCAATCAGTCACAGACGAGTAAAGAATGGTTTTCTTTCTACTGAATACATTTATATTTCTGGAAATTTAAAGGTTTACTTAGTTTTTCTAGAGAAGACCCCTTCTGAAACTGTGCCAAATGCAGAGCAGTACAATGACTGGGCTACTTTCAGCAAAGGAATATTCCAAGAGCTATCCTTTGGATATAAGCCAACTCTGCCTGCATGAAGTGAAAAAAAAAAACCAACCAAGCAAACAAAAAACCCCCCACCAAAACAAACCAAACAAAATCTGTTAAGTCACACTCGAAAAAGTACAACAGAAATCCCAAGCAATTCGCTGTTGAGCATCCACTATTAAATGGACACTTCCCTATCTATCATCATCAGACTTTTAGCTTTGACCAGCTGCACTTCATAGCAGGCAACAGTTACTCCTCTAGATCCTCAGAATATAGGAACAGGATACATGCTTTCACCTGAATGTACTTTGAGTCTGTCATCTGCAATAATACTTACTATATAGGTTTCTATAAAACACAGAAAACTACTCTAAGAACCTTGCATGCCTTAATTAACCTCATTCACAATAGGCTGGGGAACCAGAAAAACACCACTATCATAATCTGAAGGTGGGAAAAAACAGAATCTCTAAGGATGCCTGTGCCTTTACCCCAGGATGATCCCTCTTCTCTGGGTCTCTTTAAATGACATTAAAATCAAGACATAGACTATCACAAGGCACCGACCATAATAAACAATCATAATCTGAAATTATTAGTGACAATATTAGTTTCAGCATCGCATACATTGTAAAACAGGTGTTTTAAAAAGCGAGACCATGATGCCCATAGAGATCCAACTGTACCAAAATCAGAGGCAATCTCTTTTAAAACCATTTTCATTCCCAATGGCTGTTGTTTGCATTTTCAAGACAGTCAAAGAAACTTTTACACAAACTTTTGTCTAAGTAGATTTAGCTGAAAACACAGGAGTTTTTCCCTGTATTGCCCTCCGTACAACCTCTGCTTCTCAGAATAAAAAGAACACAAGATGATGTTTCTTTCAAACGTATGTCACTATCAACAGAAACAGCATGCAGGAACAATATTAGTTGATATACGGTCATAACCTGAATTTCTAGAGCAAAATCATAGGTTCTGAATGTCCGGAGTGAATTGCTTCAGCCAAACTTTCTATTTCAGAGAGATGCAATATCATCAGGGTTTTTTTTTTTTTTTTCCTTAAATCTGACTCTCCATAGTCACTCAGCAGCTTCAGTCTCCTGGTAGAAATAAGTTTTCTGTCTCTAGAGGAAAACTTGATGAAAAGGAAAAGTAGGCAAAGGGAGCTCATAAAATGCTTATTATTACAGATGCATTAAAGTCTTCATTTAAATCCTTTGCAGATCTCAATTAGATATGTAATACTGTAAAGAAAACTACGATTTTCTTTGGGAAACTATTATTTCCCACATAACATCCTTGTCGCTAAATTGGAAAGACGTGGATTTGATGGATGGACTACTCAATGGATAAGGAATTGGCTGGGTGGCTGCATCCAAAGAGTTGCAGTCAATGGTTCACTGTCCAAAGGGACACCAGTAACAAGTGGTGCCCCTCAGGCATCTGTACTGTGTTCCGTACTGTTCCATATCTTTATCAGTAACATGGACAGTGGGATTGAGCACACCCTCAGCAAGTTTACAAATGATAACAAGCTGAGTAGTGCCACTGAGGGAAGGGAGGCCATTCAGAAGGACCATGACAGGCATAAGGAGTGGGCAAATATAAACCTCATGAAGTTCAACAAGGCCAAGTGTGAGGTCCTGCACCTGGGTCAGGGCAATCACTAGTATCAATACAGGCTGGGTTACAAATGGACTGACAGCAGCCCTGAGGAGAAGGACTTGGCAGTACTAGTGGAGGAAAAATTGGACATGACCTAGCAATGTGTGCTTGCAGCCCAGAAAGCCAACAGTATCCTGGGCTGCATTAAAAGAAGCGTGGCCAGAGGTGATTTTCCCCCTCTACTTCGCTCTCATGAGACCCCCACCTGGAGTACTGCATCCAGCTCTGGGGCCCCCTGTACAAGACAGTCATGAACCTGCTGGATCAAGTCCAGAGGAGGGCCACAAAAATGATCAGAGGGCTGGAGCACCTCTCCTGTGAAGGCAGCCTGAGAGAGTTGGGGTTGTTCAGCCTGGAGAAGAGAAGGCTCTGGGGAGACCTTATAGCAGCCTTCCAGTACTTAAAGGGGGCTAATAAGAACAATGAAGAGAAACTTTAACAGGGCTTGTAGTGATAGGACAAGCAGCAATGGTGTTAACCTGAAAGACAGTAGGGTTAAACTAGATAGAAGGAAGCAATTCCCTACTCAGAGTGGTGAGACACTGGAACAGGTTGCCCAGAGAAGTTGTGAATGCTCCATCCCTGGAAGTGTTCAAGGTCAGGTTGGATGGGGCTCTGAGGAACCTTGTCTAGTGAAATATGTTCCTGCCCATGGCAGGGGGGCTGGACTAGCTGATCTTTAAAGTTCCCTTCCAACACAAACCATCCTATGACTTGGCATTTCAAACTGCATTTTATAGTCTAGTTTCCATAACAATAAAAAAAACCTCAATTGTATCCTATTTGTAATTTCAGCTGTTTGTTAATTTGCTTTAAAAAAATTATTATACCAATAAGAGTACGTTGCAATATTTGTGAAGGTAACAACATACAATTACTAATCATAACTTTGTATTATGGAATGTCTCCTTCCTATGTGAAGTAATGATTACGGCTTTGGGGAATGTACAACAATTTGCATATTAAAAAAAGTAAAAAAATCTACTCCTCTGGTATGCCTATGCAGATTTCTGTAGGACAAGTAGTTCTTCCTGTTACATTTCCTGAACTTTACTGTTCAACAGTAAAGTCCCTGCCCAAAATCAAAGACAGTAGATAGGAACTGTCGCTTTTCCCACATGGGAAGTACCCCAGACACCAGGATACAGGGTTTTCCAAAGTGTAAGATGCTCTCTCTTCAACTTGGATAACATCACCACTCTATGTCAATCCCTCAGCTAGTCATCACCTAGCAAAACAAAGGCAACATAGTCATCAGGACAACATTTTTGTACCTTCTCTTACAAACGAATACTTAAGTTTTAGCAAACTGATACACTCCTACAGCTGTGAGATGTAACATTATGCAAATTTTCTTTCTTTACAAGAGTTAATGGAGCTTCATATTGGACAGGAAGCTAACCATGAATACTTATTCGAACTTTTCAGTTAGCATCATCATTTCATGACTGAATTCTCTTCTTCCTTTCCCAGTCAGCAAACTCTTTCCAACTCTTCTGTTAAGTCTTTTTTTCCAGTTCTCTGTTCAGTGTTTCTACTCCTTCCTATCTCATATCTTTAGTATATCTTTCTTTACCACTATTCATCCATTTATCTTTGTATTTTGCCACAAGTAAGGTAATGCACTCCAATTGTGAGTTACTACAAACAGAAAAAAAAAAAAAATCCAATATTTACAACAAAAAAACAGAACGCATATAACTCACAGTTATGACATTCCAAGCAGGATGTTTGATTTTCACCACCACATATACTTGAGTGTGCCTGGTCATCATAGAACTTTGTAACTTTGAATTTACTGGCTTGAAAGAACAAAATGGTTTGCAAACATGTGGACTGCCTACAAAAGGTTTGAATTCCCAAGGGAGACAACAGAGGGACTTTGACCTATACCTAACTGGAGTACTATGTAATAAATACATTCTGGATTGGGTCAAAATTATTTCAGCAATGTGAAAGCTAACCAATCTAAATTGCTAACATCCCTGCATCTCCTTTTCACTAAATAATAAAGAACTGAAAACCCTAAATGTATCTCCCTAAACAGCAGCAGATTATGAAAAAAACTATGAAATGACATCTATCACCAGATAAATCTCATCTACACAATTCAAATGTGCAAAATTTGTTGAGAAAAGCATTTTCTCCCTTTGCTTTAAAGCAACACAGCATGTTAAAGAAACCAACAGAAACCTTCTAAGCCAACAGACCTGTACGTGCTGCTGTTAGGCCCACCCATCTCCCTATTTCAACAGAAAGCAGCTTTCAACAACTGGAATAGATCATCTGCAGTTTTACACAAATCATGTTTTCCCCAATCTAGATGGTAGCCCTGATTTTTGAAATGTCTTTTAAAACAAAAAAAAAAAAAAAGGGGGGGGGGCATNNNAAAAAAAAAAAACGGGGGGGGGGGGCATGCACTGTTATATTTAATTTAGCTCTTGACTTTCCCTTTGTTTCCCAGACACGGCTAGCAGAACTGTGGTACATTTCTCAAGAAACTCAAAGAGGCAGAGAATATTCCACTCTCCCAAGATAACAGTGATACACCAGCATGCACTTCAAACCCAGAAACTGAGCAGGCACCCAAGGTAACGTGACTCAAATTAGGGTGGCAATCAAATGAGGGGTCATGGCTCGTTATTTTCAGCTTTTTAAGTTTGTTGACTGCTAAGATTGTTTTCAGCGGACTCATGCCATGCTCCAATGGTCAGCACTGTAACTGAAACAAACTCACTTTTCCCAGTTACCTTTTACAAACCCCTTCAGGTAACTTGGTGCAGTAATCCCCACCTCTTCCTCCCCAGGGTCCACAAATGAGAAGTTGAAAACTACCAGTTTCATATAAACTCTGCTTTGGCCAACCAACCTTAAAGAAAAAAACAATACAAATGATAGGGAAACGTTTCCTCTTTGCAAAAACACAAAGGGGAAAGAAGATGAAAGCTCTTCAGAGTGTTTGTCCTTAAGCAGAATAATGGCAGCACCACCTCCTGCACATGGCACAAATACTAAGTGGAGAAAAAATATTAAAGACAAATACTAAAGACAAATATTAAATGAAGATAAGCTGGGAACAGTAAGAGTGAGTTTCTCCAGGATACCAAAAAATTGGTTTAAAACATCATGGCTAGCAAAGCAGAGTTAGAGTCCATCTATTCCTGACAAACTCAACTGAAGCGTGAACAAATTTTCATAAGCTACAGAGCTATGGCTAGTTGGAAGCCTGATGAGCAGAGAACTGGAAGCTGTTGAAGACAGTAAACTTATTTGCATAAACCCACAGATGAAAGGCAGCTCTGCAGGACATGAAGCCAGCAAGCAAATGGTTTTGGTTTGTGTTTTTTGGGGGAGAATCCGTGGCATGCTGACACAAAAAGCAGCTGAGCCTCATGTCACATCAGACCATTTCTAACCCTTCCATGCCTAGTCAATCCTGCTGTCTCGTTGTAAAACAGCTGGGGAAGGAATAGGTCTGGTATCCTCCACAGCAGTGCTGAATAACTAGCCTGAAGCAATAGGACAGGATCAAATTCACTGCTACTTTTCTATTATAAGAAGTGAATGTAAAAGCTTATCAGAACACAACATTAAGTAGCATTTAACCTTTGTATGAACACATGCAAGACAAGCAACATGAAAGTGGCTGGCAAGACTCAAACCAAAAAGCTTACTCACACCTTGATATTCTGAGAAGATCACACTACATTTTTCCCAGCTGATCTGACAAAAACAAATGGCTAATCTTGTAGAACAAAGGATAACAACCATGGAAACTAACAATGCTGGGAGAAGTCAAGGCACTACACTGCAGAATGTACTTCCCTTACATTATTTTGACATTTTGTTTTTAAGTTGGTTCAGTAGCTGCGCTGTAATTTATCTTATGAAGGTAACGAGGTCTTAAGCTTCGATCTCATGACAGCACCCTACTATTCCTTCTTTTTTCCCTTGGAAAAGGAACAAGGTTACTGACATACTTCCTGAGAACTACTTGATCTACAAATGAGCAAACAGAACTGTTCTACTTTACCAGAAATAGAGCTCTTAACTTTATTTTCATTAAGAACATGCAACTCCCTTGTTATACGAAGACATCAGTAGATTATTTACAGTAGCATCAAGATTAAAGCAAACCATGCAGATTGACAAGCTCTGATCTTTAAATCCTAGCTACAAAATTTTACAGTGTATCTCCAACAACTTAAATAAGGTCCTGATTCTACAAAGACAGCCTCACTGAAGCATCTCAGGATGTCCATACAAAGCCGAACAAACATTTAAAACTTCAAAGGGAATGAGTTTAAGGTGTCTGTCTATTGACATACCAACCCACAAATAGGTGGGCTTTTAAAAACAAAACAAAACTCTCAGCCTGCATGTAAGTTACTCATATTGTGGTAACATTGGATTTTTTTAACAAGATCTGTTTAATTGGTTGCTGGTTTATGATCTGTCTACATTTCTCAGTACAGACAACAGAAGTGAATCAAATCTACTTCACTTGTGTTTATAATCACCTCATGTTCTCAAGCTGTGGTTTCACAACGGCTTCAAGATGATGCAAGTGCAGCCCTTTCACCTAAGGCCTACAGATAAGGTAAATGTAACTGTTAGTTAAACTCTGCTCACTTCAGTTTTGCCAGTCGCTTAAGTTACAACAGCTTCTAAGTGCGTGCTGCATAGAAATGCTCCCTTGAGGTTCTATTTTTATACACACAAACCATGCCTAGCACACTGTTTCAAGTGAATAACTATTTCTTTGAATTAATAGAAATTAGATTTACAGAATTGAGACATCAAATATTACTTTAATTCAAACCCAGATGTAAAGTAAGGAGCCTTCTCACTCTAAGTGCCACTAGGGAAACCAGTGAAGTCCACAAAAAGAGTTCTAGGTATCTTTAACGTGAACTTGACCGTGCACCTCATGTCACACTGGCACTTTAACTCCTTAGGTGAGGCACTAATTATAGACCTGCAAAGGGCATGATGGCAACGCTGCCAACAAAGAGCACTGCCAGCTGCCCATTTCACCACTGCACGGCCTCCTCAGTTGGGCCAAAACAGCTGTCTGAATACCCACTGCCAAACGGTTATAACCTGAAAAGGTAATCTCAGTCCAGACCAGTTCCTTTACCTGGTGCACAGCACAGAAACTTAAGTCCTTGTACGTGGTGGATGCTGGTAGGAAACGGGAAATGTGGTGCAGGGATACCTAAGCCAGCCCCGCCACCCAACACCTTGTGCTGTCAAACTACCAAGAGAGCCCCTCCATGACTTCAGAGGTAGCTGAGAGCCTTTCAACTGCCTCTAACAAGCTCTTCCTCTAGTTTGCAAACTCTCATGGAAAAGTTCTTCAGGCACATTTGTAATAAATTTGCATTCAAAGGCAGAAGCTTTTTATGAAATAAGACACTTTTAGAAAAGATACTCCCTAAATGTTCTCTCAGGGTTTCACACACAAACTGACAAAATGGCACTATCAACAAAGTCTTATCTCCTAGTTCATAAAAAAAATAATGTACTCGCCAAGTATTTCATTCCCTGCAACATACTGTGCTCCAAATCTGATTCCCCATGTACTAACACTGAATGGATATTCAGGGAAAGGAGGTGCACAGCCTGAAAACACTTAGTCATTTGGAGAGCACTTGAGAAAGAAGGAATGTAAGAAGTGCCAGCACATACACCTACACCAGCAGCTCAGTTTTCTCAGATTCTACGCTATTTTAGTCTGGCATTATCTGACTGCAACCAGAGCACAGTGATGATTCAGTAATATTGCAAAGAGTGCACTTTTAGGATGGGGGGATGGGATTGTAATCACTTCCCTAGAAAAGAAAACAAAAAACAGTCTCTCAAGAATCTATTAGATCAGTTGCATCTGCTAGCATATCATAGTATATTGAAAACACACTAGAGCCATAACTAACAATTCCACTGCTTTTGACCACTACCCAAAAGACTGAAAAGCACAGCAACCTGACACATTAGATTTCCAAAAAACATACTCCCAGACACCAACCTTTGTAAGCTACTTTTTGCCATACTGATCTGCAGTCCCTCTCCTCCTCCCTCCTCTCTGAATTCCAAAGAATAACCAGAAACAAGTGGTGAGAAGACTTCTATGACTTACAGCCCAGACAACAGAAATCATATGGCAGTTTTTCCCTTCCTTAAGGCTGACTTTTACCTGCAAAGCTAGGTGGCAAACAGCAACTACTGTCCATAGAATCTAATCGATCTAATCTAATCAATAGCCAGGTCCCAATGACCATGTCAATTGCCACTCAATTCCAGCATTTTCATAGCAGCCTATTAACTTTGTTTTCAAAATTAAGTACCATTTTTGGCAAAACATCAAACCCTTTCAAAATGGGAACGCACATGAAGCCGTCCCTGCTTCAGTACGCATAGAACTTGGACAAACTAACTGTCCTAAGAGTCAGAGCTGGCACATAACTTCAATGACAACAGCAGTATCTAAATAATGAGGTCCTGCAAACACAGTAACGTATGGTAGTCAAGGAAATTCCTGTCATGTTTCTGGGGTAGGAAACACCACCCCTTCTGCCAAATTACTTGAGTTGTACCTTTCCACCCTCCCAAAGGCAGGATCCTAAATCTGATGCACACACCCATCCCCAAAGCCAGCTCACCTATATGTGTTTTGAAGCATCAAGAGAACCACTTGTCCCTAGCTAAGCTGACAAGGCTTCAAAGATCCTTCCTCGTGATGTGCTGTCTACATAAAAGCTACCTAAGTCCAAACCAGAACAGGCTAACATTAAATAAACTGAATATGAAAAATGCAACAGAAAAATCTGGACAAGAAAGGGAAGAGAGCTGACAGGACAACGTTATAAATTCAAGACTCCCTTAAACTCACACCTAATAATTGAAGTCACGGACATCCCTGTCAGTGGTTATTCTAAGACTTCCCTAAACACCTTTGTGCCTCTCTTCAGGCTCTTAAACACTCCAGCTACGTGCTGAGCTAATAAACAAACAATCAAACCTTTATTTAGCCCCGAAAAGGGCATCAGAGGGTTTTACAGAAACCAGGCACGAGGCTCGCCCTGGAAAACTTCCTTGCAGGCTCACCTCACGCACCCACCGGGTGAAGACCAAGGCGGACAAAGAACGGTGCGAGCAGCGGCTGCGGAAATACCGACTCCTTGAGCCACGTCTGGCTCACGCCGCTCCCCCTCGACCTCTCCGCCCAGGCAGCCCACCCCACCNCGCGACGGGACGCGGGAGGGGGCCGCGCCCCCCCCAGACCTTCCCCCTCCCCTCCGGCGGCGGAGGGCACGGGGGGCCGAGGGGCGCCCAGCCAGCGGGCAATGAATGGCCG
>VYXH01005065.1:92995-149244 GCA_013397275.1 Burhinus bistriatus | reverse complement strand
TCTCCTCTCTGTGCACTATAGATCAGGAAGCAGGTATCCATCTGCCTTCAGGTCGTTATCTTTATCAGGCTGATAGCATGACCTCAGCTAATGGCAATCCTCTCTGGGCCAGTTTGCAGGCAATATACCCTGTCTCCCATACTGCATTTTTCAACTTTAGTTCTCAAAGTGCTTTATGAGAGCATTTTGATTTTTTTTCACTAAACCACAGCCTTTAAAGTGATGGGAGGTTTTAAATGATGGAATTGTTTTTAAATGACTTTTTAATGATTAAAAATGTGAATGTGCAGTGTATCTACCTGAATGACCAATATGAACTTAGAATTCACAGCACCCCTGCAACGTACTTTTCCTTGATACCAGATCAGAACCATGCAATTGCTGAGCTGTCGTTCAAAAATAAGGAAAAAAAAACCCAAACAACTGCCACAATTTACACATGATGCCACATGATGGAGACTTTTCTGCCATGTGAAAATACAGGGAAGATCTTGTCTTTCTGTCCCAGTTGTGTTTCTGCAAGAGATGACATTCACTGTGTGATCTGGGAGACAGAAGTGGACCCTGGGCACTGAGACCCAAGCAGAGAGAACTGCTGTGTATAAGATAAAGAAATGAGATGCAAAGCACTGAATAAGTGCAAAAAAAACCCAAGCCCAAGCCTCTACTCCCACACTACTATTATCTCTCATAACTTTGGTCTCTAAGTTAGTTAAGGATGAATGTAACCAAGAAAGTAACACAGAGTTGCACAGCTATGCGTGCCCTTCCTCGCCTTTCAGCTGCATCCTACAGCTAGTGATACTTACCTGGTAGGAATTGTTCTGGTACCCTTATCCTCCTCAAGTAAATCTACAGATGATTCTGTGTAGTAACACTTTTGTACTGCATAGGCACAACAATCCAGTTGTACACAGCCCCAGATAATCTTGAAAAATTAATGGCATTCATGTATGCACAGATAGTAAAAATGTGAACTTGTTGTTTTTTTTCTCAAAAATATATTGTAATGTGAATTTTTTGGGTTAATTCTACTTTTAACAACAGATCATAGTAGGGAAGGGAACTCAGACAAATATGAGTTAAAACTAGCAGTATTTCTTTTCAGGGAAAGTTAGAAGTTTGAGGGTCTGTGTGTTTTTTATAAGACTAATGAAAAGAGAACATGCAGTTCTGGGACCAGAGTCAATTCTTCTAATATTAGCATCTCAAAAGAAAAAGAAAGCTGCTAAGTGCTTCAGACAGTTATTATTTATTATGTGGATGGTGATGGCAATAAACAGTTTCAAATACAACTGGATCACAACTGTCCTGAGTATTACACAAATGCAGAATTGAGACATTCCTATACCTTGAAAATATACAAATTAAGAGACAGATCATTCAGTGAATGTGAACAAACAAACAAGAAGATGTCAAAGCATAATATAAAAATGACTACTTAAATACGGATTTGCAGATATTAGGTGAATTGTTTAATGATTTAGACAGCTATTTGCAAAGAATAAATTATAAAAGATAAGGAAATAATTGTATTTGAAACTACAATGCAGTCCATCTATTTTGGTAACTAGTTTTGGTAGGTATCATGTTGGGCTAGTCACAAGATTGCATTCTATAAAAGTTGAGGCTCCTTTTTACATCAGGCATGTAGAAACCCAACACACAATGCTACTCAGGAAAGTTGCTTCAGGCTCCAGCCTTGAAATTGATATACTGACTATATTAAAAAAAAAGTCAAACAACATTCCTAAATTGACTAGTAGCATTACCTACATAAAGTACTTGTTCTTCATGACATGTTTTTCCCCTGAGGTAACTGAAAACAGCCCTGTACATTTGCAAAGTTGGAAAAAGATTTTAAGGTACTATATCTATTCTGAAAGTGCAGAAGGCCACATGCAAGATTCTCTGGTAATTGGGTCAGAATGAAATAGCAGAGATAGTGGCTCTAATTTACTGATTATAAAAACTTGTGAGCAGTAAAACCACTGTTCCTCAAAGTTCTTTTATCATCCATCAAAGAAGCTAGTTTATTAGGCTAGGTCAGCAAGTTAAGTTATTCATTCGCTGCTGGTTTACATTTCATAATTTCCTCAAGCCCTTTGGAGCTTTTTAATTGGCATCATTCTACCCTACAGCACTTGGGAAGCAGTAACTTTGAATGGATCTATTTTGGGTTGGATTCGGTCCACATCATGCTGGAGTTAGTACAAAAGGAGCCCACAGCTTCTTTGTATGATGGTATAGAGCAGTAGTAACTATATGCCTCTGTTCCCCAGTATATCACTGCCCCAGAAAGTGAACAAGAATAAACCTATCTTGGGGTGGGCCAGGGAGGTGTATGCATGTAATATGCATGTAATATGCATGTGATGTGGTGGCTGAGGACTGCTCTCTGTTAAGAAAACCCTCTTGGGGCTTATGCTGGAAATCTGTGCTGGCCACTGCAGCACTAGGAACAGGGAAGCTGTTTTTCTTCTGCATCTTTACTTGCAGTAATGGTGGCTGGATGCAACTTTAGCCATTTTAGCAGTATGCTATATAAAAGATCTACTTCTCCTTTCTTCATGCAAACCTCAGGCAGATAGTTTACAAGCCAGCTCAGGGATAGTGTTTCTCTGTTACACCAATGTGAGGATTATCATCTTAATTGTGAATAAGGGGCTGATGCTCTGAGTAACTGGAGGAGCAGGACTGCAAGATGCTGGAGAGTACATCTGCTCTGCAGTATAGATATATCTATTGGTGTTTTGTCCTCTAAGGCAGAAAAGACAGTGCTGTTCAACTACTCTAATGCTGTCAATAAAGCAGAAAGTAAACAAGGTCATTAAAGGTGTAACAGAACGTGTACAGTTGAATTTATAGAAAGACATTACTGAGAAGTGTCTGTATTACAGCCCAGCTGAAATGGATTTGGAGTGCACAAATTCCTACTGGTATTTGCTATTATTCCTCTTCCATAAATTTCCCTAGCTTTAGTGTCAGAGAAGTTAGATGGATGACAGAGAGAACATGTATACTGACACATTTCTGGAAATGTAACACAGAAACATTATTAAGTGGTCCATAGTTATGAAGAACCTCATGTTGCAGGCTCATCTGAATGATGGGGCAGAGTGTACCCTCAGCAAGTTTGCAGATGACACCAAACTGAGTGGAGTGGCTGGTATGTCAGAGGGTTGTGCTGGTATGCCAGAGGGTTGTGCTGCCATCCAGAGGGACCTCAACAGGCTGGAGAAATGGGCTGACAGGAACCTCATGAAGTTCAACAAGGAGAAGTGCAAAGCTCTGCACCTGGGGAGGAGCAACCCCAGGCACCAGTACATGCTGGGGCCCAACCAGCTGGAAAGGACTTTGAAGTCCTGGACAGCAAGCTGAACAAAAGCCAGCTATGCACCCTTATGGCGAAGGCGGCTAATAGTATCTTGGGCTGCATTAGGAGGAATGCTGCTAGCAGGTGAGGGCAGTGATTCTTCCCCTCTACTCATCACTGGTGAAGCCACACCTGGAGTGCTGGGTCCAGTTCTGGGCTCCCCAGTACAAGAGATACATGGACATACTGGAGAGAGTACAGTGAATGGCTACTAAGATGCTTAAGGGACTGGACCATCTTTCCTATGAGACAGGTTGAGAGAGCTAGGACTGTTCAGCCTGGAGAAGAGAAGGCTCAGGGGAGATCTCATCCATGTGTATAAGTACTCGAAAGGAGGGTGTGAAGAAGATGGAGCCAGGCTTTTTTCAGTGGTGGCCATTGACAGGACCAGAGGCAATGGGCACAAACTGAAACACAGGAGGTTTCCTCTGAACATCAGGAAACAATTTTTCCATGTGAGCGTGACCCAGAACCAGCACAGGTTGCCCAGAGTTGTTGTGGAGTCTACATCCCTGGAGATACTCAAAAGCTGTCTGTACGTGGTCCTGGGCAACTGGCTGCAGGTGGCCCTGCTTGAGCAGGAGGATTGGATCAGATGACCTCCAGAGGTGCCTGCCAACCTCAATCATTTTGTGATTCTGTGTTTACAAAGCAAACAAAAGCACAGACCCACATATTTTACTGAGCTTTGTTCTTTTCCTGGATGCAGCTGAATAGATACAAAACCAGGCAAGTGCAAGTACCTTTATATAAATTGGCTTTCGTTATCTCAATAGAAATATTCATGTGAGTAAAGACACTAATGAACAGCCTTCCATGTAACCTTACTCTCTTTTGCAATTATAGGCTTTAGAATTATAGCCTGTGGTCAAGGTAATTTACAGTATCAAATTTCTGTTTTGAAGTAAGGAGGATTAGGAACTTCCAGATAAGTTTTCCAGTAGCTAATGAGATTTAACCAAGTAAACTTTCATTGCTGCCTTCCAAAGTTAAATTATGGTCTTATATAAACAGTAAATTCCCCCAGTGAATACCTGTTAAATTAATTTGGAAATTGTGTTGCAGCCCAAGAACCAACCAACCAAACCTAACAAAAGAACCCTTGAATTTTCTTGTTACAGAGTATAAATTCATTGCCAGTGAAAGCAATACCCCGTAGATTTCCAAATCATGTAAAAGCAATGTGAACTTTTGAGTATGAAACTTATTTGTAGAAAAAAATGTGACAATTCTTATGTGCACACTTTTACCTTGTGCCTCTCATTGGCACCGAAGATTTATTGCTGCAGTGCTTATGAAAAGCAACCAACAAAAGACAGTGAAGGTCTAATGCATACAGCATTTGCATTATTAGATCAAATATAATTATCAGAAATTTATCTTTTCATGTTATGCCAATGCTTCCATTGGAATGTTTTATAAAAAAGCAAGTTTACATTTATGATGGGCTTCACACTAGGCAGTGAAGCTAAGTTGATTAGGCCAGGCCTGAACAACACCATAGGACCTTGCTGGCTCATGCAACCTCCTCATTTTAGCTATGGAGGCAATACTGCGAGTGAATGGTGAATTGAGGAACGAATGCTACGAAGACAAAGCTGGAACATACACCTGAACTACATCTGGGAAGTATTCCTAGGTCCCAAAGTTTCAACATGTGGAGTGCTTTGAAGCATTCTGCAAAAGGTTCTGAAAAAAAAAAGTGACTGTATTATCAGGAGAGTTACATGTGGAGTCTGGGGGAGGCTGTAAATCAAAAAGGTTTGGAAACCTTTCTTCTATGCACACATGACAGGCTGTCTAAGTAGGAACAGGATCTCAAACTCTAGTGCCTCTTAAAAGGAAAATCATTATGTTGATTCAAGTTATTGGTAATTTCAACAAAAACATGGCTCAGAAGCGTGTCTACTGTACATACAGAAGAATTTCCCAACCTAGTTTTACTGGATTCACTTCCAGACAGCGCACCTGTGCCCACATAGATTATATTGGAAAAATTAGTCTCTTGCCAGGATAGCTTCAACTAGTACCCTGAAAAGAATCAAGCAATATCAGTAAGATGAGTTTTTACTAGGCATTTTGCCCTAATGTCTATGCTGGTGTTGGCTGTGGTTTTTTAGCCTGGGTACATACCTGTATAAATGTATGTATACATTCCTGTGTCTCTATGTCTTGCTCCCTGCTCTTCTATCTCTCTGGTCCCTTGGTAAATTTTTAATCACCAGCTTGTTTCATCTGAAATAGCATAGGTCTTAGAGATGTTAATTTACCTATACATTTATTGGTGGTAGGCAGATGGAAAATATATAGGTTTTGCTTAAGTCTTATTAAGCAGCAAAGAGTCCATGCAGGAGAAAGACATAGGAAAACTGTGACTATGAGAATTTCAATCAGAGCCCACAATTTATTAGATATGAAACAATCCAACCACAAGACACAAATTCTTTGGAAACCAGGCTTAATTAGCTCTTCTGTTCCTGGAGTTACTAATTGTTGTAGTAAAACTTAAGAGCAAAGCCTGCAGTGTCAGCTTCCTGGGAGAAATGGATGGGGCCCCAGGAGCAGAGAAATCTGCAGGAGAAGATGGAAAATAGTATGGAAAGAGGAAAGGAGAAGAAAATTGTTGAAACTAGGAAGCTGTGCCCAAATATCTTGAAGCTGAAGCTTTAATTATCCATGTTTCTCTCAAGAAGTTTGAGAACAATGCCAGGTGATAACAATCTAAAGTAGATTTCTGATCCCTTTTTCTCCGCACACACAGTACTCTATGGCATTTACACAAAGAAGAGGTTGTTTGTATGAGGAGAGAAGGAAGGGTGTCATCCACGTGAATGGCACTTGGCGTAGTGTGCCTTGGCTCAGTGCACCCACTCCCACCCAAAATGAACTTGGCTGTAGAGACTCCAATTATTCATGCATCTCATACAGCCTTCATTTGCTAAATCCAGCCAACTGGAGAGCAAGTGCAAGTAAAACCAGTTTTGTACTCCATCTCTCAGGCCATCCATTTGTCTTCTGTATGGTTTTATCACATGTCAATGGACATCTCAAAAGAAAATGCATTTGAAAGGCATTGTTTTCCATTTCGTTTTTTAAAGAAAATGACCATACTGAAAGACTACATCAGCAAGCTTTGTCTAGAGATTGGTGTACTCTTCTACAGAAGTTCCAACAAGACATTCCTGACTACCTTTGTTATTCATTTCAATGTTTACAGCCATGTAGACTTATGGTTTATAACACCTAAATTAATTTTGTGAGACTATAAGATCTGGAATACTCTTAGAGGTGGCACCCTTCATATTTTTCTACCTTTAGTAAAGGCTGTGCTCATATATTTATGGGCTAAGGTACTCTGTGTGGTCACTGAATAGAAATAGCTATGCCTGAACAAAAACTGTGCGAAAACCCCAGCTATTAAGGACCTCTGACGCCCTTCAACATGGTCATGCATTTTGGGAAATAGTTGCAGTTTATTACTAGGGACAAAGAAACTTCTCTTCTGAGCAGTAGTTGCTATCTATATTGCATCCTGCAGTTAGTTAAGATGCTATCTATAGGACCATTGTCCTTCACTGCAAGCTGAAGGACACCCTAGTACTAAATTCCTGATGTTCCTCAGTCTTTTGGTCTCAGATCACACATAAAAGCACCATTAAAGTGCAACACCTGGTACAAAAGCACAAAAATCTTTGTATTTCCCAGCATTCATGTGCCATCTAGTACTTCCCACTGCCAGTCTTGATGACTCCTATGGATTGAAATGCTCACAGCTCCAGCTGGGGGCTGCCAAGGGCAGATCCTGGGGAAAAAAGGTAAAAGTGGGAAAACTTGTAGGTTGAGATGAAGACACTTTAATAGGTAAACCAAAGCTGCACATAAGCAAAGTGAAACAAGGAATTCATTCCCTGCTTCCCATCGGCAGGCAGGTGTTCAGCCGTCTCCAGGAAAGCAGGGCTCTATCACGCATAATGGTTACTTGGGAAGACAAACGCCATCACTCTGAATGTCCCTCCTTTCCCCCCCAGCTTTTATTGCTGAGTACGACATCATATGGTGTGGGATATCCCTTTGGTCAGTTGGGGTCAGCTGTCCCAGCTGTGTCCCCTCCCAGCTTCTTGTGCACCCCCCAGCCTGCTCGCTGGTGGGGTGATGTGAGAAGCAGAAAAGGCCTTGACTCTGTGTAAGCCCTGCTTAGCAATAACAAAAACATGGGTGTGTTGGATGGTCACAAATCCGAAACACGGCAATGTATGAGCTCGTATGAAGAGAATTAACTCTGTCCCAGCCAAAACCAGTACATGTGTGCAAACAAGTGAGGGGAGAAGGGCCCTGGAAAGGTGTGGGATATTGATTGGGCTTGTAGCATAGGCATCATAGCCCAGTGCGTTCCACACTGTGTGTAGATATGGCTAGACCACCGCGAGAAAGGAGCTGTAAAAGCATGCTCTGTGGTCTTGACCTGGGTTTTCCAGCTGGGGCTTGTATGCAGACATGCACTGCAGACATGGGTACAATGTCTGGCTAGAGGTAGGGGTCTGGTAAGGCTTTCTGTACACTTATGTGAAAAGGCTCACTGCTTTTGCAAATGCTTCCTTCCCATCTGTTGGTCCACTTGGCTTAGAAACTCAGATGGCTGTTGATATTCATTAGTCAAATAGTAAAAATGCAGGCTGAAAGGAGAAGGAGAGGGTGCTAGGAGGTGTTTTGTTGTAACGGCTTTTTATACTTTCTATTTTCAGTGACTTTGTCTGCAAAATCCTTCTTTCAGCACTGAACCTGCCCCTGGGGATTGCTTCTGCTTGAGATGATTTTTATTTTTTAACTCTTCAGCTTTTCAAGAGTTAATTTTCCCCCAAACACGCAGACACTTCCTTCTTCAAATGTCTTTCATTTTTATACCCCTGGACAGTGTGGAAAGGTAGAGCTCTGAATATAGTGAAGTAACCAATGCAGAATTTATGCATCCCTGCAGTAAACCCAGAGCAAGCACTTACTCTACAGCTCAGATCTTTGATTTACCCATTGAAATACTTTGCCTTGAACCTGTTCAGGTTAATGATTTGAAATTAATCATTAGAAGTGAGACAGTTGGAGGATTTTTTTTTCATCCTTTTGGTGTATATAGTGCTTCCATTAGCATCATGCAAAAGAAGATCTTCCCAGTTTCCAGATCAGACAATTTCAAGAAGGTGAGTAAAGCCTTTAAAACAAATAATGCAAGTCACTGGAAAAGTGTTCATGCCTGCATTTTTTTCAGACTTCAGTAGTTTAATTGCCTCTTCAGCCTGATGAGGTGTTGATCTCTGCTAGATCGCAATAGCTGAGCTTCCTCTAGCAATAACTTAGAAATGGAAATAGCATAATTATCGTCTGGCCATCCAGTTTTCCAAATAAGACCTGGAGAAATGTTATTTAAAATCTCTTCCATCAGCTGAAGTGATCATATAGTTTATATAATTCTACTTCAATCTCATAAAATTAAGAAAGATCTATTTATAATCTACTTACTCCCTGCTTGGCTTGGATAGAGGAATCATTTTTTATTAATGTTAGCACTGTCTCTCTCCAATCCTGCAGGAGCAAGCTAACTCAGAGAGAGGGAAGACAGGAGCTAAGGGGCTGCTATTCAGTCAGACACTTCAATATTTAATATGTTGCCCCTCTTCTAGAATACACTTTTTAACAGTCTTTCTACTCCCTGTGAATTTAACAGGAGCTGTACCTACAAAACATGCCTTTTATGAATGTGGGTCACTGCCAAGTCAGTGAAAAGCCTCATACAAGAAATCAGGTGAATTCCTTGAGGTACAAGTTAAAAGCAAGAAAAGTAAGGAAAGTAAATTTCAAAACAGTGAATCACCAAGAGTGATTTGTTGTAAACACAGTGTTAAGACACATGTTTAATGACCAGATCATAGAATCATAGAATCATTTAGGTTGGAAAAGACTTTTAAGATCATCGAGTTAACCTAGCACTGCCAAGTCCACCACTAAACCATGTCCCTAAGTGACACATCTACCCATCTTTTAAATATCTCCAGGGATGGTGACTCAACCACTGCCCTGGGCAGCCTGTTCCAATGCTTGACAACCTTTTCAGTGAAGAGATTTTTCCTAATATCCAACCTAAACCTCCCCTGGTGCAACTTGAGGCCATTTCCTCTTGTCCTATCACTTGTTACTTGGTAGAAGAGATTGTCCCCCACCTTGCTACAACCTCCTTCCAGGTAGTTGTAGAAAGTAATAAGGTCTCCCCTGAGCCTCCTTTTCTCTGGGCTAAACAACCCCAGTTCCCTTAGCCACTCCTCAAAGGGCTTGTTCTCTAGACGCTTCACCAGCTTTGTTGCTCTTTGAATGTGGTGTAAGTCCCAAACTAAACTCTGGATTGAGGGTTGATAATGAAGGATCCATGAATGCTGAAGCAGAATCTTGTCTGGCTGTTCTCATGCAAACTGCATCACTTCTGTGCAGACCTTTTCCTGTTGTTTAAAATAAACATTACCATGACTAGATGCTCTCCAGAGTTCCCTTCCAACCCTGGTGATTCTGTGATTAAAACACTAATTCCAGACACTAATCCCACTACTAAACATGAATTCCAGAAGCCCCTAGCCTTCTGTACTTTCCACTGAAAAATGCTTTTGCTGAATGCTAGTTGTATCCTATTTCCTAAAGGCTGTATCTGCAATTCCTATGTTAGCACATCTTGAAACTCTGTTATACCTGTGACCCAACTTTAGCTATAACTGTTTGTGTTGCAGGATCTAATGGCATCTAATAAGTTGAAAAATATGAGTGGAATCTTCACCCACCCTACAGCATTCTAACAAAAGAGTTAGTATGATACAGGGGAACTCCTTGGAAGTCCTGAATCTACTGGGAACACGACTTACCCAATGCCAGGACCACAGGAGACACTTGATAGTTCATTGCTTGGATGGATTTTACCCTGAGCTAGCTGATTTTCTTCATATATAATGCAAAGAACTCAAGGAACAGGGGTATAGCTTCAACTTTGGGGTCAGGCGTCTAAGTATTAGACCCTGGGGTTCACTTTTTAATTGATTAAGTCCTTCATCAGCTCTAGCTCAAAATGCCTACAAGGTTCCCACAAGAACTAGTTCTCTTTTGAACATCCTTCATTCTGGCTAGCCCTCTCTTGCACTGGTTATCATCGTGGGACTAGATCAAAACTATCTTCCCCCTTGTTTCATGAAAAAAGAGGAAAACAATGGAGTAACCTAAAATACCCTGGGCTTGCAGGTTGGAATGGTTGCACAACAGCTAGTAAAGTCAATATTACATGATTTCAATAACAAAGGTGGTGTCTGTAAGCTTGGAGGAATGACTACTTTATAGGTTCATGGAGATTTTATGAAGAACTTCATAACAAGGCTCTTATCTCAGTCTTTCACTAATTTTTCCCTAGAAATTATTTTGGTAGTTCAGCTGTTATTCTCTATTTCTGCAAAGCATATTCAGCTAGCTAGCTAGCTAACTGTTTCTCACATTCTGATTCAATGTTTTTCATTGACAAGGAGTCTGTTTGGTTTCAACACCAAGGGTGTGTGTTTGGTTGTGTGAATGGATATTCTTTTTCCATCTGTCACTGAGAAATAGGATGGATGTCACCTAAACTGCAACAATCCATTTTTAAACACAACCAGATGGCAGTTTATTTTCCTGTTTTTCTTAGATGGAGTATCCTATGTGGTTTACAAGACTCCTTACAGCCTCATGCCTTTTTTGACCATAGAGCAAAGGAAACACACAGATTCGTCACTGCCTTTAAAGTATATTACAGCCTTCCTGAAAATACATAATTCCACTTGTAAGTACAGCTTTTTTCCCATTTCTTCCAAGAGCTCATCACCGTTTAGAAGGAGAACCCATGTTGAGTGCTGATGTTGAAAGTCCAGAGGGTATCAGCACATCTGCCCTCCCCTCCTGGGAGGTTACCTGCCTGGGCTTAGGGCCAAGAGCTTATCTGGCTGTGATCAAGGCCAGCTCATTGAGAAGAGCTCTTGTGAGGAAAGGGCTGGAAGATGCCCTGGCTAAGGGTCCCTACACCTTCCCTTCAGATTTGCTTTTAAGCTGAGGCTCTTGCCCTTTTCCCCACCTTGCAGTTTTACCACAGTCATGCCCATCCCTGGCCATGGACACTGTTGATCCAGACCCTGATCCTGACTTGTTGACTTGAATCCATGACTTGATCAGTCCTGCTTTGTCTCTATGGTCTTGTCTGGTGATCTGGACTCTCAGCCTAAGCTGCGTACTGTCACCAGACCTTCTCTGATCACCTCATTCAGGTACTGTGGGACTCGGCCCTTGCTGAACCCTCTGTCTGCCAGCTACTTCATCACCCTTGGTTCCCTGCTGCCTTTTCCTTATGGTGCAGCTGGACCTTGCTGCTCCCTGACAGGGAGATTCACGGCAGCAGACATGGTTTGTTAAGAGCAGGTAACAATGACTGCCTGCAGAAAGAAAAGCCGTTTGAGAGGTGAAGAGGGCCCTCTTGGAGGATAAAGAATAGCCATGCTAAGACCTTATCTATACCTGACAATTTTTCCTTTTGTAATTCTGCAAGAAATAAAGTTTCTGTCTTCCCCTGTCACCCATCCACTGTGATATACTCACAGTAGTACAGTGATGTTATTATTTGGCTTATTATGAAAAGCTGAGGGATGTATTCTGGACTGTATGAAATACATGGCACTATAACTAACTAACCTGGCAAAAAAATCATACACCCTCTCACCACCACACTTAAAAATGGTAAAACTTTAAACATACGTTAGGCTCCAGTTTGTAATTTTGATGTAGTTTTGCTGGTATTTGTGTTACCGAAGCAATGTTACTGTGCTCCTTTCCAGTAAAGTTAAATCCAGGCAGGTATGAAAGTTTGTCCAATGTACACTATACAAAGATATTTGGAGGTACATACAGGCTCTCTTCTTTTTGTCTGACACTCTCTCTCTAAGGAGTTTTCAGTCATGCTTATCTTTACATTGCACAAATACAACTACCTAACATGCAGGGGGTGCAATCACACTGGAGCCAACGTGCTGGGGGGCCAAGTGTGGGTTACATATCTGAGGATAAGTAAATAGTTGTGGCTTTACTTCAGCTGGCAAGACTTTTCCACCTTTTTGCACAACCTCTGTATGACCTTGACTACCGCATGTTGGGATTGACATTTTCTCCTTTTAGAGGTTTGTAAGCTTCTCCTATAGCTTTTCTCCCCTTTAAATTCTCGTTACCACTACATGTTTTCTTCCACTGTTTAAAACTTGTTCTTGATGATACCTTGTTAAAGCTGAGAAGGACTTTAACACATGCTATGTTCTGCTCACTCTTAAAAGCCTAGATTGCTGTTTTCAAAAACAATTTAGCTGCCCAGAGCTAAATCTGCGTCAGACCTTATCTGGAAAAGACATATTAGTGATCCATCAACAGTTACTGGATTACACTTACAAACAAGATTTTTCACAAAGAATTTTACTGATAGCAACTCCCAGCAATATCCAGAACTCACTCAGACCACATCATCACAGTAACAAATTACTGCAAGCAAACCAGCTCCACAGTGGAAATTTCACTGTGAGGCGTTCACTCTAAATTATGCATTCTTTATATGTTCTGCATACAGAGCTGGTGTCGACTGGGGGAAATAAAAACATCAATAGATTTGAGGCAAAAGCAGAAAGATAGAAACTGCAGTGTGTGGAAGGAAAGAGAGATCTTCCTTTGGTTTATTTGTTCTGGAAACAGTATAATTTTTGCAAGATTTTACAAGACTACCCAGAAAGCTCATTTATGTGTTGCAACCCTTCCCCCACTTCCAAGAGGCTTGTGCCTCTGGGACCATATTACACAAGGGCATTGGCTTACTTAATGTGTTTACATTTGTCTGGAGGGTCTCCCACAACCACCTCAGCTCACTGCTCTCATAACTCCTGCTAATAGCCTGTCTTCACAGCAGTTAACTCAACTGCAAACCTAGTGAAAGTGTGATACCAGACCACTCAGATGAAGAGTATGTTGGGTCTAGAGGTCTTCATCCTTGAGATGCTGTAGTTGAGAGCAATGTGACTGTGTCCGTAGAAATGCTGTCCCAACGTAAGTGCTTTAAAAAGGACTGTTCAGTGAACTCATTCCCAAGGTGCTCTCTCATCTGCCCAGAGATGCTGTCTATGGCAGTGACATGAAACGATGCTTTATGTAAGTAGCTTCCAGGCAGTTACTCATTATTAATGCAAATAGTGCTGACAGCAAAAGCAAACAGTATTTGGCAGCAAGAACTTAATAAGAATGTCATTATGGAATTTAGTCTGCCAACCAGCAAGTGCTTTGTAGTCCAGTGAGCAGAGTTCCCTGCCTCTTTGCCTCTTTTTTGGCTGCTAAACATAAAAATGTCATTGTAAGTATATTTTCCCTCTTGATGTGTTTTACTGGTACCATACCACTGTTTACCAGAAGAGTGATGTCAACTCCTGGCAATCTGTATTCTCTGTCGGTGTTATAGAGATGGAACAGAAATACATGAAAAATGCGCAACACAGGAGAAATTCAGCAAAGTACAAGCCTGGTAATACAGGGGTTGGAACTGGAGGACTAGCAGTATCAATGTTTAGTTTCCCTGCATGTTCATTGAATGTATGTGCAAACACTGAGGCCATTACTTGTGTAGTTGCTTTGAAGAGCATTAACAGGTGGCAAAGAAGAGCTGATAAGCACGGTCCCTGATGAAAACTCCTGGTATTTCCTTTGCTCACACTTCTATTCTATTCTACTCTATTCAATTCAATTCAATTCAATTCTGTGTTATGTTGCAAAACTTAAATGTGTTTAAGATTAAGGAAACTAAGTAATTCTTAAAACCTCATGGCTTTAACTTGACCTGAACACAGTAAAACATTTTTTATCAAATGGCTGGAAAGAATTAATGTATCTATTACTTTGGAAAGGTTAATCAACAAAATTGGCATGTGGCACTTGGTCTTGGCATGCCAAATACCATCCTGTGTGGCTGTACAGAGAGAAAATAATGTAGTGCTCTGGTTTTGGTCCAGATTCAGCTGGCATTGGGTCAGTAAGTCAGCATGTACCTACTATTTCACTACAGGTGATCTGCAAAAGAGAGTAATGTTTATTAGTTCTCTTTAAAAAAAACCAAGAGAACAAAGTGCAGAACCATAAAAGACCTCATGTTTGGAGAATAAGCAGCACTTCCCAGACTTTTTTCCCGCTTCACTTTCTAATGTTAGAAATATCAGGAACAGAAATCTTGTCTGTTATACCTTTGCTGAAAGATTTATTCAGCATTTAGTTAGGAGAATTGTTGAGTGATTCACACAGGTAGTATTTCTTGCAGATAGTTTAATTAAATCAATGTACACTAACTCAAATCAAACACAATTGAGGTGTTTCAAACAGTCTGAATAATGTTCTCGTACGCTTTACTTGATGAGTCTGAGTTCCCTGGTGTGTGTTGTATGATAGCCCTGCCATTTCTCTGGCTCTCCATTGAGACTCTAGGGGAAAACAAGCCCTGAAAGTGTTTCTTTTTTACAGCCCAAGTATTTGAAACTAAAATCCCTTTTTTTTTTTTCTTTTTTTTCTCCCCAGAAGAAGTCTTTCAGACCATCAGCCTTGCTATAATTTAACCTTCCGCTCCAGAAATTATGCCAATTTGTGTTCATAGGATCATCATCAGCTACCTCTATTTGAAGTACAGAAAGATAATTCACAAGAGCAGAAATTGGTAGATTTTTTCACAACCACCCTTTCTGGTCAATACATATACAATCAGGGTAAAGGAGCCGGGATGAGTAAACACGGCACATGGAACAACTAGGCAGTCACTGTGTCCAGACCTCAGGTGTCTCTGAGAGTATTCTTGAACACTGAGTAGGCAATTGCTCCTGTTATGTTTTGTATTCTCCTGAGACCGAGGGTTTTTTATATAGTTACAGAAAGAAAAATCAGTAGTACTTTGATCCTGAGAGAATTTGATGTTTGGTGGTGGTGATGTCTGTGCTTCTGCATTTTACTAGATGGCGAATTCAACTCTGTTCATCACCATCCTTATACCACAGGATATATGTTTTGGAATGAGACCTGAACTGGCTAAAGATGTTTTTAAACAAGCACAAAATCTGCATTTTTTCAGGCAGTCACTATCTGTAAAGTTCCCTACCTAGATGAAGAATGCACAGGAATCAGTATTAGTAGGCATCTCTTTTGAGTTGATTGTGGTATAACAGAGTTCCTCTTAAAACAATATCCAAATGTCTATTCAAGTTTGTCCTACATGCTTCCCTTTATCAACCCATGAGGCTTGGCTGAACTCATTTTGCACTAATGTCAATGATTTTACAAACTGCCTCAGACACTGAATGCCCCACAGACACTGGCAACCTTCAGTATGCCCCACAGAATAGGGAACTGCTCTTATTCCAATTGTACAAGTAAGGGACTGAAGCAAAAAGGACGGAGAAGGCCATAGCCTACTTCTCTGTGCAGGCTACTGAGTACTTCATTCAGTGATGGCTCTCCCTGACTACTCACCAGATACCCAGCTCAAGTAAGGGAGGCAGAGCGTGGCCGTCAGTGGCCTACCTAGCTTTGGAGACCTGAGATGGTTTATTTTTGTTGTACGCTCTGAGGCACCATACATATGCTGAAAGAAGCAATCCTGCCTTTCATGCAGCTGCAGTGAGCCAGACTGGGAACTGATCCGGTGAAAACGCACTTTTTTTTTCAGTGTGTTATAAAGTCTGAGGATCGGCAGGCAGCTAGGGTGATTATTTTGCTGGAGGGACTGCCTTATGCAGGCTTCACCAGTTAAACTGTGGCCTCAGTTTCAGGGTACTGTAACATCTTCCAGGGATAGCCACAACTGATTCATCTGCTTTCTGTTATTCTTCTATATAGCATTTCAGCAAACAGTCTATATGGTACAATTAGAATTAATAAATTACCAGCTAACCATGGCAAACCTCAGTTTAGGTTACACGTCCAATTGGTTCAGAGAAGATACATATTTTCTTCTGGATTATCCTGTCTATGCTGCTGCTTTAGATGTTTTAATTGAGCTGACTAGTTTGTTTTGCAATTCTTTCAGGGATTCCTTATGGGCAACTGAATTCTAGCAAAGTTAATTAGAAGCTTCAGAAATGATCCCTACCAGTACCTTTGACACTTTGCAGATTTACACATCTTCTCTGACTTTTTTTTCCTATTGCTGAGAAAGTAAGGTACATATTATTAAACTCTATATTTTTTTTGTTTGTCTATAGTCCTTCCTTCACTGAATTTCCCATCTTCAGAATTAGTGTAGTTTGAAGAATTGTCGTTTACTAACCCAGTTCCAATCCCACCAAAGGGCAGAGTGACTCTGTAGGAAAGCAGTGCTATCTGTACTAATAAGCATTAGTGACACTCAGGAAAACTGGATCTTCTGAATAGACTCTGCATGTTGCCAGTTCTCTCTGCCATTCAGCCCTAATGAAAGAGCTGATGACCTTGCTGCAGCTAACAGCTGCTGCAGGAAAGGTTGCAAGGCTATTAAATTAGGAACGCAAATACATTACATTAAGACTAATTGAGCATGCTGATTCCTGTTGTGATTGTGATGTTGTTGGTTTGATAATTACACCTCTGCTGAGAGTTTCTGAAGCATTCCAGAGTTCTGGCATAGCAGCAGATGAAAATTTTGGAATAGCAGCAAATTCTGAAGTAATGTTACTGGCGGCACAGACAGTTCTGGTGATAATAAAAGAGTGAAGAAGTCTGCTAAACATTACCAAAATCTCCAGGTCTACTCTGCTATGGAGAATGCTGGATTGCTGTCAGAGTAGCATGACAAAGTGGGTTGAAAGGAGCCTACAGGATTCATCTACCCACTTCCCCTACCCTGCATTCCTGGGAATTATTTGCTGAGCAAATGGGGACTCTTTGAGCTCTTAGGCAATTTACTGAAGTGCTGCACTAGTCCCATTCCTCCAATGGAAGGGGAAAACTATATCTCCAGTACCTTTGGTTCTTCAAAAACTTTTTATTTCTAGATCATATTATGTCGGGCTAACTGTTGTTTCCCTTGAGCCAAGCTGCTTTCCATCCAAAGTTGCCTTTTGGGGAAGAACGATTGATTCAGAAGCATCAGGAATGGCAGGGATTCCATCAGTAGAGAATGAGCCACACTATGACAGCATAGCAAAGCTCACTGAGTCTTGTGGTCTTATGCTTTTGGAAAGAAGAAGCAAAAATAACAAACCCTGCAAGTCTCTAGTGGCAAGAATTTTCAGAGAGGAGGAACTGTTCTCTTTCAAACCTATTTGAGTTCTGCTGCAGAGAAAGGACTGTAAACTGTTTCTGGGTCTTCTATTCTTACTCTTAACGGGCAAGTTCGAAACACCCAATTGCTGAGAAGTACACGGTTGCTGAGAAGCCCAGTAAGGTGTATATAGAGATCCACAGGACCATGGAAAAATTGACTTAGCACACCATGACCTCTCTCTGCCCTCTCTGTCCTGAGTCCTTTCTCTAAGACATCCAGAACACAAGCAACTGTGGCATATAATTGCAGCTTGGCAATTATTTTTTATCTAGTGACTTTGTACAGGCATCAGAGTCTGGAGAAAGACTCGCAGCTGGATGGCACTTGAGTAGGCCTTGTCTTTTTCAGAATGGGGTGATGTACAGTGATTTTTTATCAGTTTGATATTTCAATTTCTCTACCAGAGGCTTTTACTAGTTCTTTAAAAAGTGAACAAAGGTTATTTTTTAACAAATTTTAGCAGCACAGGGAAGCATACATGTCTTTCACAGGTTGCAGCTTTGTATTTCTCAAAACTTCTCAAATTTTAGCATGAGTGAATGCACAAGATCAGTCAAAAATGATGGAGAGGATAACATTCAAATGTTGAATAGCCACATCCTTTTACAGATTGTCCACTACCTCTTCTCCGCCATGAGGCACTTTCCACAGCAGATGTCTTCTCCTTTCCGGCCGTAACTGACAGGGTATGTAGTATACATGTCAACAAATACAGGTCTTGTAGCATTTAGTTTCAAGGCTCTGGATTTTACCAGAATCTAAGATACTTCCATCACAACGACAGGAAGGGGAATATTTGTCAAGGAAAATGGTTCTTGTGCTGCAGAACATCCACATTGTTCATTTGCTCCATACTCTGGGTTTTGTTGTCTCTCTTTTAAACTCCATGATGAAAGTACACCACTGAAAACTAAAAAACATGGTAGATTAACTTCTGTGGAACTAGTGTGTGTTTACTTGATCCTATGAACTGAATGACTTCTTGAGAATGTCCAATTTTGTTTTCTATTATTTTGTGCCAATGTTTTTATTAGGGAATTTTTTCACCTATGGAGGAATTAGAAGAAAGTTCCAAAATTGAAAAAATACTAAAAAAAAAAAGGTCTAAGATTACCTCAGAGGTACTCACAGGAACTCTTGTTTGGGTTGCTCATGGCATACTTTCCTGTATAAGTGAGGCTCCTTCATTCAAATAAAGCCCCAGCTGAATTTTATGATCTCCCGTCCTGATGAATCATTTAAGGTTACACTGGGAGTACTCACATGAAATCCATACTGGGAAATGGAACCATGTTTACGATTCTGACCCAAGGAAAACAAGGACACTTGAGACAATGAATTCTCATGAGGTTTTACATTAGGGCTTCTTAAATAAGATCCTTTTCATTACTGAAATATGTAATTTCTCCAAAAATAAATTCTTTATTGCTTTTCAGGATTTTTTTTTTTCAGAAAAAAATTGTGAGATTTGCTGCTGTTCATGATTTTGACTGAAAACTTTGAATTGAAAACTCCTTAAATTGTTTTTATTCAAAATTTTCACACGCTGCTTTTAGCCAGCAGGAAGTATCAATGATGATTAGAGCACTGACTTTTTAATGTTTCCTAGACTATTGTCTTCCATGCTTTTATGCTTTTAATACAAGAGTGTGATGGTAAGTGATACTGATTCTTTGTGTAGCCTTTCAGTTAAACCGAAAAGTTATCTTACATTCATAGACAGATACTTGGAGAACATGTTGACCAAGAATAACACCTAATTTTTCACATGTTAAGTGATAAGAAAAAATTAATACTGAAGCAAAGACTTGCTGCTTAATCATTATTTTCCACTTTCCACCTTGGCCTTGTTTGATTTGGCATCAGTTGCTCAGCACATTTGGCCATGCTGAATCAGAGAGGAAACAGAAAGCAATGAATTCCACTTGCTGATGAATCTTTCTTATTCTGCCCAGCTTTCCAGGCAGTGTTTAATCTGCTGCTTACAAAGCAATTTTATTCTGGGACTTTGCAGATAATGATGAAGAAATTTTGAATACGTATTTTAAACTGTAGTTATGTGGGACTGATTATTCAAATTGAAGCAGAGATTATGAAACCAGGTATGTATGTGTTTAAATCCAGTACTGTAGTCTGGTTAAGACCAAAATTAATGGATCTTTTCAGCCAGGAGAACAATGACTAAAGAATTATGCAGTTCCTCACAGACTCTGTTTATTCTGCTTTTAAAGAAATTTTCTGGCAAGTCGAGTTTTTATCCAATATGACTTACATATGATTTGATGTCTGTCCAAAAATCAGTGTGAAATCATAAAGTTGCATTGGTTTTATTGTGTTTTTTAATTGAAGGTAGTAGTGGGTTTCATCTCCACAATCCTCTCCCCCTGCAAAAGCTCCTCAACTTCATGAATATTTTACATTCCTACCAAATACGAAAAGACTAATGTTCACACCAGAAAGTTATGTTTCAATCTCCAATTTTTCAATGATTCCTTACTAATTCTCCTGATTTAAAGGCAAGCAGGTCATACAAGACGTTACTTGACATTTGCTGGAGCGTGTTATGGGGATCTATAGCTGCATCTATGTTATACTTGGCTTTGATACAGTATCGAAGCTATGTAGTGAATTCCTCCAGCTGTCCCCAGCTGTGTGTTGATTGATTTGGCTTGTAGAGCAGTTGGATGTATGCAAACCCAATATTCTTTTGATGAATATTAAACCAGAAGCTGTGTTCCTGCTATGCATCAAGTGCACCCCAACCCCTAACAGACCTAAGAGTCTGAATCAGTGATGGTCCTTTGGACGACTTCAGTCCACAGCCAGGGGTACAGATAAAATCTGATCTGAAGTAAAAGCCCTGTATCATCTTGTATAGCTATATAAGACAAGCATTGATTGCTTCCATGCTGAGCCACTTTTCTTACACCCAAGTACTTGCTAAAGTAGACATTGCTTCTGATTCTTCACTTTCTGTGAAGTATTTTAATCTCCTTATTTTCATCTTTTACATGCCTCTTTGTTTCCCTTTTTTGATTAATACATACGCTCTCCCTCTGCCATAATAAGAAGTATTTTTTCTGATTCATTCTTGGAAACAAACCAGTGGCCCAAACAAGTTCTCCAGTTTACAGTTTACATGTGCTGTCTAAACATAATCTATCACTTTCCATTTTTTCTTTTTGTCCTTCCTAGAAGGTTTGGCTTACCACATTTGTGTCATTGAAATGCCTATTTCCCCGTTAAGCGGAGTGGCATGAAATGAGGAAGCTGCTTGCTTATAAACTACCTTCTTCCCTTGACTTACATTTCTAATACATTTTGCAATAGCTGATGTTGAGAAATTCTTTGGGATCATTATTACAAGAGACTCTCAGAGCTTAACACATAACATATTACAGTATAGCAAAAGTATAACAGAGGCATCATTCAGGAAATGTTACTAAATGTTAATATGCTTGAAGTAAAACTGCAGCAAGCCTTCATCTCTGCCCTTGACTGGATTTTGTTTATATGTTACTCATACGTGGCTATAGTTTTTGTAAGAAGTTTATTCTTAGACCTTCTGTACTGGTTTTGCTTCAATCTCCTTACTACGCTATCTTTTCAGATTTTCGGGCAGTATAATTAGGTGTTAAAACTATATGGGTTCAAGAGACGACTGGACAAATTGCCCGAAGACAAATGAAAAATGCAGCGATAGTTGGGAGAGGTATTGTACCTGCTCTGCCTGCTCTTACCCACTCTCAGGAATCTGCTTCTCATCACCCAGGACCACTTCAGATGCTTGTGCCGTCCTGTGGATGGGCTAGTTGCCTTGACAGCAGTGGGCTCTGCCAGTGGTTGTCAGCTGCAGCTCCAGCCCTCTAAGCTTGTGCTTCCTCACAAAGTGAGCCAGTGACGTTTTTAACTCCCTTTCCATCCTTCAGAATTATCTCTAGGGAAACCATTTTACCCTTTCCTCCACATCTTTAGAAGCAGATAAACAAAATCCCTTTAGGGAAGAGATGTTCTTGGGACAGGAGGAAGTGGCCTACATTTAGCAGTGGATGCCACATTTTTTAATTTTTTCCTCAGATGCTCTGGAGCTTTCGTATTTTGCAAATATGCAGAAGTGGCAGGTTTTTATATAGTGGTAATGTAGCGGTACCAGCTATGGGGCATTCAGGTACTGGTACAGCCCAGTGACAGGCAGGTTGCACCTGATATTGTTAAAGTTGCTTTGCAAGTTTTAGACTGCACTTGCAGCAATAGCTGGAAAGAGAGGAGTGTATTTTCAGACATGCTGGGGCCTCCCTGCTCTAGGAATTTAGAAATGTGCTGAAGTTAGGAGAAAACTCTTCCCTCCTGCTGTGTTGGAGTGCAGAAAACAAACAAACAAACAAAAAAACAAACCTGAAAAAACCTGAAGCCCTCACTATTTTTAGTACGGGACCAAGCTAAAAATGCTGGCTGCAAATCCATGCAGAGTATGTGCAGGATTTTTTGAAGGAGAGCTTGTGTCCTTTCCACTGTTTGCTCCCTGGGGCTTTTCTTGTGGGGAAATGGGAAGCCGCAGCCCTGAGGGCAGATGTTGGGATGGCAGCAGTAGCCAGTCAGTTGCTTTACTAAGTGGCTGCTGTCCTCCCGAGCAAGGAGCAACAGGAACTCCAGAGAGCGTTGCTTGCCTCTACCAAGTACACTGATCTGACACCAGTCTGCTCATAATATGAGTTAGAAGAATCACATTAGACCCAGTTAGACCCACAAAGTGGTAATCTTCTCGGTTAACTTTAGCAATCCACAAGTGAAATGTCTAGTCTTTTTTCCAAGTTCCCCTTGTAGGCCAGGGAATGTGATCGTCACCTCCATCTGGGGATGCATTCCACCTGCAAGTGCTTCTTTCCTTCTGCTTGCACAAAGGGGACCCGAAGGACTGCCTTCCATGGTTAAGAAATACCCACCAATTCCAACAATTGGAGAAATGCCCATCCTCATTAAGTTAGGGGCTCAATACTTTAAATCAACCATATTATAGAGGTGTCTAGGACAATCCTGATATTATTGGGGTGGCAGCTGTGTACCTGCAGTCACGTCCCCTCATTTTAGGTGCTCAGTTTAGACACAGCAGCTGGTATGGTGCGTGTTCAAAAGCCTGAGACCCGTCAGATCCCTGCTGCCCAGCACTGCCAGGCCCTGCCTCTCTGTGATGAGCATCAGCTGCTGATGTGACTATTTGGGAACAGCAATTTCTGTCATCTCAGCAGCACCAGGCATAATTTCAGAATTTCTTGGAAAAAAATAGTTGAGTCCAGTGATACAACATCCACATCCAAATTAAATACTGTCAAGAGTTTTGGGGCTCAGCTCTGGCAGCAGATGGGGTAACTTGTCCTCATATAAGCAAAATGCCTCAGAAAGAGCTTGAAACCCATGGGATTTCCCAATGTAGCAAGTGCTTTTCTAAATCAGTGCAATACCTTCATATATTGACAGTTTGATCAGATACTTAATATTCCAATTATCTAGAACAACATTACCACAATCTCTGGGACAGAAACAGATAATTTCATCATAGTGTTTTAAGAACCTGCTTTCAATAACCAGGCTGATTTAGAGTGAATGCAATAATCTAGGATTTACTTACTGGGTTATTGCTGAGCCAAGTCAACGTGACATATCTATGCCTTTTAATCACATCAGTGTTATGTTGACAATTGACCTTTGATGATTCAAAAGCCTTTTGAAATAACTAGTGGCGCTATAATGCTATATTTAGATCTAATTAAAACTTTTGTTCCGAACATGATTTTCGTTTTAATTCCAACTGCATTACTATATGTATTACAAATGCAATCATATAATTGAATGGATTTGAAGTAGCAGCTTAAAAAGAACAAATGGACAATCTGAGAGGGAAAACACTTCAGGAAAAAATGAAATGGTAATTAGCTGGCTAGCACAGCATTTTTGTGTTATTTTATGAAAAGCAGAATGTTGCTGCATTTTGCATTTTATTTTCATGACATCACTTCTGGCTTTTCTTATTTATACACCTTTGCTCCTTGGACTAATCTAAATCTAAGTAATTTTTTTTTTTTTAAATGAGATTTTTTTATGCATATGACTGCTAATCTTGGAGGGCACGTGACTGGAGGGTTGGAGCCAGTTCTAATCGAAAGCAATCAAATGCTCACTTTGGCATCAGTGTTTTCAAGATATGCAGAAGGCTTAGCTGTTATTCTGAATTGTTACCATTGTTAATTGTTCCCTGTGTTCTAATCTTATCAACTCTCTTTTTTTTTTTTTTTTAAATGAGACCAATTCAATGATTAAATTGGACAATGTGGTTAATTTAGATATTGTATTTACTTATATGCATGTAAAAACCACACACATACCTATACATACACCTTCCTCCCCATAATCTACATTGTGAACAAATGAATGCTTTATCTGGTAACCATAAATTAATAGTGGCTGTAGGATACTTTTCATTAGCAAATACAAGCAAAAATTTTTTTTTAATGTGCATTTGTTAGCAAATATCAGCACCTGCATTTCATTTAACAGACCTAGGATAACAAGAAATTAACAGAGCAGTCAATTCAAGTTAATTGCTTCCCTTTCTCAGGGTCTGGTCTGACCAGAGGGGTCAGTAAGCAAGCGGTATGTTCCTTATAACACAATATATGTCACTAGATGAGTCATTCCTTCTGCCAGCTGCTCCCACCGGTAGGGCCGCCACAGTGGGGCTGGGCAGGGCCAGTGGCTTAATTGGAGTGCCTTCCTCTACCAAGGCTAACGGCACCTGAGTCAAAAGGGCAGACAAGTGAGAGAGAAAATGGGGCTGAGTGATGATGTTCTGAAAGGATGTTTCATTGCAATGGACAAGGGATTGGGTCAAAGTTACCATAAAGATGGGAGCGCCATTTATCGCTTCTTTATAGGTACTATATGACTTTTCCCATATTGATGCTGTCCCATTTTGCCTTTCTGTGTCTTCTGTACAGATTTGCTACTTGCAGACAGGGAATTACTGCCTGGGAATGGCACCCCTGGTTTTGAGTGGGGATTCATTAGGGTTTCAAGAGCTGCTGTGCAACTGGAAGCTGGCAAGTGTTCCTGGCACTGGCAAGAAGGTTGTCCAGCCATGTTTCTAAGTGGACTACAATGAGTTTGTTTCATTAGTAACCGTTTTTCTGAGGGAGGCAGAGTGCGTATAGAGCAAGAGGAATGAGGAGAGCTACTTTTGAGTCACCATCTGAAGAAACTACCTTTCTCTTTCACTTGAAGATACTAGTTGTGTAGGTCTCTTGTGGTCTAAAAACCTCCATTTGAAGGACTCCCAGATTTTTCCTCTAATGAGACACCACTGCATTTGCTCAGGAGACAGGGAGCATGCCTGGTGAATGGTGCCATTTGAGGGAACAGATCTAAGCACCCACTGACCCGTTGTATGTGGCATGCTGGGTGACAGCAGAAGAATCTGCAGCACTGCATTGCCTAGCCATAGTGGGCCATTGTCTCTGTGGGGCAGAGGAGGAAAAAGCCTGTCTGGCCCCTGTTCAGCAGAAATCTTGACAGGCGTGGTGTGCCTGGGAGCCCCTCTTCATACTGTCTGGAGAGTGGCATGACAGTATCTTTAGTGTGGTAGATGTCCTGCTCAGTGCCCACAGCTCAGGGCTCCGCTTGCTGGGAACGAATGGCATGCAGTCGTTTAAGGAGCCAGTGTTTTTAAACGAAGTACCTCTTTGTCTCTGCAGTCATTCAGAGGAGCAATTGCAAAAGTGAGAAATACAGGTATCTCTCAGATGTCAACGCTGTTATAACACTGGTTTAGGTAGTGAGAACCGTCCTATGAACCAGCAAGAAATAAATCTCTTCACGCTGCCTCACAGTGAAATAAGTACTTGCTCCTGGAGTGTGGTCTTTCTGCCAGTGACTGGCAGTGGCAAAGCTGCTGTGAATAAAGCGCTGCTGTGAACAGAGGGCTCTGGCATATCAGTGATAAGCATTATAAAAAGGCGTTACTGCTAGAGACTGCGCTAAGTACACTTTTACCGCACAAGGACAGATAAGCGTAGGTTGTGAGGTGGCACATAGCACAGTTGTCCCATAGTATTTTGATGAAACCCCAGAGGGCTTGGACCGTGAAAGACGATAAGAGAGGATTAAAGAGTGTGTCTTTCTTCAGTGAAGTACACTTTGCATAAAACTAGTGACTCCTTGAATAAACAAGCTGTGTAAAAAGATGAGCACACATACGCGACATGGAGTTTGAATAATTCTATTATGGGAGGTTCAAGCTTTCATTGGACAAAAAGCTTTCCATGCAGATTTTGGGGACACAGCCTGATAGAAAGGCAGCTGCTTGTCCCCCAAATTGCACATAACAATTTCTTTCCCTGTGGTGTCAGAAATCGACTTAGGGGACTAGATAGATGATTTGGAGGTGTAGAAAGCCTCAGGGAGAGAAACCCAGGGACATGGTCCAAAGGCAGCCTTAGTCATTCAGTTCCTGAAGGGGCACAGCAAAAGGTGTTTTTCAGTGATGTAGTTCTAATTAACTCTTCAAAGGCACAAGTGTTCCAGTCATCCCACTCAGGATGAAAACTGTGTGTCATAAGACCATCTGTCAATGAAAACACGAGAAGCAAGTAATTCTGTGCACGACAGAACTGTAGTAGTCCAGGTTCCAGTGTCTGTTTTGTCCTCATCTCTTTCCTGCTTCCTCACCCCTACTAGGAAATGTTGGTGTCTAATGGAGAGCAAAACTGCCCCTTAATGGGAACACCAAACACACAACATGACTCCACAAGCTTTATTTCCTTAGATGATCACACTAAAAATTGGCCCTTTCCTAGTTTAAGCAGTAGATTACATGGTATTACCAAAGGGGGCAGTGGGGGAGGAAGAAATACTGCAGAAACATTAATCTTAGTGTATATACAACAGCGGAAGACTAGCATTGTGCTTGTATCTGAAGGGACCTTCAGATGGAAATTTACCTGCCTAAAGACCTTACAGTTTATCTCATTGTACATTTAATTCTGGTTTTGTTCCTGATATTGCTGAGACTGGAAAATTAGATACCAAACTCGGTGCCCACAGGGAGCCTAAAATCAACAGAGCTCTCCCACATGGCCTTGGTTACGAAGTTCTAACCCTCTGTAGTGATAAGGCGTCTCAGAGCCACATCATGGCAATTTGTTCTGGTTTTATGTACGCTTAAAATACAAAAGTTAAACTCTTAAAAGATGCAGTTGCAGTATTTCTTTCTCTCTGTGAAAAACTTTTTGTACGGTGGAACCATAAACCTCTAAATGTGAAGACAAATAGAATTTGCAGTTCAACAGTTCTCAGCATTAGTCAGGAAGGAAATGCATGAACCCATCAGTGTGCTGAAAGAATTTGTTTTAATTTGTTTTCCATTTGATTCACTTCACATAGTTTAGTAATGTCAAAATTCTTGTGCCTCACTGGAGCTGTAGTTTTAGCATGATCTTTGTACAGTATCTTGTATTGCAAGCTTTGCTTAGTGTCTACTGCTAGACAAGGGTCCAAAGGGAGAAGGGAAGAGAAGAGACCATTTTCTACAAGACCAGAGTCAGAATGTTTGTGGTTATGCTTTATGAGATTTATTCTTTCACCTCACTTAACGTCTCCAGTGTTAGTGCTCTGGTATTTTGCTGTACGTTGCTGTATTTCGTTACATGAGACATTTGCTCTCCTTACTTCTTGTAAATTCACTGCTCATGCTGTTATCCTAACCAAAATTGCTTTGAGAACCACGGGGGGAAATCTGTATTATTTCATTCAAAAACGTAAGTCCAAAACACGTCTTTCAGGGAAGCCTAAGGTCTAGCATGGTACAGTCCATTTCCTATCCAGTCCCTTTTGCCAATGGAGAGAATACAGATCAGAGTGGTTGGAGAGGAGGCAGAAATTTTGTGACTTGGACTAGAATTTGCATTATTTGTATAAAAGTGCAGAGTGGATGAAAAGTAGCACATGCTTTTAAACCAGAATGTGCCAATGAGGATGGGGAATGACAGCCCTGTACCAGCTATTCCCAAGACACTCTTCAGCCTTCAGCATCAGCCACCAAAATCTGCCTGATACATATAGTAATTGACACTGTACTGAAGTTATTTACATCAATCTTATTAAATTCTGTTGCATAAGAAGTGCCAGAGTGAATTCTGGCTAAATATTTTGGTTTTCTCCTGATGATAATTTCTGATTTTTTTTATTTTTTCAAATGAATCAGCTTAATACCTGTGGGGTGAAACTTAAATATTGCTTGAGTATTTATGGCTGATTTGACTGTGTATTATTCTAAGGTATTTGCACAGCATCCTAAAAGCTGTGAAAAGGACTTTATAACTCAGCAACGTACCATCAATCTATTTTTGACTGAGCTCTTGAGCGCATTTTCAAAATCCCTACCTGAGTCAATCAGTTGCAATCACTAGAGTACACAAGAATGATTGATTTTGACATCTGGAACAGTAAGATTATTGTAATACAGAATAAAGCACCTGTGCTATTTCTGCCTTGAATGGCTGTTAGGGTAATAACATAAAGTAATGAACTGTCAAGCACAAATGGTTAATGAGAACAGTTAAGCTTTCGCAGTCAAAACAATGCTTTGTGAGAAGCAAGATTTATAAAAAGCTTGTCTCACAATGCATAGCATCATCATCCCATATGAAGACCTATGTAATCACAATTCTCACTTTCAGCTCACAGTACCCAGCACTGTATTTTGCATAATTAAGGTAGCATAGGCTGTTATTTAATGTTGCTCAGCTGGCATACATACTAGTTAAAGAAAGGCTTGCTATAGTAAGAGTTTCAATGCTTGATATTTTTGTAAATAACAGAAAGAAAGTGGTCCAAATCTTTGAGCATAAATAGTTCTGGTCAAGTCAGTGGAGCAGTACGCCATTGGTATCAGCTCAGCATATAACCCATCACATTAGTACTCCTGATAAATACTACTCAGTAAAGTAGCAATTAAGTTTTTCTGAAAAGTATGTCAGTCTTTTTAGCAAGTGAACCGAGCATTTTCAGAGTAGTTTTTTCTTTTTCTTGACTTACTAAGAAACTGGATATATTTCTTACCGGTTTTGTAAGTCTCTATCTTATGGTTAGGGAAAATCAGTTCTAGCATTTATAATGGTTGTGCCTGTTTGTTTATAGCTCCCCAAATTGCCAGAGGAAATCTGGAAATACAAAAGCACCTATTCTATATCAGATTAATTCCACTTTTTTCCCTTGCTTTTCATGATGAGGCTTTTCAATAGCAAAATGTCAGTAACACTAAAAATATTCTATAAAGCCCAGTCAAAAGGGTATTTTAAAAACAACAGCATTCACGTAGGAGAAAGTCCCAACATTGCAGCCAAAAAACATTCCAATACTGTAGGCCTGAAGAAGTTGGTGGTGTTTGAATGTGGTTGTGGTTTTCTTGCTGTTTCAGGCAGTTTTGCCTGTTGCAAGTTATGTTCTTCAGAATGGCTAAAACATTGGATATTTTCAGTTAATCCATTTTGCTAGCTGTGCCACAATCTTCAGGCTGTACCCAGACATTTCAGAGAGGAAGAAATATTAAAAGTTTTAATACAACTACTCAAACAAATAATAGAACAAAGAGGCATTTACATAAGCAAGAGATGCTTAAAGATGTAGAAGCTTGGTTCTGCAGAACCAACCGGAAAGTTTGTAACGTAATCCCTCTAACAAAACACTTCCAACCAAGTCTGCTTAACGCATCAGTGTGTCCTAAAGAAACAGCACCTTATTTACCATTCATTTGTTCAGAGATTGAATGGAAACAGTATTGATGTGAACTATGATGGTACAACACTGGGCAGGCTTCTTTTTTGAGTTTTCTAGTTGCACTTCCAGTTCTACCACTCTACTCTGGATCCACACAAAAGGGAGCGCTTTGGTTTGGGAGCTCTAGGCATAATTGTTTTGAGTCTTGAAACCTGGATAAAACCTTCAAGGACATATTTTGCTAGGACCACCCATGCTTAGAATTGAGTATATTGCCCAAAGATGGTTTCAGATAGTGAGAAAATTATTTATAGGACTCCTTATTTATTTTTGTGTTGTGAGTATTCACCGGTGTGTGTATGTGTGTTTGTGTTTGCATGTGAAAGAACAAGATATTTCTTCTCTGAACAGTTAAACTGTGAGCCCTGGTGACCTGTTGTGAGGAAAGCCAGAAGCAAGGGCCTGCCCCTCCTTTCCCTTGGGAGCTGCTTATAAGCTGAGGCTTTACTGCTGGCACTTACGTGTGCTAGTGTCCCAGCTGTGTAACTGCTGTGTCTGCACCTGGCCTCAGATCAGCTTGCTTCTGGCTTGGACCTGCTGGCTTGGCTTCCTGGCTTCACTTTGGACTTGCCTGATGGCTGTGGACTTGCTGGATGATCACTGGATGGTGTCTGACACTGGTCAGCGTCTCCTGACCTGATCCCAACCCTGACTTGCTGGCTTGGCTTCCTGGCTCCTTGCTGGCCAGGTTGCCACTCTTGCTGACTTGCTATCATGCTTGGCTCCTGACTCACCTTCCTCTGTGGAGCTGGTGGCCCTTGCTGCTCACTGACACTGTCAACGTCCTCCAAATGGAAATTCAGGATTTACCACCCAAGAGGAAAAGAAATCTTATTTGGAAGAAAAGCAAGACTCAAATGAACTGGAATTGACTGCACCAGAACTTGCTGGGTTTCCCCCCAGGTGGAGGCAGGTGGGACCCTGCCAGGAGGATGCTGCCACTCACCAGTTACCTTGTCTGGACTATTTTTTCCCCAGGAAAAAGCAGCACATCAAGTTATCTGTGTAACTGGATATGATCCCTCCTAACTGAACTCAATGTTGTCAGGGTCTAGCCTGACTGTGCCAGGGTCTGTCTCTCTGCTGTAAGTAAAATCAGAACAAACATGGGGCACAGTTTTAACCAGCTTTGTTTCTGCACAGGCTGATGGGTGTATTACATTCTCCACACGGGATTTCTTGCCTACCCCTCTCCTACCAAAGCCAGCCTTTCTTTTCTCTCATGAGGCCCATCTGACCAGGCAGACTGAGCAAAATTCCCTTTGAATCTTCATCTAATGCTCTTCTTGCAGTTTCTTAAAACACCGCCACCACCATAAGGCACTCATTGTCAAGTGAGAGCTTTTATTTTAACAAGCTATTTGCTTGTTAGAGTGAATTTTACAGCAAAGACCACACATCTGGGGGAGCTCTTTGTCATTTTCTTTCCTTGGACTGCAGGGCCCACACCAAAGTGTTATCTCAGTAGACAAGTGCTTGGCAGGAAGCTCCAGACTCCATGGAGAGGCTCTCCGGCAAGGCTGCCCTGCCAGCACCTATTGCAGAGTGCAACCACGAAGCTGCCTCTCCTGTTTCAGTGCATGAACAAGGGAGGGATCCATCTCAGCTGGACTTCAGCAGCTAATCTTAGTCATCACAGCAATTCTTAATCATGTTAAGACAAGTACCTAAAATAACTAAAAGGAGTTGCCCTGTGGATGTGCCAGTTGCTCTCTCTTGACTAGAAGAAATGTTTAGACTGGCAGCTCAGACCGGGCACCTATTTTTTAGACAAGAAAGTTAAGTGATAGCCCCCTAATAGCTTCTTGTATCATCTCATATTCGATTACTTCAGCTGCTTCACTGTATTATAGTCCTCCACTGCCTTCTTCAGCAAGTGAACTCAGCCTCTGAGCCCCCCCCTGCGCCTGTCCATGGCTGCAAATGCCTGGTCTGGCCATCAGTGTTATCCTCACTGTTGTTTTTGAGCATCACAGGAATGAGCGGCAAAGGTCTGCAGGATGCCACCTTGTGAAACACATTAACCATTGTGCCATTCTCTGTCACAGAAAGGGGAGTTATTGCACAGATCTATACTGCACAGCAACCTCCTCTCAAATGTGGAGCCACTCTTCATCTCCTGTCAAAGATTGCTGGACCTGTTGCTTTCTTCACTGTATTCTTCACTCTTTTTCCTCTGACTGACCCCACCTCCAAAAAGGAAGGAAGCAGCTTCTCATATGTAACAGAAAACATGACATCTCAGGTACCATTAGGCATGATGAAAGGTAATTCATAATCAGGTGACAGCAAGGTGGTGGGAGAACCTATACTTCTAAACTGTCTTCAGTTATGAAAAGAGTATCTACCAACACACACTGCTGGCACTGCACGACTGTTGTCACATTCAAGGCTTTGCATAGGAAGGTTCTACCAACGTATAGATGAATTGTCTCTGTAAACATTATTTTTTTCCAAGCTTTCTTTGTCCTGCACCGCACAACTCTGCCGTGACTGCAAAAGATAAAAAGATTATATAAGCCAGAGTGGACTAATCTCAGTGATGGCTGGAGATAAATATGGGGAATATTAACAACAGATTAAGCAAAAAAAGCACAGATTTTTTTTTGCTATTGCTTTTGTAAACTCTTTCAGTGTTTCAGTGCTCTATTATTTTCATTTGAATAATTTTCATTTGAAATTACTTTCATTGTTTCTTCTCCATTCCTAGCATCTCTGGCCAATGTGCTGTGCAATTATTGAAGGGTCACTGGGAGCTGGGCCGCTTTCATGGTAGCTATCCCAAACCCTGCCTCTAGTTCTGTTTTCCACAAAAGACATAGAGCTTCTAAAATATTCAATTGGGATTTTCAGGAGTTCCTAAGGGATTTGCATGCTGAATACTCTGAAATATTGTGGAAGTTGGGCATCTAGCTTCTGTAACAATTGCAGATCACTCTCCCCATCACTTAGAAAGTGTTAAAGAGTGGGTACTGCAGGAAGCACATCTGTTCTACTCTCTTTGTTAGATAACATACTTTTAAATGTTACTTACATATAATTATGTATTTATCCTTGTTCAGATGTGCATAGGAGAGTTACGACTCGCTTTGTGATAGAATACAAAAAGATGTTAAGCAAAATCATTTTATCATTCATCTGAAAGGCAATGGAATGTCCTATTTCAATATAATTTTTTTAAAGCAGGATGACTGAATAGATTTTGTCAGCAACAATGTGATAAGAGGCTGTCAAATTTGTGCTGCTGCCACTTCATAAATATTAGTATGTCTACCCTTTTATTTACTGAAAAGTCATCTTTTAGAGAAGTGACAGGTATATGATATTAAACTAATTTTTTACAGGTTATACTTTGCAAAAAATATACTGCTAGCTGAAAGTTACAGAACTCAGTTGTGCTGTTGTACAAAACAATGTGATGTCATTAATTCCAGGGCCTTTGTAAATAGATTTTCTTTAAAAGAGGACATGTATCTCAAAAAGAGCACATCTTTGACCAATTTTTTATGAGAACTGATTTTAGTTATGACTAGAAACCTTATTTGTTATATTTCTCATGTCTTAGGTGTCTGTCTCCCTTTTTAATCACTAACAATTTTGTTTTGGTTCCATTTTATATGTTAACATATCCCTATTCATACTTTTCTATGATAGCATTTTATTTTTATTTTATTTCATTTTAAAAACATGTAAAATGTTGTTATGTGTAGTGCTGAGACAGAAGCTGAAGAGATTCTTAACCAATATTGTGTATTTTCTTAGCTTAAAAGCAAATTCTTATCTTTATTTATCTGTATTCAGATTATCTCTGACATATTATTACAAGTCTTCTGCTTCTTTGCTATGCAGAACACTTGCATGCTTGTATTCCCTTTCCAACATGTTTCAGGCGTGATGGAGTTGTCTCTCCAGCATTTACCTTGCTTGCATAGCAACTGGAAATTTTCCAGATCCTCTTCTTGTTTTCCTGTGTAGTTTCTACACGGGAAAACAAGAAGACGATCTGGAAAATACCTTCAAAGAAACATAGAGTTACCAAATATTTTAGTTTGGAAGAGACTTATGGAGAGCCAACCCTCTTCTCAGAGATACGCTCAGATGCGGTTGGTCTGGGCTGTGTCACAGAATCACAGGGGTTGGAAGGGACCTCTGGAGATCAGCTAGTCCAACCCCCCTGCCAGAGCAGGGACACCTAGAGCAAGTTGCACAGGACGGCGTCCAGGTGGATTTTGAATGTCTCCAGAGTCGGAGACTCCACCACCTCTCTGGGCAGCCTGTTCCAGTGCTCTGCCACCCTCAAACCCTAAGTGCCAGTCCATTTGAGTCTTGAACATCTCCAAGGTTGGAGATCCCATAGGCTCTCTGGACACCTGTTCCAGTATTTGACTACCCTCATGGAATTTTTTTTTGCTAATATCTATTCAGAATTTCCCATTGTATTGGGTTTATGTGGCAAGGTTTTGGTAGTGGGGGGGGGTTAAGGGGTGGCTTCTGTGAGAATATGCCAGAAGCTTCCCTCATGTCCAATAGAGCCAATGCCAGCTGGCTCCAAGACGGACCTGTTATTGGCCAAAGCTGAGCCCATCAGTGACATTGATAGCACCTTCGTGATAACATGTTTAAGAAGGGGAAAAAGCCGCTGTGCATCAACAGCTGGAAGAGAGATGTGTGAATATGTGAGAGAAACAGCTACGTAGAGACAACAAGATCAGTGAAGAAGGAGGGGAGGAAGCGCTCCAGGTGCTGAAGCGGAGATCCCCTGCAGCCTGTGGTGAAGATCATGGTGAAGCAGGTTGTCCCCCTGCAGCCCATAGAGGTCCACGGTGGAGCAGATATACACTTGCAGCCTGTGGAGGACCCCACGCCAGAGTAGGTGGACCCTGTGGAGAGCAGCCCACACTGGAGCACGTTTTCTGGCAGGACTTGTGACCCCATGGGGGACCCATACTGGAGCAGTCCATTCCTGAAGGACTGCACTCTATGGAAAGGACCCATGCTAGAGCAGTTTGTGAAGAACTGCAGCCCACAGGAAGGATCCATGTTGGAGAAGTTCATGGAGGACCGCCTCCCGTGGGTAGGACCCCGTGCTGGAGCAGGGAAAAAGAGTGAGGAGAAAGAAGCAGCAGAGACAATGTGGGATGAACTGACCACAATCCCCATTCCCTGTCCCCATGCCCCTCTCGGAGGGAGGAGGTAGAGAAAATCAGGAGTGAAGTTGAGCCTGGGAAGAAGGGAGGGGTGGGGGGAAGGTGTTTTAGTATTTATTTTTATTTTTCATTATCCTATTCTGATTTGATAGGTAATAAATTAAATTAATTTCCCCAAGATGAGTCTGGTTTGCCTGTGATGGTAATTGCTGAGTGATGTCCCTGTCCTTATCTCGACTCACGAGCCTTTTGTTGTGGTTTCCCTCCCCTGTCCAGTTGAGGAGGCGAAGTGATAGAGCAGCTTGATGGGCACCTGGCATCCAGTCAAGGTCAATCCACCAAACCCATGCTCCAACTTGTGCCTGTTGTCTTTCATCCTATTGCTGTGCACGTGTCGGAAAAGTTTGACTCCATCTTCGCTATCTTCTGATCAGGTAGTTGCAGGCAGCAATGAAGTTTCCCCTGAGCCATCTTTTCTGTAGGCTGAGCAGACTCAGCTGTATCAGCTTCTTCTCCTATGTCCAGCGCTCCAGCCCCCAACCACCTTGGTGGCATCCACTGGACTTGCTCCAGAACATCCATGTCCTTCTTGTACTGGGCAGCCCAAAACTGGACACATTACTCCAGTGCAATCTCACAGGTGCCGAATACAGGAAGCATCACTTCCCTGGACCTGCTGGCTATTTGCTAATACAGCCAGGGATGTGGCTCGCCTTCTTTGCCACAAGGGCACAGTGCTGGTGCAGAGCTGCTCCCCAGGCAGTCGGCCCCCAGCCTGCAATGGTGCATAAGGTTGTTCCATCGCATGAGATTCCAGTCAGCCCATTTCTTCATCCTGTCCAGGTAGGTGAAGGATGGTTTCACTTCCCAATTTACAGTCTGTAAGAGGATGAAGAGAGATCTTTGGCTATTTGTTACTTAGCTATAGAAAGTTTGAAAGGAATCTTAAAGACATTAACAAGAGTTAGAGTTAGATTTATCACACAGAATTACACTGGGCACAAAGTCTAAGTCTATTGCTTATGTGCGTTGTACAGACTTTGAGGAGAGCTAGACGCCTTTTAGGATGCCTTTTAGATGATTCCTCCTATCTTCCCATCCAAAAACACACATATTGTCCTCTGGAAACATCTCTTTCAATCTCCTCCTCTTTCCACTTACTACAGAGAGAAGGTCAATAACAGACCTCGTCATTAGTTAGTGATCCAGTAACCTCAGGTCTTACTTATATAGGTTGTGCTGGACTTCTAGTAGACTCATTCTATCTGCAGTCAATAAATAGATATTAGGTGTCTGGTACTAGACTCTGCCATTGATTCTACCTTTACCCGCAAAAGTGTTTAATAGTAGCTTACTTCCTTTTTTCTCCTCCAGCAAGAAGAAGGGGTACCTGGAAAGAAAGATGGGGATGAATGGACTGAGAAGAAAGGGCTGTGTGGCTAGCTATTGAGGGAGAGGCAAGTCTTATACAGTGGGGCATTCTGTCTGCTATGTCTGCTTTTACTTCTGCCAGCTTGCTTTGATTTAAATTTCCCAAATAATGAGAATTTGATCCTGCTGACATCTTTCTTTCTCTGCTTTATTTCACTGGAGGCAGCACATCCAATATTACACTGTCCTGACAGCCTACTGGTGTGTGCTACAGAAGACTACATCACGCAAAGAGCTGTGTGGTAAATAAATCCTGAAGAAACAAGATAAAGGGGTAGGAAATATTGCAGGACCATTCTAGCCACAGGTACTGAGCTGGACATTTCTAGGTGAAGAGAGCACATCTCTTCTGGTTACATATTTTGCTGTACGCTGGTTTGATGTGTGACAGAGAATGTATTGCCTGAAAAAAGCCCTTTAGAGGTGCCTGACAATTTGCCAGCCAAGTTGTCCCTGAGAGTACAAAGTATTTACCTAAGGATTCAAGTAAAAGAGGCATCACAGTCATCATGCTCTGGGTAGCAGCTGGTTGCAATGCAGGTTTTTTTGTGACTTCCTCCTATTTGCACAAGAAATATACAGACTCAAACCAGTTTAAAAATGTATCCAGCAGACAACCTCAGAGCTGCATCCTCCACAGCCCTCTCCCGCATCACCCCACAAGCCTACAACCAGCCCTCTCTGGTTACAGCCCATACAGGGAGCCAGGTACAAACTGCTGTCAGGTACTCATCAGTGCCTCCTGTGCTGCATTACTTGCTGGTGTAGGTTGTAAGCCCTGAGGGTACATTAAAAAAAAAATTACAATTTTGCTTTAATGCATCTAAATTAGGATTGCCTCTGGCCAGTATCTTTGTATACTCGTGCCTGTGTACTACCGCTTTCTATTTCTACTCAGATTGCTTTTTCACTGCTAAAACTACATACATAATAAATTGCATATGACTGAGGCTTGACTTTTCCTACCAAGACCCTGTAATTACTTAATGGATTAGGAAGGATATGTGAAAAATCTTTCTCATGAAACTACATGTGGTGAGAATGGAGGAGCAGTACGTAGCCTGTTGGATGAAGTGACTGATGGGTGCCTTCCTCGGAGGTAGTGGTGTCTTAAAACTCATCTTAAAAATATCTGTTTGGTCTATACAAAGCTGGGCAGTAAGAACAGATTATTTACACGAATGATATGTAGGTAAACTCCATCTGCCTGGATTTTTTCCAATCACAACATGGGATTTCCTGCTTGACTCCAAGGTCTTTTTCTATTTAATAGCTAGTGCAACAAAAAGAGTGACCTGTTTAAACTTTATGTTTTCATTTGCAGTAACCTTATTCATTTTGCTTTCAGCTGCTGTCCACAGGTTTTTTCTTACCTGTTTAAATTGTGCTGGAGAAAATGCTGAGAGAACATCTGGCATATCCAATTAAGTTCAGTTCTGAAAAAAATCACTCCAAGCTTTTTAAAATGCAGCTTTAAGGACTTTTAAAGCTCTATTATTTATAAAGCCATACTAGCATAGGGCTTTATAAAGCTCTGGCTTGGATTCTGAAAACAGAATTGGACTGCAAACTCCTTTTAGATTTTAAAGTGTTAAAGAAACTCTTGGCTGCTCATGTCTTCATTTCCGACAACATCCAAAACCAAGACCAATCCCTTGGCAGCTAACAGAGACTGTAGGCAGAAGTTGTCAGTTTCCTTTGACATTTGCTCTAAACTCCTGATTGCAGCTATACTTGGGTATCGTCCTTCAAGTTAAAAGTCAAATTACACAAAGTTTGGTAAATTGTTCTTTCACAGAAGAATTACTAATCTTGACTGTATGTCTCCTAATAGTAAATCCAAAGTGAAGCCAAGCTATCAGTGGGGCACAGTTCTCCTTAGGATTGGTGAGTGCATGGCGCCCACATCAAGAGAAGATGAGACCTTTCTAGATTCAGCTTTTGTCCTGTTTGATAGGTTCTTTGAGCACTGTGATGAAAATTCATTCTGATAGGCTTAATTAGATTTTTCAGAAAGATAAAATTTTTCTATCACTTATAATAGATGGATTGATATAGCAGAGATGGCACATTAATTGGGTCACTGCTACACGTGTAATTCAGTGTGTACATTTTATTTCCTTTTAAAAGTGTGTAGATCACTAATACTGCTGCTTTTTGAAACAAGTTGAGAAATCGCAAATCAGCAACTAGCTTGTTTGGTTTCATCTTATCCACGGTGACTCTGTGCCCTAGATTCTTGTTCCTCATCCTGCTGTTCTCTTTTCACTGGTGAAAACTGTTCATGATCCGCTTCCCTACGGAGCAGTAATGCCAGGTACAGTGAGGAGCAGAACAGCTGAATGCCATAAAGAACATAGTTGTTGAGCTGTTTCTTAGCCGAGCTGGTAGCCCCTTCATTTTATTAAGGGTATTGCTTTTGTAAGCACAGGGGGACTGAATTTATCAGAGGACAGATTCCTGTACTCATAGCTGTATTCGACTTGACCTATGTGTGTTCACCCTCTCATAGTTCATCTGGGTTTTTAAAAATGCTTGGGCACCTCCTGGGACTGCCGGGGTGTCTATTTGGCCTGCATTAGCTACTGATGTGCTTTTGACTACCTGTGCCTCAGAAGCACGGAATATGAAATAAAAGAGGTGTGCCAGCATAACTCCCCTCTTACCCCAGGGCCAGAAGAGCTGAACTGAAAAAGTGCATAGCACAGTCCTAAAAATAATAACTGTCTACCTGAGGGTTCCCAAAGCTGCTAGCAGAGACAGAGTTTGAGGAGCGGTAAAAACAAGAGGCACCTTTTAGCCCGTTTCTCCCCAGAGTGAGCGAGGTCACTATGAGGACTCGTCAAAAACAAACATAAAAGCCACGCCTGGGCTTTTCTATCTGACACTTTGGCACCAGGAAGGTCATATGGGCTAAGCACTGCTTCAGTGCAGGGAACATAATTAAAATGTAAAATGACAGCAGACGGTGTTATTGTCAGTGGAAGGTTCGTTCGACTGCTGCCTGCAAGTTGCTCTGAATCACTTCAGAAATGGTGACATCAATGTGAATGCTCCCAGCAGCAAGAGCCACTGTGGAAAATATTTATATCTTTGCTTAATTTGTGACAGTTAATGAGACCTACAGGGATTATTCGCAGAGCAAAAAGCACCTTGTTTTGGCTTATTTGCTTTCTAATGCAGAATATTTATTGGTCTCCAGTCGCTCCCTGATGACACTTTCCTCTTTCAATCTTTGGCCTCTGCCATTCTGGGTATAAATAAATAGGAAGAGAGAGGCTTTGCAAACTGCTTTTTAAAACTGCTTCTTTGCATTTTCCTGTGGGACCTCTTTGCTCCTGTTTGTTAAGTATTTGGAGCTGTTCACCTTCCTGATCTCTGGCATGGGAAAGCCAGGGGCTAGGGTCCTGAGCCAGCTTTTCCCGCTTTCATGCAGGAAAGGCCTTAGGTCCGTGGCCTCGCTGGTACACCCCGGCACGTACATGGAGTGTTGGACCAAGGTGGCACCGTGGTGCCTGGGGCAGGATGTCACAGTTTTGGCTCTGCCTCGTAAGCTTATTTGAAAGAAAGACTGTGTTCAATGAAAGGTGATACGGAGAATCCTCCCTGCCAAGCCCCTTGTGTGCAAACACAGATTAAGGAGGAAGATTTTGTTCTGTAAATAAGTTTGCCTTCTTTTACTATCTTCTTGGGACAGACATTCTTCTCAGGCTGTGGCATGTACACACAGACACTGCCTGTGGCATAAACACTGACACACAAACGGCTATCAAACGAACCGGGCGTCTCACAGGGTAGCATGAGCACATGCTCAGAAATAAGGACGATAGCTCCGAGGAGGCGTGCAAGGCTGAATCTCTCCTCGCTCAGCAGGTAGCGAGTGCGATAGAAGCTGCTTCACTTCAGCATTGCACGGCTTCCCTTGGTCAAAGGCTTGACAATGACATGCCAGGAGGTAAATGTACTTTGTCTTACACTGTCTGTCTGCAGATGAACCTGTCAAAAGGCTAAGTGGTATATATGGTATTCTCCTGTCTGCCTACAATACTGCAGCTGGTGAGCACTGGTGCTCAGTGTCATTTCCATTGCTTTAAACTAAGAGGAGAGGAACCACTCCATTGTAATGAAGATCATAAATGCTAATGTAAATTACTGACTTGAACAGTGGAAATATATACAGGGTTCAATGTGGCTTTACCTGCCTGCCACTAACTTCAATTTTTCACAGCTGGTTGTGAAGGTTTGAGCACACAAAAGACTCACTGGTATAGTATTAATTGGCTTTTATAATAGGTATAGTTAAGCTGCTGAAAAAAGACCATGTGGATACAACCTTATTTCGATGAGAAAGCAAATGATTGCTTCAATTGGTAAGTATGGAGGGGGAATGGTTGGGAAGTGAGGTAAATAGGAGTTGCAAGGTTCGGGTTCTTGTCTGTAGGGGGAAAGAGTATGAGAGGAGAATGAAGAGAGCTGTGGAGCTGGAGGTTACGGCAGAAGGTCAGTACTATGTGTATGTGAAGGCACAGCAAAGGGAAAAAAATCCTTCAATTTTCCCCATTTGTTTGAATTTTTTGTTGTTATCAAATTGAGAATTTCACACTTCCTTTTTGAATTACCTCTGCTATATCTAAATTCACCTCTTAAACTGTACTGGTGTGATTCACTGTTTTGTTTATTCTGCAGACCAGATACTTAGCAAATCTTAAAGAAAACAGTATGATAGTCTAGGGATACTAGGTCAATATGTCTTTCCAGACAAAACTGTGTGAAGTTTAACCATTTCGGCTGGCTAGATTTTCTTGAATCCTTTTTCTTCCTTATGTAAATTATTTAAATTAGAAAACAGCTTATTTCTTAACTGAGAATTTCAGAGGAAAGTTATTTGCAAATTTCACTTCTCGCAGATTTAGTCAAAAAGCTGATTAAACAGTGAAGGTATTTTGAGACCAAACCAAAGTCCTGCAGTTTTCATCCCAAGGTTACTCTGTACTAAACTTATTTTTCTGTTTGTAAAGCTCTGCAAAACACTTGGGAGGAAAGACTGAAGTGAAGTTTGACATGAAGTGGATGTTGTTTGGATTTGGATTGCATTATAAAAGCTTTTCTTATCCTGTAACACCTTCTTCTCCACAGAGAATAGCTTCCTATTCCTCCCAATTTTTAAAAGCTTTTCAGTTGTGTTTGATCATAAAATCTTTAGTATAATGTGAAATTCTGCATTCCATCTTTGTGAAATTACTATGCAAAAAGCAAGCATATTCAAGGAATCACATGTGTTTCAAGCTAGAGGTACTTCTCTTTCTGGAGCTATTCCATATCTTACTTACTTTGGGGGTGCAGGGGAAGATGAACCTAATTCTCTGAGTACCAAAGCCTGCAGAGAAAATCAGTGCGAACAGAACTAATTCTGTGAAACACAGAGGACATTCAGATCCTATAGGGTAAGGCTCTGAAACATTTTCCCATTTCCCATTTTGGCAGGTTGCAAAAATTGAAAATCTCCTCAGACAGTCATACTAGAGCTTTTGTTGACACTCTTGAGGAAAAGAAGAAATTATTTATAGTATAAATAACATCAATGAATTTTCTGAGTGCATTTCCACTTTCAAATGAGAATATTTCTTGCTTCTTTGGATGAAGCAGAGTTACAGACAAAGTAAGAAATGTACCACAAAGCTGCAAAAAAGAACTTCTTTTCAGTATGGGAATGCATAGACTTTCAGGTCTCCAAACACTCTATACATCACAAGAGAAGAAATCTAATCATCTGAACCATTGAATCATGGAATTATTCAGGTCGCAAGAAAACTTGGGGGTTGTTAGTCCAGCCACTTGCTCAAAGCAGGGTCAGCGATCTGATAAGACCAGGTTCGTTAGGACTTAGTTCAGCCAGGTCTTGAAAACCTCTAAAGACAGAGATTTTACAGCCTCTGCCACTCTTTAGGGTATTTCTCCATTGCAAATTGCAGTAGAAGTACCCAAGAAAGCATACAGAAAGCATTGCCATATATCATGGGAAGTGATTACTCCCTTTTTTTTAGTGCATGTTGCACCATATCTGCATCCAGTTTTGGGCCCCCAGTGAAAGAAGGATGTTTCTGATCATATTTACAGTTTTATTATTTTATTTCAATTAATTAAATTTATTTGGCTTATTTAGATCAAATAACTTCAGAAGTATACTGGGGAAACTGAGCGGAGTTTTGTTTCTTGACGTCTGACTTTTTTTTTAAGTTGTATAATCTTAGGTGCTATAAATAGCTTGGACTATCAGGTTTGATTTTTATGAGATACTGTTGTCTAAAGATAACTGGAGCTTGTGTGTTTTCCCAGTTGCTCCAAGACAAAGGATTTTTGTTATTAAGAAGACTGGATTTTTTTTTAAGCTGTACCTTTCTTGAGCAGATGTCTTCTTTTATTTGGATTCTGTTATATAACTGTTGTCTATGTAAACCGTTGGTTTTCCTGTATAAAAAGTCAAATGTGAAGACAGTGACTTTTTGAACCGCTTCTGTAGGATGTTAATACTGTAAATACTAGAATGTTGTACGATAGTTCCAGCATCCTGGGCTGCAATGAGAAGGGCATTGCCAGCAGATTTAGGGAGGTGATTCTCCATCTCTACCTGACAATGGTGAAACACATCTGAAGTGTTGGGTCCAGTTCTGGGCTCCCTATTTAAAGAAAGACATGGGCTTACTGAAGTGAATCTGATGAAGGGCCACTGAGATGGTTGAGGTACTGGAGCATCTCTCATATGAGAAGAGGCTGAGAGAGCTGGGACTGTTCAGCCTAGAGAAGAGAAGGCTCAGGGAGATCTTATTCAAGTGTGTAAATATCTGAGGGGGAGAGTAAAGTAGTCAGAGCCAGACTCTTAGTGATGTTTAGCGACAGGACAAAAGGCAATGGTCAAAAATTGAAATACAGGAAGTTCCATTTAAACAGAAGAAAAACTTTTCTCTGTGAAGGTTTTCAAACACTGGCACAAGTTGCTCTGAGAGGTTCTGGAGTCTTCTCCTTGGAGATATTCAAACCTTTCCTGGTCAGGATTCAGAGCAACTTGCTTTGAGCAGGGAGTTGGACTAGATTGTCTTCAGCAGTGCTTTCCAACTTCAACAATTCTATGATTCTGTGTTCAGATTCTTTAACCTAACGCATTATTATAATTTACTACATTTCATATTTGCTATAAAAGAAGCATTTCCTGTGATCACGCTATACTTCTAAGCATTGCTCTATCTATGGATGTTTAGCACATCTATGGATATGGATCTATGGATGTGCTAAACAAGATAAAGTGTGGTGGTGTGTTCATAGGCTAAAGCCATGAAACTACCTCTGTTCAACAGAACACTTCAGAACAAGTCTGTCTTCAATTGTTGTCCAATATATGTTGAACTGAGTTCAAAGAACATAATTTGGAGTAAGAGTGTGGAACTTTCACTGACATTAAGAGTGAAAAATCGACCCTAGATTATCAGATTGCTACTTTTCAGTTTATGGCATTCTGTCTTGGTTTCAGTCCAACAATAGATTGCTTTAGAAAAACATGACTAACTCGCAATTATTTTTTTTTAATTAAGAGGTGGGTGGAAAATTTAATTTCCCCCTCTAGCATAACAACATTGTTTTCACTGTCTTTTGGCAGCCATAAATGAAAGACAGCAAAATTTTGGAGATTAAACTTGGTATGTCACTTCCCTGTTGACCTGAGTAAAAATCTTTGAATCGTGGGAAACAAGATTGTGAAATAAATCCGCATACATGTCAGTGTGCTTGTCCAAGAGAAAATTTCTATCTATCTCCTTTTATACGATATGAAAACTTGTACCTTATTTTTTAGCTTTTGTAGCTAAACAAAGCATCCTCTTAATGAAGTCTACAAAGCAAGACAAGTTTGAATTTCGTTCTTTAAGAGTCATAGGAATACAGTCATGGCAAGGTCAGTAATCATGAGATCTACCACAGCTGCAAAGCCATAAATCTCTCATTGTAACTTCTACATGAGTTCTTGGTTTTCTCCTGACTGATTGCTTCCTGGTATAGTCTAAAGTTTCTGTTCCTTTTTAATATTGCAGCTTTTGATATTTGTAGGTGGAAACATAGGACTGGGAGGTATCTGGACCATTGTGTAGACAAATCTGAATATGACTCATTTATAGCCTTTCACTTTCCAGAAATAAGCTTAGAGCTGTCAGGAAGTTTAAGTATTTCCTGGTGGCTGCTTGCACCGAGATCAGTGTAAGCTCCATGTTTGGGTGGGAGGAAAATGAAAGAAACAAAATCCTAGATCCTCAGGTTAAAAACTACAAGGGCTGGAATTGCAGCCAAACTTTCATCCTGAGTATGCCACAGATCTCCCCCAGCCTCAACTCTGCTCAGAACACAGAATCACAGAATCACAGAATCACAGGGGTTGGAAAGGACAGCTCACAGCCAGGCACCTAGGGCAATTTGGCAACTGACATACTGAAGTACGATGTTACAAGTGGACTCTCAGGCTGGTCTTCTGGGCACAACCAGTACAGAAAAGATGGCATTTTATGAAAGGATGACCAATGCCTTCTTTCAAACAGTCAGACACGTAGACCAGGAATCCTGTTCCTATGCATGTGCCTGCCTGCAGCCTGGACTCAGGTGAGTGCGTAAGGGTGTAAAATCTAGAAGATTTCAGACAGGGTTTGCTGTTCTCTGGCTATGGTAGCTCCTGGCTATGTATCTGACTGATGTGGTACCACGTGAGACCCAGGACCTGGCTTAGAGCCAGCTAAAGCCAGGTGGCCAGGGGTCCGCTATTAATCTATTCAGCACAGTAATGATGGCATAAGAAATCACAAATCCTTCTTGAGGATCTTGTCTTCATTTTTATTTTGGATTTCTTTGGGTTCTTCCTTTTGTAATATTGAGATTCTGTCTCTAGCCTTGACTGTACCTTGAGACTGGATGGATGCTGTCAAGCTGCTGAGAGCAAGTAGCTCAGATTACCAAGCTGCTCATTTAAGAAATCAGTGAGCCCTTTAAATCTTCAACCATAAGAGACCTATCTGTCTCATTTTGTTATATTCATGTATCTTTATATGTATGTACAGACCTACATATATACAAAATACATATATCTATAATTTCCTTCAATATTCTAATAAAATTCTGGATGCCTAATTAGTGTGTGCTACTGATATGCAAGTGGAAATTGCTGACCCCAAAGCTTTCAGAGTTTTTTTCTTCTATTAACAGCCAGATATTCTACAGTCCTAGAATGTAAATATTATTAGTGTATAGTTTATAAACATTATTAGTCTTTTATGTCCTGATTTACGCAAATGTTTAAATATAACCTCAAGCCTGCTACCTTAAATGAGAATTGCAGTGTTGGCCTGAATGAAAATGCTTCCCTGAATTGGAACAACAGCAATTTAAATTATGACCACATTTATATTTTAAATCCTTCTCCTCTGATTTTTTTTTCATGGACTTTGTAGTAGCAAATAAAAAATTATTTCTACTTTGCATATCTCAAAGCATATCTCAGCAAAGATGGAAGCATCCTTCACATTCGGATCAACCTACAAATGTTAAGGGTAAGTCCCCTGCTTTTAGAAAACAAAGCTTTTGAGTATATCCATACAGTTTTTGTAAGCTGGAAGCCCTGCCCCTTCAGACTAATTAATGAGATCTGGCCCACATCTTTTAGGCTGGGGCTGAATCCTCAGGGGGAGCACGTGGAGCTTGGTGGGAGCTTGGTGTTCAAGAGCTGGTATGGACACAGTATGGGCAGCTCCGTACCAAGACCTAAGACTAAACTAGGGATCAAGCCAAACTGATAGTGTACATGCACCCTCTGATGGTCGTTTCAACACACCTTTTAATTTTTACTTTTTAGAGAGAAAGGATAATAAGAGGGTTGTGGCAGTGAATACTTACTCTCTCTTTATTATATCCTTGAAATCAAACTAAAATGTTTTCCAAGCACAGCTTTGCTTGAAAAGTAATCTAAATTAACTTTTTTCTTTCAAGGGTGAATTCAATGTACTGCAGCTATTGCTGATTAGCTGTGTGTGGGGACACACTTTCCCAGAGTCATATGCCTGTTTGTGTTTATCTTAATTGATTCTGAAAAGAAAAGGTCAGAAAAGGAGAAAATCCAGTGTAGAGGAGTGGAATTGATTTGGAATGGCAACATGAAATGTTGTGATAAGAAAAGTGCTAAAAACAGCAAAAACAGCTAAAAGGATCGAGGCATTTGTAAAACCATAATGTGTAAAGTGTGAAAAGAGACAAAAGAAACCATGGCTGGCTGATTCCTGTCACAGTGCTTTTATGGTCACCTGTGTCCGTGTTGTACGCTGGTTGTGACCCCGCCACAGCATCATGTGGGAGAACTTGCAACGTTCCTTGTGGTGAGGTAGGGTTTTGTCCATATGACCTCAGCTGTTAGTTTCTTTTTGCCTTCCAATACACAGGTCATTTTTACATGTGTTTTTATTCTTCTGGGATACTCTAGATTCAGAACAATAATTTCTTTAGTAATTTTTTTTAATAAGGAAATGAATGTTTCCTTTATCAACTCGCTCTATAAAATGAACCTACTCTTAACTGATATATGTAGCCAAGCCACACCTGTCCTGAGTTCAACTTTCCTATTAGTTTTGATAAAAAATAAACAAATTTTGCTTGCCTGTTTCTGTTGACTAAAATATTTAAGAACTTCAGTGCTAAAAGTTACACTGAAGATAGTCATTAATAATCATAGCCTGCAAGCCTACAAATTTGCAAAATACATGCCTCTGTGTTTAAGACAAAGAAATATTTACTCTGCAAATAGCGTGTCAGAATAGTATTCAACAACTGGTTAAACGTGCAATTAAATACAAATGCTATAATGCTTCCAAGACCCTTAGCTTGCCACTGAAGACCAGCAATTTCCAAGCACATACTTGTATACATGTGCATCCATTATAAAAGTCATTCTCCACAGCCATCTTTCCTAAGAGTCCATTTTATTTATAGAAAGCACATATTCAGTGTCTATAGCTCTAAAGAGCAGATGCAGAAGCAGAGAAACACATAAGAAGTAAATCAAAATGATCTCTTCAGCTCTCTGAGTGGAGGGCTAGCTCTATTTTGACTGCAATTTACTGCATCCAAATTGCTATTCCAGCTGCTGGGACTCACCCGAGGAGTGGCGTCTTTGATGAGACCCTTCACCATTCTTCTCACTTGCAGCATGTCCTCTGTCTTGTAGTGCTTTAACTCAGGAGTTTCTAGCAGGCCACACTTAGTTTCTGTGTCATATCAGAATTTCCCTTAATTTGGGAAAGCTAATGCAAAAGTAACATTGGAGACCAAAATGCTCACCTGAGTTCAGCCCTTTGATAATCAAGCCAAAGCACTGTTGGGTTTACTTCCTGCATGGAAAACCTGCAGTTTCTTCTGTCCTCTCCTCTGCAGTCTTGCTTGGTAACTCCCACCTAGCTGATTTCAGCTTGTGGCTGTGACCATCATCTTTAGGAAATATGTCTTATTTCTTCTACATGTCCATGGCAGTTGGGACCATGTACCTGGTGGGGGAACACTCCGTACGAGTTAGGATTACAAGATGCGTAAAACTGTTTATATGCTGGTACGTAACATGTAGTTGGTACATAAAATGGAGTTTTGGAAAGGGCAAGTCTGTTCAATGAATCAAGCAGATAACAAGGATAAATTGACCCTCATGATCTCTAAATAGGCAAACTCCCTTTCTTGAGGGAAGCGGGTGGGGTGGGGGTGGCGGGCTGTTTATATGCATTTAGCCTGGCAAATACTTAGTAATTTTAGTTGGTTAAATGAGCAGTAGAGGAATTGTAAGCATATTCTACACACTTTGATCATTCACTTTTGGGGAGTCAACACAAGTCAGCTAAAAAATGGAAATTTGTTAAAGTAAGTTGATTGCAGATCAAGACCCCCAGAGTCCTTCATGGTGTAGCTCATCACAGAATCACAGAACAGGTGAGGCTGGAAGGGACCTCTGGAGGGCATCTAGTCCACCGCCCCTGCTCCAGCAGGGTCACCTACAGCCAGTGGCCCAGGACCATGTTGAGACAGCTTTTGAATATCTCCAGGGATGGAGACTCCACAAGCTCCCCAGGCAACCTGTGCCAGTGCTGGGTCACCCTCACAGCAAAAAAGTGTTTCCTGATGTTCAGAGGGAACCTCCTGTACTAGAGTTTGTATACACTGCCTCTGGTCCTGTCACTGTGCACCACTGGAAAGAGCCTGGCTCCTCCCTTTTTATACCCTCCCTTCAGGTATTTATACGCATGGCTGAGCTCTCTCATTTCTGCAAATCTGCTATCTAGCACTGGATGGCCCCCAGCATATACTGGTGCCTGGGGTTGTTCCTCCCAAAGTAAATGGCAGATGTAACCTAGCTAGGCTAACCCTTTTCTATGTATTCTTTTCTATTTCAGCCGCATCCATCTTTTTTTGAATGAATCTCATTATCTTGTAAATGTTTCAGACAGAGAAGAAAATAACTCTGTGAGTCACAGCAGAGATCTCATCCGACTGCTCCATGGGAAAGGCCTCCAGCCTGGGGCTGTGCCTCAGTGGCTGGCCCAGAGAACAGAGAGAGACTTGAGCACCAAAGAAGAAAGCTGAAGTGATGGGTCATGAGTCAGTCCCAGCTTTAGTAACGCAAGTTACGACTAAAATGCATGACAGCTTCTCACCATGCAACTAGTCTAAGAGTGTGTTGGAAATCAACTGCATTTTGAAACGGGGATAATGTGTAATCCAAATTAAGATATTTATTATACACTAACAGGATGAATAACAAAATCACAGATAGTCTGTTGGAGCATTCTCTGTTCTGTGTCTCCTAAGTTTTCCTTGGCTTCAAGCAAATGTGCAGCATGAAATACGCTACAGCATGCTATTGACTGCAGCGTGATCCGTTTGGGAAGTAGGGGTGAGTTCTGGACAACGCTCAACTCTGTGTCACTGAAGCCTGGATTTGTTGTGGCCGGTATTAGTGCCAAAGCCATTAGGAAACTCCAGTAACCTTGTCAAAGATTGGCACTTACACATTACCTTCATGTGTCGCTTCAGACATTCCTGTGCAGCAGCTTGGATGCTAACCCGTGTTAACCACAGTCTCTGGGGACAGAAGATGAGCTCTCCGGGCACTGGGCTTAGCTGCACAAGGAGGCAGGTTGCCAGCACACCATGTATCACAAGAGGGTTCGGCTCCTGGGGACGTATATGAGGCACACTGCATGAGGATGACTCTAGAGCAGAGGTGGGCTGGCAGAGGCTTTCGTCCTGTCTCCATAAAATGCAGTTGTCAATTAACATTTTTAATTAACTATTTTTACTCATTTGTGTCTTCTGTTCCACAATGACAGGACCTTTTATTTATTCCTTCTATTGCTACTGTTGCTATTTAATTTATGCACTTTACTGATTCAATCATAGCGTGTCATTCATTGCAAACAAAAACCTCTTTTCCTCTCACATTTTATTAGCAATCATTTCCTGCCAGCAGGGGTCACACGACGACCGCAGCTTCCCAGCGCCGCTGCTGCCCTCGTCACTGATGCCAGCGCATCACTTCTGGGCAAGAGGCACTTGGAAATGCCTCTCACAGCAACAGAAAAGAGAGCTGGGAATGACCATCTTATGACATAAATATTTTCTGGGAACGATCCCATCAAATCTGTAGCTTTTTTTTTTTTTTTGGAAGCTCAGATTTTTTTTTTTTAATGGTCATATTATTAATATTGTGTTGTAATAGTTCAGCTAAATATACCCATTCTGCACTTCACTGTGTTTGCAGGCTGTTATTGCTCTCCTGCTGTTAAACTTGACTCACCAATCTCTGCTACAAATGAGTATAAAACTTCCTCTAGGAAAGGAAAAAAGAAGCAGTTGACTGTTGGTACTCCACTAGGAAAAGCAAATTGACAGAATTGAAATAAAAACATTAATATTTTATGATTTCATATCTGATATGCCTGTTGGAATTGTCTCCTTAGCAAATTTTTCTTCAAAGAGGAAAGGTTGGCAATGTAGACGGAGCAGCTAAAGAATGAATTTGAAAAAAAACCTCTAGTGGGATGTAGTGTGAAACCTTTAGCTTACTTGTGCACAGTACTGGTATTTCAACTGCAAAAAAAAAAAAGGATTCCACTGAGGAACCAGGGCTCCCTTGCACGAGGCACTGTGCACACAAATACCAGAGGGACAGTTTTGTCCGAGACAACAATAATCCTGGATGAATAGGTAGAAACAGTGACTAAAAAATCTTTTTCCTGTGACTGTTAGCTATTTAAAAGATTCATAGCTGCCTCTCTTACAAAGATACGTGAATGTTGATACCCTTGGATGTTACCTGCAGGCTGACTAACAACCCACGGGCGCTAGAGGACACAAAGGGCTGCTCTCACCTCCCTCTATCCCTTGCATCATGAAATCTATGAGAACAGCACATTTGACAACTCTGCTGAAGTTTGGGTTTAAATTTGCAGGGAGAAGTGGTTCAAGCAGTGGCTGTGGCAATACTGCAGAGAAGGGCAGGGCTTGCAGGGGGCGGCATTATCCTGCCCTGCCAGGAGAGCTCCATGGCTCCAGTCTCCAACTTCAGTCAGGGAATCTGGACTCACATGCAAGTCTGAGTTACAGGTGGCTTGCTGGCACTGGGAACGGTCTGTGCTCCTGTCACCATGCTTCTGCAAGCTGCAGGATGTGTCTGAAGCCAATTTCCAGTCCTTAGCCACAAGAGAACTTACTTAGGTTTAGTTTCAAATAAAGAACATTGAAATATCTTACAAAGGAAAAGGAAGAGGAGAAAAAAGATTCCAGTCTATGACTGTGAAGATATTCTGAACTGTAATTTCTACTACTCGATTGCCCATTAATGCTTGTTCATTTTATTTTTTGTAGTGAACTGAAATGATTAAGATCAAAAAATGCCAGGAGAAGAAAAATCAGAGTTGTCAAAGGGTCCGAGTCTTTTAGCCAACTTTGAAAAGAGACAAGAAAGGAGAGGATGAGTCTGTAGACCTGAAAAGAAGGAACAGAAGAGGGGTCAGTAGCACTGTGGGGTAGATATGCTCAGTAATTACTATAATGACAGTACTAAGTAGAGATGCAGCAACCCATCTGTAACAGAGACAACGGGGTCACTAAATGAAGTTAAGGCTAAAACCTGCCTTACTTTATCTGCAAATAGCCCTGCTTCTTCAAAAGAGTTACAAATGAGTAAATCATTACCATATTAGACCAAGAGTTTTAAATCGGATATTGAAATTCACATCGTAGTTATAGTTTGTTCATTTCTGTGAAAGTTTTCATAACCTTCAATTATTCTCATGCAAATGCCCTGAGAGCTATTAAAACAGATATAGAGATGCACTCAGCATGTCTCATTTTAAGATTCTGAAGTTCCATGTATTATCTTTTACAAACACTGAGACTCTGAAATGAGACCAACTGGTGAGCTTTAAACATTAGACTAGGAATTGTAAGATGAATATAACTGAAGAGCTGATACCTAGAGAGCTCATTATCTAACTTCCTAGGATATTATTGATGTTGTTAATTTCCTTCTGTCAAATAGGCAAAGACAATGTGAGACACTGAATGACCAGGTCGTTCCAAGAAGAAATAATTAAACATTTCCAGCTGCAAATGCTTCTTCTTTATGTGACAAATGATGGCGTTTTCATGGTACAAAATTACACTACAAATCATTATGTTAATGTGTGAGATATGTTCTATGTCTGTCCTAAGCTGCAGGATACCTGTGGTGGAAGAATTGTCCATTCAGCCAGAAAGATCACGCGATGCATAGCTTAAAAAAAAATGAGTCAAGCACCCTCCCAAGGGAGGTGTGCATGAGCTTACTGAATCCTCTTCTGCTTGATGAGAAGTCTGAAGCAGCAGGTCTGTCAAGATGAGATTGTGAGAAAAAATTCATAGACACCAAAAGTGTAGTACCTCAGAAGACATTAGGAAGAAGAGATGCAAGGGATGCAAAGGACGCTGGGTGGCAAGTCCCAGAGAAACGTTTTCTACCAGTTGTGCCCTTACTCAAATTCAGATGGAGATAAAACTGCTCTTTTTGCAGGAAGCCTCATTGTGGCAACAGCTCAGAGATGCTGAGCAGCACAAAGTGTACAAGGACAAATGGTGTCATCTCTTCACCAGTCCTAAGGCAGGACCCTTAAAACTAAAAGGACTTTTGCAAAAAAGCATAAATAGGAATCAAAGTGGCTTTGTTCTTCAAGTGCTCTGAAAGAAGCTATGTCGCCATTTCTGGAGATGAGCTCTAACTGGTGACACAGCACCGTTCAGCACTGTGCAGGAGCATGAGTGATAATCTAACATCAACCAGTATCATGTCTTGGTTCACAAAACCAGCTTCTCAGATTCTGGTTCTCTTGGGCCCTCTGCGTCTACTGCATTACACCGTGAAGATCTGCCCTCGCTTTCCTGCACTATTTTGACCTTCTCAGAAGAATTCTAGAGAAGCTGTTATGAAGTTAGGTATGTGACAGACATTCTCAGATGTCTGGTCTCCATGTGTCTCTGAGACCATGAGCCTCTGAGACCACTCGGACCCCTGAAAGGTTTTTGTGACTGCTTCACCCCTGTGAAATTTCCGAATTCCTTTTTCCTGTAGAGCAGTGAAAGCCGTGACTAAAAAACACTCTATGCCCCAGAAATTTTCAGTGGGTTTTCCTCTTTCCTTGCTTTGGAACATTTCTCCTGGACACAGTGAATCTTGAGTACTACTTAACATCCTTCAGAGGCTAAGTGGGTGGTGGTAACGATCTGTAAAGGTTTTGTCAGTGAATCTTTTCAACAGATTGTTAGTGTTTAACCACGACTTGAGGGAATGCTTCATGTGTCTGTAAACATCACTCTATCCAGAAGATGCTGAGAAGATAGTACTTCCAGGCAAATTCTTTGAGAATGTGGGTGAAGTTGCCTGGGGAATTGTGTTTCAGTACAATGATATTAATCCTACTAGGCACGATACTGTCTTTGCTGCTCATGTGTCATTTTGCAAACAGAGGTCTTCAGACCTCTGGGGTTTTTTTCCCCTCTACTTTTTCTATTCTGAGAAGGAAAATAACCTCAACCCCTTGTCTTGAAAAGAACTTCTTAACTGGCATAAACGCTGACCCAGACTGACAATATTCATAACAAAGTTCAAAAATTCTTTTTTTTTTTCTTCTGCTGTTGTAAAAGTAGTCAGATTTACAAGCCAGTCTTTTAAACATCTGACAGGCAAATCATCTTTTGGGAAGATTTATTGGCTGCCAATTGGAAAAAGATTGAGCCTCTGTTGACTACTGAAATGCACCACACAGCTGCAAGGTTATAGCCTAAAGAAGGTAATGGAAATATATACCACTCAGTTCCTCATAATGTAGGTCCACAATCAAGCATCTTGACTAATTTACAGTATACAGCAGGGTAGAATTAGAATTCCTTTATCACCATGACAGTAATTCAGTGAAATGCAAGGCATTTTTTTGCATATCAAATATACATTTTTATAATTCTTGTAAATGTTTACAGAAAAACAGGATTGTGAAAACAGTGCAGAGATATAAGATTTCAGAATACAGCGTACACCTTTTAGTGCTGCTGTGTTTTACAAGCCACTAGGAAAAATCAGAACATTACAGTGGGTACAGCTTGGCCTTTTGTTCTTGTTTATAGTTATTAACAGCATGTTTTTAAGAAACCTAATAGCATCGGTTCTCATTTTGTAGAGAGAAATGAACAACTGATAATTACCAAGAAGGATCTCTCTCAATTTCTGAAAAGTTCGTCGTATTCCAGAAAAAAAACCCCAACCACCTAAAATTAGATCACCCTCCTCCTCAGGTTTGATATATCAGCTTTCACAGATATACATGCTCTGGCAAAAAGAACACATTAAGTGCAGCTGATTAAGAAAAAAACAGCAGGTGGGAGCAAGTTGTATGACTCTACAGGTAAATTAGATGAGTGATAGTTCACAGAGTAGTAGCACAGGAAGAAAACAAACTGTGGTTGAAAAAATCCCTGTAAATATCTAAAATGGCACCGCTGCAAAGTTTTATCTGCATCAACAAAATTAACACCACTGGTTTAGGACAGTGCATATATTTATATGCACTTAACCTACACCTGACATTACTGGCAGCAAACCCACTTTATGGAAAAAACTAAGGCACTTGGCATTTTGCTGTAGAGCCATAAAATCATATACAAGCAGTGTCCAGCCCTGCAGCTTGTAGTGTCAGGAAGTCTCTTGTACTGAGAATTAACAGAGGAATATTACATGGGGCTAGTCAACCCAATTAATCTTTTGCTCCCTGTCTTTGAGTCCAGTGTTAGGTTTTATCTCACAGTTTATTAAACACTAGGCAGTGAAGCTTTAAGGAAGACTCAGGCCATGGCTTAATTTTATGGTGATTTTGGCATGAGTACCACCATCTTGATTCCTACTCCTTCTGCCCACCCATGGGCAGCTTTTTCTCTGCACAGAGGCTGAGAGAGCAGTTTTTTATGGTAAGAATAACCAGCAGTGGTACATTGGTGGGAGTCCTTATCCAGCCTTCCCACCAAAGTCCCTGATTAATGTGATACCGGAAAACAGTTTTGCAAGTTTTTCATTTGGAAGTGGCATAAACAAACGGCGTTTCCTGAGAACAACATTTTCCATTTCAAAGGGTGTCCATTATTTGGAAATCTTTCTCTCTTCCTGAACGGAAGAAAGCCATTCCTTAATGTTCTGTGTGAGAAAAAACTTCTTTATAGGTCATTTAAATATATCATATTCTTTCAACTCGTTTGAGCTTTTTAAAGTTTCATTCAGTGTTGAAGGTTAGAGCATCTCGAGAGAGTGACTGAACCTTTTCAGTTTAGATACCTGTCTTAGTGGGAGATGAACAGCTCTTGGAATTATTTATCTGCTCCTATTGTCTCTAGATAGGTAGTTCAGTTCACATGTGTAATTTTAAAGTGGTTAAAGTAATCAGGGAGGAAACTCAGCCATTGATACAATTTCGTAAGAATTATGGGATGCCATAACTTGAACACTTGGAAATCTTTTGAAACAAGTATCCATCTGCAGTTGTCTCATGGCCTTGAGTGCAAGTGATTCTGAAGCAGTCCTTCTTGTTTCCTTTTTTCATTCAGACTTTCTGTTGGAAAACACATCTGTTGGCCACTCAGGAATTTAGACTTTCCAATGACAAATATCTAACAAGTAAAACACAATTATTTCCCTACTTTGCTAAGACTTAATGGTGTCTCAGGAGAAAATATGTTAGACTAAACAGCTGGAGAGAAAGGCAAGAAATCATTATTATTTTGCTGTTTGTGGTGGCACCTAAAGCAAAGCAAAGTGCATAGCAAAACACTTTTCAAGCAAAAGAAAGCATAATCTTTGCTGTCCACAATTCACAGCAAATTACTAGCCAATACAGAGGAAAAGGGCTTCATATAATGTGTGTAATGGTATACTAACTATAGATAAACCATTAAAGCCCATTGTCTAGTGCATTTTAGGTCAGAAACACAGAAGCTAAATAGCCATATTCAAATGTGTATATTCTAAACTACTGTACATAATTAAAGTGAAGCAATGATTGTTGAGGTGAATAAGAAAAGTGAAGACATGAAAATCTGGAAAAAAAAGTGTGCTTATGCCATTTTTATCCATCATCCCAGTTTNTGTACCCTCTTCAGCAGTTCCCTGTCCTTCTTGAACTGGGGAGCCCAGAACTGGACACAGGACTCCAGGCGCTGCCTCACCAGGGCAGAGTAAAGGGAGAGGATAACCTCCAGCGACCTGCTGGTCACACTGCTCTTGATGCACCCCAGGATTTCCTTGTGATATGATTTTCCTTTCTTAACATATTATGAATTTCAAAAAGGAAGGATGTAATGAATACACAGTCTAAAAAAAATACAGATAGCAAGAGTCTGCCAAAGGTCAAAGGGAAATCAAATGCATAACATAGAAACTACATTGAGAGAAGATTATTGACTTCCTGAGTTTTCTCTGTGTAAAAATATACATGTATGGAAGAAGCCAGACCAAAAAAAAAAAAAAAAAAAAAAGAGAAAGGAAAAA
>VYXH01005065.1:828-92178 GCA_013397275.1 Burhinus bistriatus | reverse complement strand
AAAAAAAAAAAAAAAAAAAAAAAGGCAAAAGAAAGACCTCCCTTAAGAATACAAAGTTATCTGGAAGATGTTCTTTTCAACTAAGGTAAAAAGAGAGAGAAGAAAGAGGGACTCTGAATTGTTATGAAAAGGGTCTCCAGAGCAGTAGGTCAGGTAGACCTGTTTTCAGTGACAGGAAGAACTATAAGTCATAAATTCTTCAGGGCAAATCCACCTAAAAAGTTCATGCTCCAGCTTCTGTATGAAGGAGAGATTATTTTTTCACTTTAAAAACCAGACACTTCAGATGAGAGAGCCAGGGGAACACAGGGGTAGAAGGGCAGAAGTTACAGTTCAGCAGTAGCAACACTTTGCAAGTATGTTTCGCATGAGGGTAGACTATGGACTAAGACAGAAATGTGAATGCCTCTCTCTCTTCTTTCCCCAAAAAGCTAGCTTTTGTGCAGACAAATGAATGACAGTTACAGTGATTCACATCTGTCTGACCCCTTGAATATTTGGGTACATGAGCGCCTCATGGGCTTACTTCAGGCTGTTGACAGCGTGGTGGCAGAAGCAGACTTGCAGGAGGCAAATACCTTGTTTTTCCCCACTTCTGGCCAGCTGTCAGATCACCCATGGCCAGGAAAATTCCTTTGTATTCTGCATTGTTACAGATTATCTTAAACCTGCTTAGAGTATGTCTATTAGTGGTCATACAGCATTATGAGTTTCAGTTCCCAGCCTTGTCTTTTTGCTGACATTTGTAACTAGCAATCCAAATTCTTTCTTAAGGAATACTACACTAGACAGACAGCTTTCTGAATATAAAGAAAACAGCAAAATCTTTAAAATATCTAGCTTTAAAAGTTAAGTTGAAATACACTGCAGCAATTCTATGCTTTTCTGGCTTATCAAAACACCTTTTCAGCTCTCATTATTGTTGGATAAATTCAGCCCCAGTGTAACTTATTTTAACTCAAAGGGATCTTTCCCAGGAATGCATTTGACCCTACATGTCTCTACTGTGGTTGAGGTTTTCTCCAGGGAGCTTGAGATTGATTCAGTGGTGATATCTGTGAACATGTTGTGCTTACATCAGAAGGAAATCAGTTATTCTCAGAAGGAAGCTGTTTGGGAGAAGAAAAGATGCATGAGAAAAGGAGAAGGGACTGGAGCAAATGAGAGGAATAATGGGATTTGGGAAGGTTGTGGAGAAAGAATGATGGGTCTTTTCCTCCTAGAGATTTCCTTGATGTTAAATTATTGCAGTGCCCTTAAATCAAGTGAGACAACTTTCAGGATGACCTGCTTTGGAATATGGCAGCCTGACTGCAGAGTAAAATGTCTCAGCAGGAGCATGTGAGACTCATGTTTTCTGCCAGATGGGAGCTGAAATTCAGAATATCACACTTGCACCTCTGAAGAAAATCTTTGGTGTTTTGGATAGTGCTCCTGCCATTTTGTAAACCTGCTGCCAGATTAAACATTCATCTGAAGTGCCCGACCCCAGTACAAGTAGAAGTGGCAGGTGGACAGATGCTTTCAGGCAGGGGTCTGTGGAATGTGTTCTGCATCGTGTTTCAGGATCTTTGCTTTTCATTTATTGCCTTATGCTGGGTTTTGAAGCATGGAAATTCCATCGCCTATGGATTTAATTATCATGTCTCCACTTATTGTATACTCAGCCATATTTACTCCCACTACATAGACATCTGGAACAAGACCCCCATCTCTGTAGTTTGTATTCATTATATATTCCTAGGTAAAATTGTTTCCTCCTGTTGACAATTCACAACTGGTTTTCTAATCTTCCCTTAAGGTAACACTCAATCTTCTCCATTCACCTTGCTGCTGTAAGAGACACACAGGAAGACTAAGCCACAGTGATAAATCCTGATAAAGGTGATTTTCTGAAGCTCTGAATTAAAAAAGATTGAATTTTGTGCTTCCCCCTGTGGATATATGTTTTTCCCCACATTTCCTTATAATACCTAGAGTTGCATTCAGTTGAATTACAATTGTGTTCAGAAAACTATAATGAAGGCATTGGAACTGTGTGGCAATTCATTAACATTTTCTTCAAAAAAGCAAGGATTTTCTGCCTTGAAAAAGCTGTGAACTCTTCACACCGCTCCTGGTATTCAGGAAGAGAGGGTCTCTCCTCTGGGTTTCTCCACTGATGGATAAATCTTCTTTCGCTTTTCTGTCTCCGCTGGTGGAACAGGGAGGATGGTTTTTGCACAATGCACCCAGCATGACAGTAGGTTGTAAGCCATGTACAGAGATACCATTTTGACTTCTTTAAATTTTTTCATTGATACTGTGAGGTAGAAAAGTGGAGCTTTCATCCAGAAACACAGTTCCTTTCCTCAGCTCTTGCCCCACTTTTTGGGGGAGCTGTGGTTCAGCTAGTCTTGGTGTTTTCAAACTGACCATTGGGTCAGCTGTGATGGGAAACGGTCAGGCAAGGTATGGGGAGCTGGGCACTGACTGTGGTGATGTGGTGGGCAGGGTGGGGGCTCACCACTTTGGAAGCTACGATCACTTCTGCTGGGACAGTACATCTTTTACAGCTGTGAGCCAGATGTGCCCAAAAGCTGGACCCTGGACACTCTGTCAGGGAGTGTGTGTGTGTGTGTGGGGGGCATCAGGGGTTGGTCATAACCAACTGAGAAAGGGGATCCTTGTTACCTCTTGTCCCAGGAAGGGACCAGGGGGTGCCAGTGTGCTGTGGAGAAGTGGCAATCTTGGCTTCTGTTGATTATTTTGCAACTGTCTCTGCTGGCCCTGGTTTCTTCTGTTGAAATCCCTTTGTGCAAACTTGTTGCTTGTGAACAGGGAGGAGATTCTCAAACACCCCAATGCTGTCATCCATATTCTCAGCTATCAACGTCTCTTCCTTGGCCAGTCCAGCCCCATCATGACCCTCGGGCTGTGCTGGCACCAACGATGTACTTGTGTTGTTGGACAATGGGCTGGGTCAAGAAACTCATCTGTTGGAGGGGGGGAATAAAGCCTTCTTTCTGCAGAGCTTTTCATCAACTCAGCCATTCTCCTTCAACTTCTACAGTTGGACTCGATGACCTTAAGGGTCTTTTCCAACCTAAATGATTCTATGATTCTGTCATTCCTGCTCTAGTTTGTGACATAGCACAGAGCAGGAGGTGTCATGGGGCTGGGGAGAAGGGTGGTGGTGAATATGCTTGTGGCATCACAGCTGTGATATTTTTGTTAGGAACCAGGAAAAGTGGAACTGACTCTTCCAGCTGCCAGCTGGCATCTAACAGAGTAACTGCACACACAAGACCTCTGCAGGGGATTGTGGATTGAGCACCAACGGGTTCCCATGGGCCACCCTGTGCTGCAGCTGGAGTTGTGACTGCTGCCCAGAAAGGTGCACTTGGGCTGCTTCTAATGCGGTGAGCACTGACTGTCAGTGGTGCTGTGGGTCTGATGCACTGCCAACTCATTTAGCCAAAGCTGAAGCCTGTGCAGATATGATTTCATTCCTAGTGGGGTCTAAGCTGGCTTGATTAAAACAAGGTCACATGCATTTTCAGATCTTCCTGTGGAGTCATGCCTCTCTTTCCCCTTTGTGGGAAAGATGGTAAGGAGCATTCTTGTGCTTCTCCAGAGCAGAAAGTGGTTTCAGGCCAGCGTAAATGCTAAATATAATGAAGGCCACATGCAAAAGAAAGCAATTGATAGGATAATATTAGCATAAGTGTAACGAGGGTGTAAGGTAAGGAGGAGCTGGAAGTGGCATCCTATTGGGAGCAGAAGGATCAAAAAACTTTGCTAGTTTTAGTGAGATCATGTCCAGTGAGTGACCCGGATGGCTTGCAAAAGCAGGGAGCGGAAGAGATCCTTTCTGGAGCTGAGTGCGGGGAGACTGATCCACCTCCTTGGCTGTAATGTGCAGGTGAAGTAAGAGCGAGTCCAGAGCAAAGCCAGAAAAGCAGCCTGCGTAATTCTCTGTTATTAGGACTGGCACCAAAGCTAAGTGTTTCTGCAGTTAAGAGGACAGAACAATTTTGATTTTGATGCTTGCTTTTGCAGCCTCATAAGCCTTTTAGGCTTAAACTCACTGCACTCACATAGCTCCTATATGAAATTATGAGCATTTTTAAATTTTTAAAGCTCAGAAAAAGGTTTGGTGAGCCACCTCTGTGTGTCAGGAAATTTTCTTCACCCCAACAGGCTAAATTTGCAGAACCAACTTTATTATCATATGGGTTTGAGCAATGGTCACGGTTGGCTCACTTCCCCTTCCCCCCTGTTTTGCTTTCATAAATCAGGCACCTAATCTTATGCACTGGTAATGTCTTGGTTATTCTTGAGAGAGGGGAAACAGTTAGTATGCATATTGAGTGATTACGTTGAGCACCTTATAAACAATATGGTCGATGATTAGACAACTGTGTGACCCACATGCAGCCTATGTGCCACTGTCTTTGAGTGGAATTCATTGTTGTTACGCTCTTTTGTGAGGAGAAAAAGAAAATCGAGAAACCTCTAGCTTTCTTGAAATCTTTTAGATCTCAATTGTGAATGTGGATGCAAAATCCATTTATGAATGTATATTGATAAATGAAGTGTTATTTAGGAATTAATTTACTTTCATGTTTATGTTACTCTGTGTGTGAATTACGGTAGTATAACAAAATCACTGAAAAAATATGTAGTCTTAATTATGAATAATATAGCAGCATCTGGGAAGCTTGGGTACGTGCCAGCATGAAAGCTGATGTTATTTTGGTTTAAAAGCTGGGACAGTGGTTTCTGAATACAGAACATCTTTCTTGCGTATTTTATAGCTCTGGGAACTAGCGATGTCAAACCCATTCAAAGCTTATGACTTGCATGAACATTCATGGCATGAATTGGAAGGTAAGATTTTTAAGAACATGTTTAAAGTTAATTGCTTTGGGTTAGATTTCTCTGTACAGGACTTCTAGCAATAAAAGGATAGAGGTGTTTTAGTGGCAGAAGCAGCATAATCACAAAAGACAGACTGTTGTCAGTGGTGGATCAGTTATGCAAGGCAATTCTAAACAATCACATCAGCTAACTCGGTCTTTGCCAGGCAAAAATGCAGACTTTAATCAGAGCAAAACCAAACAGAGTAATCTAACCCTATTCTAGTTGCATAAAAGGCTACATCTACTCATGAAAGATCTTTGCATGTCTTTTTTTGCAACATAGTCTGAGACAAATAATAAAAAAGAAGACTTTTCAAGGAAATAAATTCAGTTTAATATTGGTTTTGTTGAAATAATAACCCACTAGCCTCATCATACATTATCTATTTCACAAAACTTGCATAGTTTTCTTAGTCATATAAAGACGGCATAAGCATAGGAATCGTAACTCTGTAATAGTTAAAAAAGTGCCTAGATGTAGAGACTAGAAGTCCCGACAATCTGTATGTTTGTGCAGTTTTGAAATAGTAAGAGAAAGCAAAACATAGTGCAGAATATATAACTTGTTTACAAATCATGACAGGGAACAGCGAAACCCAAGTGAAATTATTTTTCATGCTGTCTTTTAAATAAGACATGTAGCTTCCCTGCTGTGTGCTTAATGGAAAACAGTGATCTGTTAATGACGATTACTTCAAGAAAAATCCCACCCCTCCATGTCCCTCCTCAGCCTTCATCCCTCAGATCAGCTGTGTTAAAACTGTGCCTGAAAAGTACTCAAAGAACACGCATCCTTGTCTTCTGGCACTTTCTCCAAAGAAGAAAAGAGATTTCCTTTCCACCCAGGGCATGATGGTGATGGCAGAGGAAGGCACGCAGCTCCTGTTCACGGCAGAGCACAGGGTCGTACAGTCCTGGAGGGGTTTGTGCTGGCACGTAGAGGCTGGTATCGCTCGGGGAACCGCGGGAGAGGGCAGACCCAGGGCACCGTCCAGGTTACTCCCCGCCGTCCTTCCAAGCTGCAGCCTGTGCAGTTGAAAACAGAAGATTGGGACGAGTATTATGCTATTTGTCTGTGCTGCAACAGGTCTGACCGTAGCAGAGGTCTATTTGTATCAGCTATACTAGGTGCTATAATGTGCTTGTTAATAACAAAAATAGTTTTACAAAATTACTTGAGAAAGTGTAAGTAGCAATGCTGAGTACTTTACAAACAGCTTAAAATGCAGCATCAACAATGGCATTTTAGTCCTTTTTGTATTACCAAACCAGCGCCACCACAGAGCCAAAAAATCATGTTGGATTTTTGGAGGTGTTGATCTGTGCAAGAATGCAAAATATCAATTTAATTTAAATAATTTTAGTTCTGACAGTATATAAGCCAAAAATACCACAGCTTGACTTTCTAATCCTGTGCTGAGTTTGTACAGTTGGTGGTTAGAAAGCAGATTTGTACTTGTAAACTGTGCAGAGTTGGTAAGAAATCATTGAGAATATTCAAAGAACAAGCAGACCGTTTTGGCTTGCACTTTTCTGGCTAGAATTTTATTTTTATCCAACTCTTCTTATTATGATCTGTCCATAAAATTAAGCTAACTCCTCTCTATGTTTCCATACCAGTAAACATCTTTTTTTGGATCTACCCAAACTATTTTGGCCTTGTTTATCACATTTCATCTTCACACAGAGTAAATGCAGCAGTTTATGAACTTGAACTGTGATCTTTTCATTAGCCAAGAAAACAGGAAATGTTGTTCAAAAGAAAAGGGAAAAACATAACTGGAAGATAATTATAATGATTAATCAAATCAAGTACAAGGATTACTTAGCTCTGATTTTTGGTAGCAGACATCTCAGGCTAAAACACATTGCTACAGAGAATCTCATTCCAATAAAATTAGCCCTAAGTCCGTTTCCCTCCAACTCAATTACAGAGAGTCTTTCTGAATTCTGGCCGTGTTCTCCCTGAAGAGGGCTTCTGCTCACAGTAAAAGGGATTTCAGAGACACAGCTAAGATCAATTTAGTTTTCCAAAAATTTGAAAATCATATACCGTTGATTGAAAATGTTATTAATTTGTATCTGCTGACAAATGTAACACAGTGGAATGAAGAAATTTATTTGGTTAGGTACAGTACAGATGAAGTATATAATACAACTGGCCCAACTGACAGGTAAGACATATTTTTTAATAGTAATAAAAATATAAAATTGACTCTACCCCCTCACCGTGTTCCCTCTTCCTTTTTCTACTACCAGAAAGGTTAGATGCAATATGCAGATACCAGTAAAACTGCACGTCCCATTATAAGATACAATTATATATATAGGATTATATGACATACAGAAGTCTGCATAGAACAGAGGATAAAGATATTGCCAAGAATTAATAAGATTCCTACATATGATTAATTCTGTATCTGCAACCAAACTAATCTTCTAAATAATTTTAATCTAATCAAGAAAAAATTGACCAAATAATCCAGATGACAATGGAGCTTCTTAGATACTCCATTGCACCCTTTACCATAAGAGGCAACCCATTCAAAAGAAAGCTTCACTATTCTTTATTATTTGATTATTGAGACATCTACTGTATATTTCATATTGAAACAACAAAAAGGCAGCCATTCTTGAAAAACAAATTTAGTTTTGTCATGACTTTCTAAAGTTGGTGAAGGAGTTCTGCCTTTCTCTTCTTTAACTAATTTTTTGTATTACTTTTAGTTTGTGTGTGTGTGTGTGTGTGTTTAACAGCAATATCACTCTCACTCCTTGCATGGAATTTCCTCCTTACTTCGGAACAGCAGCTGCTGAATTACCATCATTCTTACTGTGTTTCTGTCCAAGAGATTAAAAGTGTCTGTGGATCAGGGATAGTACAGAGCTATAGGCAAGCATGAGAACTGAAATAAGTGTGCAGAGATTGAAGTTATTTTAGTTCCTAGAGGCTTTGCCTGTCTTTTCAAATATAAAATAATTTGTCTATAGTAGCACGACATTTCATGACTAATTAAAATGCATTCTGCAGACCCCTAGAGAGTTTATCTGTCAGTTTACTTACCTATCTTAAAATTAAAAAAGCCTTCAAAAAAATGACCTCTTAATGGATTTTAAAAGCCAAGGATATTAAAGATTTATATTTTTCAGATGTGTAATATACGATCATCCTAAAAAGCCCCTAATATCTCTTGTAAAACTGGGGACTGTGTAATATAGAGTCAGAAATATCTTATTACATTCTTATAGCTTGGGTAAAGTACCTAGTCTACACATCTGTAACATGAAGGGAAGATTAAAGACCTAATTATCTGTATTTGTGCTTGCAAGGGGAAAAAAACCAAGTCACATCATACCTTGTTAAACAATGTGTACATATATAATTCATACCGTGGCTTTAAATAATACACACATTATATATAAATTTATGCATTTATGTAACTTAAAAGCACAGTTGGATAAATTAAACTCTTAGTCAAACCGGGGAGAGATAAGAAGGATGGGAAGGAGGCAGAAATAAGAGTGAGGAAAATGACATTTGGACTACTGTTGTAAGAAACTGTCCTGCTCTGAGAGAGTGATGGATGAGCTTGTCAGGGAAGTCCTGCTGCTCTGTCATTGCCAACCAGGGTGGAGGGAGCTGCCACACGCTCATGTCCTGGCTCAGATTCAAGCTCAGGTATGGGAGCTCATGCACTGGCTGGAGGCAGGAGAATTGTTCCTATGAGACCACCATCAGGTTATTTGGCTGGAAAGAGGATCATGAAAGCAAGAAGAGGTTTATGCCAGGTGTGAACATTGCCCACAGCAGGGGGCTGAGGCACGTGGGAGAGGGACAATGTAGGAATGGGAGGTGTTTGCTGAAGGGCAGCTTGCATATCCCTCCTGTCCCTGGTACAGGTCACAATTGCTATGTCCTCTCACATCCTTAGACATCTGCTGTCCTACAAGACCTCAGAGAGTGGGATGCACACGTGGTGTTTGTGGGAGACGTGAATGCAGTCCCCAGTTGTGTTGGCCAAGTACTATTTTGGTTTTTGTATGTAATTGCATGTAATCTGTAAGGGTGTCTGTTCATATTGCATCTCTCTTCCCCTCTTCTTGGAGACATCTCAGTGCTGTATTTGGAAAGAGCAGAGCTGTCTTCTCTGGGTGTTGAAATGATTTATGGGAATGCTGCCACAGCTCAGCCCAGCGACCGCATAACTACAGAGGATGCTTGCAGCAAGGGTAGAACACAGTGGGTGCTTAGTGAAGGAAAAACCAGACTCAGCATAGATTTTGTCTTCTTCAGTGAATAAATAGCCCTTTCAGGAGCAAATTTTACCAGGTAGTAGAGCATCTCCAGGAACAGGCTTTCATTTTAGCACAAGACGTAGAGATGACCCTAGGGAAGGATTTTTTCACTTGATATCTGATTCATCTTATTTCCAATTCTCCTGCTTGCCCTTACAGCCATTTTCTGCTAGGCTGTGGCTTTAGTATCAACTTTTAAATTTGTAAGAATAATTTTGCTCAACATTAGTACTTTTAAGCCAGATACAGAAAGGATTTTTTTAGATATTTGGGTGGTGGAGCAGCGCCCACTGACATCCACAGAAGGTCTCTTGTTGGCAACAACAGGCTTAGATGATGACATTTTATGTGGGATTCATCCCAATCATCTGAAAAACAGACCGCTTTTATAAGCTAATCAGCTAGAGACAGGCTACTTTGCAGAGTAATTCATCCCATCCTAAGATGAGTAGCTGAACCTGGAGGTATTGCCTTTCCCAACTACTATAAGGTAGCTGGATTGCTAAATGGAGCTGAGCATATGACTGGGATGGTTGAAGACAACTGAGATAAAAGCCTTCCCTTAAGTGCAAAAATGTTCAGATACAGATACGTGGGTAGGATGCTGAAACTCAACCTCCTTCTGAATCAAATTTTTCATGCTCTGTGATTTTATGTCTTTTCCTGTAACCACAAGAACCGTACAGCTTCAGTGTGTTAAAGTATCAGATCAAAAGACATCCAACTCTCTAACGAATTAAGACGAACAATACAATGACTGGCACATTGGCTGAATTTCACAGGCCTTATTTTAGATCTACACTAGTTTCCACTTACAGCTTCTTAGTGCAAGACGCACAAGATGAAGATGTTTAATTGCCTATCTGCAGCAGAGAAGCAACTCAGATGAAATTATGCTGTCTTGTATTCCCCAGGATAAAAGCCACCATCCTGCCTGCTCTGAAAACCATTAGTATAGCTCTTGTAATCATCTCAGCATGAAGAATATTTCACAGTTTCAGCAGCTCCCCCTTTCTACCCCTACTTTTTGCCATCAATCTCTGATCCAGTGCACACAGACACTGGAGGAAGGTTACTTGAGAAAAAAGAAAACCCTACAGCTTCCCCAGACTTCATCCAGATTGCTCAGTGGAGCAAAGTGAACAGGAACTGGTAAATTCTTCTGGAAAAACTTTTTTGAAAGGAACTTCCAGATATTTCATGCCTCTGCCCTACTATAATATTACTGGCTCTGGGCCACTGTAGTGGGTGCCTCTGACTCTCTTGGGTAGCTCCTTAAAGAAGGAAGCAGCCCCCTTGGCTCTGCATCACCCTTGGCGGGGATGGGGTTGATCCTCCTGTTGTCCCTTAGGGCCCCTCTGCTGCCTGCCTGCCCTGTGCTTGCTTTGCTCCTCCTGGCCACATGAAAGCTTACACACCCCATGGTGCAAGGATGCCTGGACCGCTCTCTACCAGGTCCTCCCTGCAGAAGTGCCAGCCATTGTTTCCTTGTTCCTCTGGGGGTGGGAGCACCTCATCCCCACCCAGCCCTTTGGGGACTCTCAAGGTCTGCAGTGTTGCTGTTGGCATCATTTCCAGGAACTGGGCAAACTTTAATGATCTTTACCTGTGATGGAGAGTTGAGTGCAGAGAATGCAGGCTCTGAAGGAACGCCTCGTCTTTGATCTTGTACCCTGCTCTGCTGCAGAGCGTGATGTTATCCGAAGCTCAGGCAAGGAAGACGGAGCTGGTTAAGGACATGCTGGACTGCTTCTGAAAGAGCCCGTAGAGCAGAAAATAGACTGTTTCTTAGGATGGGAACAATAAGAAGTTTGTTTAATCAGGTAGGAGGTTTATTATACCTCAGGTAATGATAATAACTTGAGCAAAATGACATTGTTTCTGTTCAGTGGACTGTTTTAATATTGGTTATGTTTTCTCACTGATATGTAAAAAATAGCTTATTTGTATTGAAATGGTGGTATGGTTTCGCTTATGAAATGAAATGTGGGATCATGTTTATTTTCCAATATTTTTTTTTTCACATACGGAAAACATTTCTAAGAATTCATATACCAACAAGGCACAAGAAACCTTCACTGTATGCTTGAATGAGGAACAGGCAGAAAACAAGCTGAGTCCTTTGGGAATAATTTCATGGCAGAGACTGTATTCCTGCTAGTTAGGATTATGAATTGCTTGGACAAGTAAATTAACCTGGGAGAGCATCAAGAAGATTTGTATTTGGTTTTGGAAGACGGCTTTACTTCAGAGCAAATGAAAGAATCAAAGCGATTACAGTAGGGACAATATAAGTGTGGCTATTCAGACAGCAAAGCCTGAAGGATCACTGAGCCAGAGGGATCCATGGTTAAACAAGGTAATATTTAGATCCCACACCTCAAAAATACAGTTTCTAAACCAAAATATGTTCTGTACTGTTTGGATACTATTACAAATTAAGACCAGAGCTCTTGTTTCAATAACAAGAATTTTGCTGAGTTTTGGATTTAGACTTAGCTGTCTTTCCATAGCACCCAGGCACTCCAATGAAGACAGACACCTCATCATTTGGTGTTGTGCACACACAGACCAAGAATGAGGATGAAAACTGATGAGGAATTAGGCACCCAGGGAAAACAGGATGTTGGCCCAAGGGAGTTCTCCCACCAAATTCAGTAATTTGGGTTGCTGCCTCCTACATTTTTGTTTCTTGCATGGGACACCGTATTCAGTATTGATTTTAATTGATTTTTGCTGTCCTGTTGCATTCTGCTAGCTATTCTCACTAGTACAGAGGTACATTCCATTCATGGGCCACTGTCAAGGCCATATAGTCAGAAACTGCTGCCTGTGTCCACATGGCAGGGCTGATGGTGCACGTATGAAGGATCACACATCCTCAGGTGCTGGGTTGTTTGCCCAGGAGACTGTTCTTTGAACAGGTACCTACACAGGAGGTGAATCCAGGGCTTTTTGATGTCTTCAGGTGGCCCACAGCCATGGGCCTAGTAGATATAATCATTATCTACTAGGTAGGCTTGTGTTGTTTCTTGGTAAAGTCCCAATAGCTGCCTGCATACTATAAACCTTATCAGCCTTAAAATGTTGACAGTAATTGTTCCCATGGAAAACCACATCCAAAAGATTCAGATACTAATGCCAAAATGCTCTTCTGGTGGAGACACCAGTCCTTTACTAGACTAAAATCCATTTGCAATTAGAATAAGCAGTCAGAAATACAAAGCACACTCCTAAACTCAGCATCCTTCTAGCATGATTGAAATATATCCTCTATATATGCCTTCTTGTGGTTCACACATTTGTATAGAATCTCGATCAAAAAGTCTTACATAAATGAAATCTTAGCATATCAACATCACACGGCTGGACAAATACATTATGGGTTTATCCCATAAACGTAGGTCTTCAAAGCAGGGGGATTACAGACAATGTTTTTATGAGTGCTATTAGACAGAAAGGAAACAACTTCTGTGACTCTTGAAGTGTACAACACTATTTTATTGTCACGTTATAGAAATTTTTTTTCTTAGCTTTACAGATTTGCAATTTGCAATTGAAATATGCTTGACAGCACTTGCACTGACAGTTCAAAGGAGACCTTCACCAAAGTTGTTCATGTTTCTAATATGTTTCATGGACAACTTTTGTTTGTGGTCTTGATTGCATGAAAATACTGTACAGAAAAGGAAACTTATTGTCAGTTTCTGAGTTTCTGTTCACTTAGTTCATTATTTACTGTTCATAAAAATTAACTTTTAATATTTTTATAAAATGCTATAATGCCAGGTGTTGATGCTGGCAGTCTGTCATCCTGAAACACCTGAAAGTTAAACTAAGATATGATCATTTATTTCACTAAATGCCATTATGATTACATTTAAAATCTTACTATTGCTCTGCATTGTATAAAATAGCATCTATGTTCCATTTTTGCACTATGCATTATATGTGAGTTATTTCGTTTCCTAGCTAATACGTCATGCACAGCAAGTGAAAAGGAAGCTATACAAGAATGCATGTGCTAAAAATTTACTTCCAGAGTCTACAGTCACATATTTCATCCTGATGCCAGCTGTATGCATAGCTGATTGCATTACTAGTATCGGAAGGACTAGCAAAGTCAAGTAAATTACATTCTGCCTCACAACTGACTAGTTTATCTCCAGGTATAAGGGTATGAAGCCTAAAGCTGTGGTAAAAGCTGAACACAGCTGTTAAGCGACATAACTTCTGTGCTAGCTTCACTTCCAAAGGTGTCATGGTTTGGGCTGGGCTGGCCACTGAAACAAATGACAGATGCTCTCCCCTTTAGGGAGAGGAGGATGAGAGAGAAAGAGACTTACGAACTTAAAAGAAACTAAACTACTTTAATGAACTATTAATAATAAAATAATAAAAAATTATAATAATAGNTTAGTTAGAAGAGGCTTAGCTGCAAAGTAAACTTACTGAAAAGAAAATTGGTTCTGTTTTACCTCAAACCAGGACATTAGGACTGCATCACATCTCTGTGGAGTGCCACTGCTGGGACAGCAACAAAGGCACAGCACACCACAGGATGTGACACATCCAGTTATGGGACTGTGCTGTCCCAGCTCAAAGCATGACTGTAGGCAGCACAATTTTACAGAGACAACTTTGGTGGGATTTGGTTTGAGATTAACACATTTGTCTGCAAAAATCTCTGTGTGGGGCACCTGCAAGCACACTGTTTTGGATCTGTCCTTACAGGCAATGAAGATCAGGTGAATCCAGCCAGTGTAGCCTGGAACCCGACTCAATTCATCCTGAAGCAGACACCTCACGCCTACGCATCTGATGTCTTCTACATTGGCTCTAGTGATTAGGGTCTTAGTTTGGTTGGCAACATGTAGGAACCTAGAGTCATTTGAGATGCCCTAGGATATGACATGGGACATATAGGAAACCTGTGATCTTCTAGACTGGCAGCTACGGCATGAAATAGCCATAGAAGCCAACAAAAGCAACTGAAGCAATCCCCTGCTGTGCCATAGACACCTGTCCTGGTTTCAGCTGGGATAAATTTAATTCTCTTTCTATTTGTTGCTGTATTTTCAGATTTGGTATGAAAGGAGTGTCAATAATGCATATTGTTTTAGTTGTTGCTAGGTGATGTTTATACTAATCAAGGCCTTTTTTCAGCTTCCCATAGAAGCTGAGATGGAGCATAGACAGAACAATGGAATGGTCAATGGAATATTCCATACCATAGACGTCAGGACGGTTGGCCAGGGGAATCTGCGATCACTGCTTGGGTTGGGCTGGGCAACCAATTCACCAGGAGGTGAGAGTGACTTGTGTCTTGTATTTTTTTTCCCTGTTATTGTTATTTTCCTTTTCCATTATTGTTCTATTAAACTGTCTTTATCTCAACCAGCGAGGTTTTTTTTCCCCTTTCCCCTCCCTTTCTCCTACTTCTCCCTATCCTTCTGGGTGGGGGAGGGGGAGTGAGTGAGTGGCTGCATGGTCTTAGCTGCTGGCTGGGGTTAAACCACAACAACATCATTTGTATAGTCCTAGGTTAGGTCTTAACCTCGATTGGTTCCTACCCTTCCAGGAATACCTATATTCAGGCTATGCACATTTTGTTGTGGGCACCTGCCTGTCCAGGACTTTCTTTTGGGCTCTAGCTCGTGAACCTCAGCTTTCCACCTGTCTCCACAAACAGCAGACAGTAACGAGTGGGAGATTACAATTCAGGGGAATGGCTAGCACAAGCCACAGGCTGCAGGATTGGCTAGTGGAGAACCAGGCTGGGAAGAACAACTGGCTGCAAGCCTGAGAGCAGGAGTGGCTGACAAAAAGTAGGATTGAAGTGAAGCAGTTTTCAGGGATGGCATCATCCAAGTCAGCATCTGGGATACTCGGTGTCCCCAGTCATATATAAGAAACTGCTGTGGGCTGCACTGTGGCTACTCCACCTGCCTCTCACAGGCGAGACAAAGGCTGTATGCTGCAGGTTTTGCCTGGGAAAACTTCACATTCAGAGGCTGACTTGTCCTTGTGTTTTATTTTTCCTTCTTCTGCTCAGGTGAGTCGCAATGTTGGCTTCTACAGCACAGCCACCACCATGAGCTTGTTTCCTAGGCTTAGCGAGGAGGAGGGGGAGAGAAAGAAATGAAGGGGAGAGGCTAGGCAGAACTCAAGCTGGTCTGCCCAAGTGTTTTAATACACCTAAAGAGAGGACTTAGTCCTGAGTGCCAGCAGTCACTGTCTGGAAAAACGCTTCCACACATGAAGGATCTGGAGCGTCCTTAGCAGCTGTCCACAAACCTAGAACAATCTCCTGGCAGCAAAACACAGAGAAATTCACTAACACACTCCTTTGCCCAGACACATCTCATCCAGAAACATCATGCATAAAAACTCTGAAAACAGAAACCACATGCACTAAGCAAAGTGTATTTGGAGGCCAGTGACAATATGCTGACAATCACTCATTACCTTTTGTTAGTCTCCTGCAAGGCAAGACTTCTCCATGTAAAAATATTAAACAACATTTTAAACAGAATTTAACTGATATTTTTTAGTCTGTGAGGTCTTTCAGGCATATATGGTAGACATGAGGATTTAAAAAAACAGTATGTCCACCACTGCCAATGAAGTAGAGTCATTGCACTGTATCATAACTTAGTTTGGGGGCTATAATTAAACCATCTAAGTTCTCTGCCATGCTGTTCTTTGGAGTGCTAGCTGGTTGGTACCAATTGTAAAATTGTGGTCTCACTGAATGCCATTGCAAAACTTTCTGGTTGCCAGCAAGAACACAGGGTTTTCCACATGAACTTAACTAATGTCATGTCAGTAAATACATTCCTTTGAGAAATGTTGTTTCTAAATGAGATGAAGTGACATTTACGTCAGTTTAAAACAGGTCAAACTCCATGGATTTCAATAAGCTTTTTCTTACTGTGCTATTAAGTCTAGATGAGTGTTCTTACAGTTGCATAGTGATATTTAAAGTTGATTTGAATCACTTAGATAACAACTAGAAAATTAGAGAACATTTGTGTGGAAGGCAGGGCTGAAAATACTGAAAAGAAAATGGCTCTAAAGGTTTCGAAAGCTTTCTTCTCTCTAGAAAAATTGCATGACAACTGTTGGTGGCCCTACACTGTTTCTGTTTTCCCCACTTGATATTTGGAGCAATTCACCAGGACCTTTAAAGGAAAAAGGCATTTTATGCTGAGTGTGCTTCTGGTCCCTACAAATACCTACAATGATGCAGCCTAGAGAGGAGCAGAGAGATGGGTTGTACATTGGGGGAGCATACGTGCCCCGTAAGGGTGAGCAACGTAGTGACACTATGGGTGGATTCAGAGGGCAAACTGGGGTTGGTGTGAGCCTTGGATGTGAGTATGTGAGGGTACAGAAGCACTGCTCTCCCGCAGCTGATGGTAGTGGATATTCAACCTAGGAACTGATGTGCTCAGTTTTATTCATGGCTCCCATCTTGCCAAAAACTGCTTCCTCTTTGTTTGTCCTGAAAAACTATCAATGCTCTATAAAGCTTAAAAGATAATGAGAGGCAATAAAATCTTGAAATAGTGCTTGTTGCATCTGAGTAACCAGTTAAAACACACATTTATTTTAAGACTGAAAGCCAGTTGTGGCTTCAGCAGATGAAAGATATGCATATGAAGATGTATGGCATTAAGGATTGTTTTCCCTGATGAATAACCTCTGAAACAAATGAACCGTAAGATAATGCCCCACTGTTGCTCCGTTTCTGGTATTTGCATCAAACAATTAGCACTTAAGTAAATAAATCTCTTTTGCTATACAGATGTCCTCTACCCGATAGGCTTTCAAATGTGTAAAACTGGACCAATCATCCATTATAAACTGTGGTGTAATAACAATAAACTCTGCAATGTTTTTTGCAGTTGCAGTCATTGTAGATGACAGATGTGTTACAGCAACATCATTTTGGGAGAGTAATACATTACCCATTTATTACTGTGCAGGAAATTGCTCAAGTAATTATTGCCTAGCTNCAAAACCAAATGGCAAAATACAGTACTGTTGTGACAAGGAAAATTGTATTACATTCTTGGATATTGAGTTTTCCTCCAGCACTCCCTAGTGGCTCATTATAATGTATCTATACTTTCAGCAGTTGCATACCAATGAAATAAGCATTTACCATTTCTGAGCGCTTTTCTGATAAAACTGTGTAGCATTAGAAAACATGGGGCAATGTATAGCCATGGCACATCTGTTTTCTTTTCTTCCCAGTCCTCTCCCCTGACAAGATTGTACTGGGTACACTGTTAGCTTTAATTCACTTCAATCTGTCTGAGAGTTGAAATTAAAAGGCATAACTTTTCTGATTGCATTAAGTTATAAGGAATGTTACAAGCAACCAAGCATGGGCAATAAAAGATGCAGCCTTATTTTGAAAGAGTTACAGAGGATTTTTTTTTTACATAATATCCATCAAATGCAGCTGGCTTTCTGTAAGCAGTTTTGAGCAGAATTGCCTCTAAATGTGCCATAAGAGCACAGGAGCAGTAACAACAGATTAAATTTTCTGTACTTCAGAGAACGTGTATGCGTTTAGCTTAGTTTGTACAAGCAGGCAGCTATCAGAGCAGGGGAGTGGCCAACATTAACAACTGTTCTGCTCCCAGATCTTGCTGCAAATCCTGCTGAGCAGGTACCTTTCTTCCCCCCTCCCATAATCCCAATTATGACAAGAGCTGGCTCTCGGCTGTGCTCTGCTCCCGTGAGCTGCCTTGCCCTTTGTAGAGAGGGACTTCCAGCCCTTGTGCCACCCTCTTCTGCTTGGTCAGGTCTGTGAAAATAATTCAAATATTTGTGTTTGTCATTATTTTTTTTAAACGCACGAGTCACTGAGAGCTGGAAAGCAGAGCTGGCCAGCTGGCTAATTCAACTATTTCCTTCTTTCTAGAACCAGAGGAGGAGGGGAGCAAATCAACCAAACTGTATTTGAAGAGCTCAGGCAGGGCAGTACAAGGGAAGAAGGAAAAACTCCCCGTGGAGGAAAGAAATCTCAGTTCCTTTAAAAAATATGAAAAGTTGCATTATGTCATTTTGGTTGTGAAGTTTATTAGGGGAAGTGTGGATGTGTGTAACTGCAATAACCAGGAGAGCAATGGAGATGGGTGCTCTATGAAGCCCAGAGCCGGCAGGTTCATTATACCACGCACCCCTTCGGGAATTTGCTTTCTATTCCAGTCTGTCCATGGTCAAACCAATTTCCCTGTGTCAGGATCTGGGGGCAGAGTCAGGGCTTTAGCACACACATGCCACCGTGCACAGATAAGGAAAGTTTCTTATGATCTGCACAGCTCCAGGACTGCTATTTTGGGATGAGCATTATGGAGGTTTGGCAATGAGAGCATGCAAGGAAGAATTTTTTCAAGTACCACCTTATCTCCAGTTGCTTGGACCTAATCCAGCTCTTTCTGTGACTGCAGCGCTAAAATGTCACATTTCCTACAGGAGGTTGGAGGCTTAGTTAGTGACTTGATTTTCAGTACTACTGGGCTTTTCTCTATTTGCTTCAGGTTGCTGCATTTCTTGTCTGAGCAAATCAGAGCATTTTTAAGGAGGATTTCTTGTCCTGCTATATTGATGCTCGACCAAGAGCTGGCTCAAGCAAGAACAGGCTTGCAAGAAATGGAAATTATTCATTCAATGACATTTCAAGCAGCCTACAGAAGCATTAAATACTGTAGTATTTTGCAGTGCAAAGGTGGCCAAAGTGGCAGCTTCGGTTCCTGGTTGTGTATTTCTCAGATACGTATCCCTCTTCTGTAGTACGTGCCATTTGCCAACATTTTGGGGACTTGCCTCCTGATGCAATCATTAGGTATCAAAGGTCTTCAGCCTCTTTCTTTGCCTCTAATTCATTTTACATATTTTAAGGCAGAACTGTGTTATAATGAGTATATCCCTTGCAGCAAATTCCTAAATTGAACAAGCACACACATAGAAACAACCCCTTGCAGATATTTTTCTCTAGTCTTTGATGGGATGCCTTGCCATTGACATTGCATTTTTTCAGGCATTGTGCACATTGTCAAGTTGCATCACATTATGTCTGCCTGTGACAAAATAAAGCCTGGAAAATGTGTGACAGGACTTGAAAATATATTAATTGTGGATCTTTTTTTAAAGCAAAAGGGCACTGAAGTTGGTGAGATTTGGTCTCAACTTTTCATAATTTTCTTCAGTTGCTTGCCAGGTTACACCTCTGACAGACAATTCTCTACCAAGTCTCTTAGCCCTTTATCTTTATGTCTGTGGTTTATCCTGTATGTCTCATTAATTCCCTTGTAATAATGACATTTCCTTGGTTCAGTTCATCTCAGGAACTTTGCTTTTTTCTAGCAGAGAAAAAACCTGTCTTGTCTCTGCATCAGTTCCTGTATATTTAAAATGAATTAGTATTCTGAGACAAAATAGCTCTTTAAGTCTGACGTAATCAGCATCTTTATATTAATTCAGCAGAAATTAATGCATAGACTAAGTCCTGTCTAACAACTGGAGAGGACATAAAAGAAGCACCTCAGCTCCTGCCTTAAGTATCTGTTGCATACATATAAAAAATCTTCCTGTCTTCCAGCTATGGTAGATCATAAATCATCTAACAGAACAACCTGAGTCACCAGTCTCTTTTATAGGCTACAGATTAAGTTATTTATAATTTTTCTTGGGCATTTTGATCTCAGACATGATTTTCATCTGCCCGGTGGCTGGATCCAAAGACTGGGCTAGTTTCACAATCACACGACACGCACCTTCACTGTAAGATGCGAAGGTTTTTGGATCTAGTGTGGAGGTACGCTATTTTATGGCAGAATAAATCCCAACAATCTTGCCAGAATGCATTGGGAAATTGAGGCTTGCATATTTTGAAGTTGTTGCAACTGGTTGCTGCTCCTTCTGATCTGCTTTTCCTTATTATCCTTCCCTAACTCTTAGAATAGTCATTCTCCATATATCAATAGTATTTCCTTAACTGTGACCTACTCTTTCTTTCCTCCCTGAAACTTCCAACGAGTATCCCAGAGTCTATCAAATCAGCTGGATCACAAAGGCACAGGGAGTGGGATTAGCCTTATTTAGCTTTAGGCATTTGCAACACAGGTGTCAAATGGTTGTTGACAAGAGTACGTTGCCTACATTTTAGCTCCTCGGCCTAGGCTCCCTTCATCATTACTGCACAGGAAAGACACTCAGATCTATTTTAGATGCCTCTCTTAGGACTAGAGGTTTTGTGTCACCAAAGGGCCTGTTTCTGTCAATGAGCGTACGGGGAATCTACAGGGAATGAAGATACTGCTGACTTCTCAATAGACGTCTGTTTCACCAGCCGCTTTAATAAATGGTATCTCTAACCCTGATAATTACTGATGAAGCTTTATTGTTTTTAATCCCAGTGTGAGTCCCCCCACTGAATTTTATTCAGTCTTGAAATTCCCTGTTCTGTTGATTTCTTGTCATTTAGCAATTTTCACATTATTTGGTCAATCAAGATCATCTTTGGTGCCACCTGATGATCTATTTGTCTGCTGTTCCAGTTTGGCGGTTTTCTTCATAATAGTGAAAGAGACAGTGTCACGCTGCTAAATGTTCACCGCTGCCCATACTTCTGCCAGTCTCTAGGCAGGGTGTTTGATGGTCCGTTGCTATAAATCACTCGGGGTATCAGATCAAAATGCCGTCTCTGCTGATTTACCTCCTGCAGTATGCAGAGACTGCAGCATGCTGATTCTCTCTCTGGGGATGACAGCCCCATGTCTTGCTGGTGACGCTTTGGCAGCTGAGCATTCCCAGCAGCTGCCAAGCCTATGCAGGGAGCAGTGTCTTAACTAACCTCCTCCCTGCTCAGTTCACCTCTTTGGTCACAAGGTATTTGTTCGGCCACTCAATTGGTTGGACTCTGTTATAATTCCTAGTGGGAAGGTACCTTTAGGAAAGGCTTTTCCTCTCATTTTATCTTATTTCTCTCATGTCGACTTGTAGCTCACCATTACACTTTGTATCTTAATATCATGCGATTCTGCACAGTGTAACCTGCATTGAAATAACCCAAACGCAGCTACAGAGTGCCTACATTTCATTACATTAACAATGTTCATTGCTGGCTACAGAAACAACAATCATCTCGGCACCGATAACTGTTTCTTATTATGTTATTTAGTTCAGCAGTAAAACACTGAAGTATATTTGACAACAATTTGCTGCAAGTTTTCAGACTACAGGTGTAGAATCAAATAGCAGAGTGCATGTTAAGGTTGTGTTTTTACCAGTACATAAAATAGTGCATGGCCTGCATTCATCTTACTGAACTGTTTCCTCCATACTGTTCACTGGGAACAGATGGTGGTCCATGCTCTCCAGAGGAACAGCTAATTTATTAATTCCTTCTACATTAAATGTAGGCAGGTATCCCACAGTATATTTGGGGGGTTTTACTCTTCTATTAGAACCAGTTTCACATCACCTCTGTATGAACGGCAACTCTCCCGTCATAATCATATCAGAATCTGACTGTATCAGTATGTTAAAAATATTGACATCAAAGTTACCTGATCTCATAGATGGCTTCTCAGGATGCTTGGTGATAGGATAACTCCCCCTCCAATAAAACCAAATACTGCTAAATAATGCTTTTATTGCTAAACCATAACAGTAGTAATAAAAATAAGCGCCTTATTCTAAGTCTGAGAATATTTATTAATCTTATTCACATTTCCCTCACAAGAAAGCTGCTATTGTTTATAGTCTCTAGAATTTAAATACTTCCCTATTTCCACACAATTTGTTATACATACTAATGAAGGTACTTTTCTGTAACTTACAAAGCTACTGATTAGGTAGATCACTCTGCCACTAACCTGCATCTACTTCTATGTTTAACAATGCTTAAAAACTTCATAAATGCAATGGGGAACTTTTCCATTTCACACATGTGACTTGATTTTTTTTCCCCCCAGAGCCTACTGTCAAAGAGTAACTGTGTTGATTCTTCCTTTGGGTATGATCCTCGAACTCCACAGAAACTGGTAAACATCCTCAGATGTCGAAAATTGTTCTCCTAGGGCACAAAAATCATTTTCTCTGATCTTATGTCCTTACTGGTGCTTCCTAGCATATTGATAAGCCTGTTTTCAGTGTTGGCAACAGAGGGTCTTGAAGGAATTCCAACTTCTAACCTGTAGGCCTTGCCTTCAGCTTGAATCTGCATACTGGATAGTTTAATAGCCTGATACTCTCAACCGCAGATTTTGATTCGTGTCTGTTTCTCCCTCTGCCTTCCTCTCCTTTTAGTAATCTTTCTCCTATTTCTCTCACAAGAAACCTGTTATTGCTTGTATTCTTCTGATTTTAAATACTTTCAAATTTTCACACAATGTATGATGACATTTGGTGAGTATATTTTAACAAGATTCTTTATTTCCATAAGAAAGTTCCCAATGCTCTTGTTTTAGATAAGGTAATTTTTTATTTTTTATTTTTTTTTTCCCCAGAACTAGTTCAAGCTCATTGCTTTATAAAACATACTTAATGGTGAAATGGTGCAGGCTGAAAAAAATTTCAGCCGAGGCAGTTGCATCTTTCTTCAGTCCTTTCCCAAGTGCCATGTAATTCCATAATAGTATTAGGAAGTATTTAAACTTTCTTGTACATATAGTATAAATAAATCACAGCTGCCTACCTCCATAAAACAGCATCATCTTTAGTGAGAATCCTTGCAATATATGATAACAGTAGAGCAAGTGAATGACATATATCAAGAGCAGAATGAGTCCATGCAATTATGTGATAGATATAAGCTTATTCCCGGTAAACACCTTTTCTTGCACATTTCTGGCCACTCAATGAGTAAATTGCTCTGCTTCTACTGACAAGGCCCAGCCCAAGGCTTCCCAGTACTGTTTAAAAATGTTCAGGTTCTTCCCTTGCTTTTCTGCATGAGCACTGACAAAGAATCAGGCGGAAATCCAGTTCTGCCTTTTACCAACAGGTTTGCACGTTGGACTCAATGGAGGGAACTCTGGTCTAGATTAAAATTTCTATTGATCTGGGTTTTTAATAAATATTTTATACCAGCGGAAAAAAACCCAGGAGGTTTTACAGAATAAAGATAACAGGTTTTTTTGGGGAAAAAACTCGTAAGAGCACATCTTGAATAGCTAATATTAATTATCTCCCAATTATCTTTTAAAAGACTCAGTACAAGGGACCTGGAAAGTCATGGTTGCCACACGTGACAAGCTCATACAACAATGTACAGAAACACATTTAAAGCACTTTATTTCCATTTCCAGAGGAACACAAGGCACGGGAGGGTGTGTTCATCACTCTGTGTAAACAGCAGAGGTAACTCTTTCATAAATCTTGAAAGACATGTTCTGCTAGAAGGTAGAAGGTTTGTGTTTCTTTCCCAGCAGGGACCCTGGAGTCTCTTTGGCAACCAGGCTCCAGAAGAAATGAGCAGAAGATGATGGACACGTTTGCATGCAACAGTTGTGTCACCCGTGCCAGCAGAGCCATCTAATGTCTTTCTGTGTTAGCACAGGCAGGACATGATGGGAACTGTCTCTGCTCACTTTTGCAACTGAATTCACTGTCAGAAAGTGGTTGCAAAGCCTGCCCAGCTGGATTCTGTTAAAAATAATCATTTCTGCCTCACTTAGCCTGAGCCGATTGATCTGATGTTGAGAAAAAGATGGGCAGAAAAAGCAAAATAGTGGCTGCTTATGAGTGGTCACTGAGATTATTCCTCCAGGTTATCGATTGAATTCACAGTGTTTAACCAAGTGATGAGCTAAGTATATTTCTGGAAAGTGCTTCAGGTTCAGATTTTACCTTTTCTTGGGGAACCATTGTGCCAGAGTTCAAATTTCGCGTTTGCTTGCAGGCACCACTGTTGCAGAGCTCATTTCTCATTGTCTCCACAGCCTTTATAACACAAGGATGAACTTCAGATACTAACATAAACTGGCTATAGCCTGCTTATGCCGCAGTCAGCATCTAAGCACCACTTAAGGTCTACTTTGAGACAGCAGGTACTGACCTCTTGTTTAAACCAAAATCTTCCAACTTTAAAAAATTGCCCTTCTGAGAAGCTAGGAAGTAACTAAAATAGATGCACCCAGGTGGTTTTGTGGGCTCTATGGTTATGACTTCCTCTGAGCAGCACTCAGGAATGTTGTTGATTGTGATCCAAGTGGCTCAGATAATCTGTTCCTTTTACAGTTTCCTATCACACTGATTTTCAAATTATTCATTGAACCTACTGATCCTTTAAAACGATGTTCCACTTTCAGTTTTAAACAAGGTAGCTAGACAGCTGCAGAGACCAGCAGCGTAAAAATGCAATTTGGATGCTGTGAATGCACTCTTCTGTGCTTTCAAGCTGATTCAATCAGGGGTAGCTGAATTCTGTGTTTAAAAGCAATCTAAATTAAAAGTGTATTTTTTATTGTGAGTTTCTTCAAAAATGTAGCATTTGTGTCAGCCCTTCTTTAGATTTGGTTGAACTGAGCACTATGAAACCTGATCACTGTGAATGTGCTGCATGCTTTCCTCAATTATGAAATGAACACTTAGCATAATAAATTTCAGCACATTGCACATTTATAAACTCTGTATTTTGACTGTTGGGTGTTCATTGTGTACAATTGCTTAGAAAAATAATGTGAAGTAAAATCAGAATTCTGCAACCAGTTCAATACAGATCTGACAGAAAACAAACTTATTCATAAAGTGTCCTGATATGTCCCCAGAACACTGAATAAGGCAAGGCTTCTGCAACAAAAATAGTATAGAAAGATACAGTTAAGATTTTCTTCACAATACAAAGAGCTCAAAATGAGATTGCTTGGGTGATGTTCTTTGTGTCATAATGTTACATGAAGATATTTGACTTTGTCATAACAATAGTGTTGTCAGAAAACAACCAGTCATTTTTACTTCTTTCTAAGTTTTTCTACTCACTTGTGTCAACAACACAGTTTTGAGCCTTCAGATTGACAACACAGACTGTGGCCATTTAAACTCACAGAGGCTGCATTTAAATTGTGGATCTGGGAATACTTCCAAATGCCTGGATGGAGGTGTTCAGCCAGCCAAACGGCAAACTCCTGTTGGACAAGGCTTTGTTCTGATTTCTCCATCGCATCTTGGCTTCCACTGAAGAGAACCCACATGCACTCGCCAGACAGGAGACAGGACATGCTCTATTCACAGTACAGCTCTAGATTTTGTCTAATGGTGCTCTGGTGTCCAGGTGTTCCTCTGCTGATTCCTTTCCATCCTTCTGACCTGGTATTTCCTTCTATTAATCTGTGGTCTTTTCCATGCTCTTCTTTCCCCATTACCATACTGCTCTTCTCATCCATTTAGCTCCTGTCTTACCTCCTCTAGTTCCCCTACTCTTCTCCTCTCAACAGGGGTCTCTTCCTGTAGCCAGTTCCTTTCCAAGTGTCTTATCACCTCTCAGGCTCTTTCTGCTCCCTCTATTTCTCCCAGTCCCATTTTCCTATTTCACTCTTTCTTCCTTTCCCCAACACCTTCAGAAGCTGTCTCAACCTCTTTTCTGTCCTTGTCTATATTGTTGTCTCAGTCCCATTTCTTCCTGATGTCTGCTCTTCGGCCCCTCATCACTGTTATTCCTCACCTCTTCTCCCTCTTCTGCAGTCCCAGCTTGTTCCTCTCTCCATTTAACCTCTGTAGGTCCCCAGTGCTCTCACTGGGACTGGTATGACCTCCAGTTCTTGTCTCCTTGTCCAACTAATCTCTCTCCCTTTTCCACCTCCATTCCATAACTACTTGATACATCATTTGCCTCCATGAACAGTGATCCTGCCATCTTCTCCAGGATATGTCTTCTCCTCATTTAATGAGCAAAGTATAGCTCCTTTCTTGACCTTGCCCATGCACTAGCAAGGAGCTGATGAAGACTCATACTCTGCTTTTCCCCTGCTCTCTGGCTTCCCTCCGGCCATGAGAGCTATCAGTCCTGCCTCTAAGGCAGGAATGCACTAACAGTTCATCAGCTTTCCTTTATACTTAAATAGTCTGTCTATAAAGAACAATTGCAGTTCTTGGCAACTCATATAAAGGCTTCATTTCCCAAGCAAATTGATGGGTAATATTATTTTCTTTTTAATGTTGAAGAAGATTCTCTGTGATGTTATCCCTTTTCCCTTTATGTTTACCGGCATAATTCCTATAGCTTTTTCCCCAATAAATACTACACTATGAAAAATAAAATGGCGGTTTTCTAGTTGCTGCTTGACTTTTAGCTCACTAGGTCCAAGCCACACCCCATGGACTTCAGAAATTCGTCTGAATCTCTCGTTTTGCTTATCTTTCTTCCAAACTAGCATCTTAAATTGAAAGTTGTCCATGACAGGCAGAGACCAGTATCTCTTATTGCGTCGAGGTATTTATAAAAGTCAGCGGACATAAAAGGTAGAAAGATATAATTCACTCAGGAAAAAAAAAAGGAATCTGCTAATACTATTCCATGATGTTGAGACAGTAAAGAAGAAAAGAATGTGATCAGTGTTGACAGGTTAAAGAGAAGTCCCATTTGGCAAACACAGTCAGGGCAGGATGGACATGGTGATCCCACTGACCCTTCCGGGGTCCTTAAGCTTTTTAAATGTTGAAGTCATCTACTACTTAGCTATTTTAAGCACATCCCATTCTAAGTCATAGGGAACTGACATAGGGAACATTCCTGTGGGATTGTATCCATCAAATCCTTTGTTAGCAGTTGTAAGAATACCAAGAAAGAGGGCTGCAGAGTGCTGCCTTCTGGGCATTAAAAGGGTTTTTCTCTGACAATTATTTCTTAGTAAGGGCTCTCTGTTTTAAGAGATCTCCAAGGATGATGCCAAATTAAATACTGTGAAATTCTTTCTGAATTAGGCACAGAGGTGTGCAGTATAAATTTAATAGGTCAAACAAAGATAACAATTTAATAAAAAACACATTGAGATTACCAGTTTGCAACATTTTGCAACCTGAGTTCTAAAATTGGTGTCAATAGCAAAGAATGAAAGAGAAGTATGAACCAAAGATTGCACCAGTGTTTTGCAAATACTCAGGAATGAGTTTAAGATGAGCTCAGCACAAACGGCTGATCAAATGTCATACTCTGCAACTCCAAAGCCAAGTTTTAAAGACTTTCTTAAAGGTCAACATCTCATCAAACCCTGAAAAAAAGCACTTCATGTGACAGAAGATTTTCTTGTAATGTACAGCAGTATTACACAAATATGTGATACAACTTTATTTGTCTGGCATATTGAGATAGCATGTCATGTTTACAGCTTAGTTGAAACTGAGGGAGAATTGGGAAGCACGTCCTGTTCCTAAGGGTAAAATGTAGTTTTCTAATAAATAAAGAGTGAGGATGGATGAAAATGTAAATCCCTCTGACATTCTGAATTCCATCATGACTTTGATATATAACTGTTTTATGATTTCCTGAGGGAAAAATGTCATCTTGTATTTAGGAAATAGTAGTCTGGAAGATTTGGTGAAGGAGATGTCCTAGAAAATATTTGTAGGAATGCAGTGGTTCTTCAGGACATAGAGCTGCTTTTTGTAAGGTGGCCTGTCTCTCAGGTCCCCGCATTCATTTCAGAAATAATGCAGCCTGTAGGTTTTTAAGCTCTTTAATCTACATAGCACCAGGGAAAAAATACTTACGGAACAGGAATCTGCTACAATACATCAGAGCAGTGCTAGATCGCTGTTGTTACAGCCCAGCTAAAGTGGAAACACTGACCCAGGTTCTCCTCTGAGAGGCACCGTTGCTCCTCAGTGCCTCCACAGAAGTCGGTGTAAAGTATTCCACATGCTTATTGGTAAAAATGAAAGATGTGTAACAGGATTCGTAACATTTGCCTTGCTTTTCCTATTCTGATTTTTTTCAAAATCAACTGTGAAGTTAAGAAGGTATGACACGTAGAAAATGTTACAAAAGCAAGTGGGCTGTTTATTTTGTTCCATATGTTATAATCAGCAATATCGGCCTGAGGTGGCCAGGTCTGTTCTCTAGGGTCGTGAACTCAGGTATGCTGAATGTGAGTCAGTAATAATCTGGATATTTTGCACTGGAAGTGGCACACAATCTGTTGACTTTTTGAGGCTTTGTTGTGCCGGGAGGTCAGCCTTCAGTGCATCTACAAGGATGTTCCAGTTTGGACCAGCACTGCACTCTTGAAGCAGAGCACCTAAATGCCCTCCTTGCTGTGGCTTGGTTCTCATCGCAGACTGACCTCAGTGCGTACCACATGGACCCCTTTCAGCCAAGCTAAGCTGCCAGATGTCCTCCAGGAGACAGCCCATAACAAACTGCAGCTGCGGGAGGGCATTCAGCTCCCTGGCTCAGATGATGAGCACGAGTCAAAAGTAAACTCCCCTTAGCACGTACCATGCTGATGCTGTGTGCTCTGCACCAGACATTTTGATCTACGGATCCGTCACGCTCCACTACTTGCTCGCGGAGGAGTAGCAGGGCACTCAGCAGGTTACCAAATAGAGGCGTGTTTTGAAGTGATAACTTACCAGGGCCCAGGTAGTTATCCAGTCTTCCACCTCTCACTAAGTCACTGTTGGATTCAGGGTTTCATTAACCAATCTGAGTTTCTTCCTCAAATGGCCAGCGAGTAAAAAGGAATACCCATGAGACTAACTGGAAATAAAGAGTATGAGTACTTTCAAATGAAAGTATGCAGTTCTTGTTCTATCCGAAACTACAAGGGAAGAGCGAAACCTTCGCATATGTCATTTTACTCATGCTAAGGCTAGAGGGCTTTGGTATGCAAATACAGGGGAGGAAAAGAATGGGAACCAGATGCACCCAGAAGGTACTGGAGGTTCTTGGGAGACTGGAAAAGGATACTATACTAGGGTTTTTTTAGAAGAAAAAAACATAAGAGAAACATTCAAATGAAAGCTAATAAATATTAAGAATGGGAGAGTTATTTCCTTTGAAATGAATTCGTAGAAAATGCTAAGTTGAAAAGAGCAGAGCAGGGCTAAGGTTTCCACATGGAATGTTTCAGGATTCTAGCAGGAAAGGTGAAATATAATACTATATTCTGAATAAGCGAACTCCACATCAAGGTATTTGAGTTTACTGAGTAGAACAGAAACCACACTAATGTATAATGCTGCTGCAGCGCCTCTGGGAAATTGTGCTTAAAAGGCTGGCTTCTGGGCAGGCTCAGTTCTGGACTTCATGTCATCTCTTCTCTTCTCTTCTCTTCTCTTCTCTTCTCTTCTCTTCTCTTCTCTTCTCTTCTCTTCTCTCTCTCTCTCTTCGTTCTGATGGTACAGACAGTACATTGTTGGTAAGAGAAAATTTGTAACCATTTGTTTAAAATGTTGGCTAATATTCAAATTGTATTTAATTTTCATTGTCAGAATTTCCAAAATTGAAATTCTAAATTTCAGTCAAGACTAATCACGAACGTATGGTAAAGCATCCTGTGAAAACATTTTGTACTGTCAAAACAGGACTCTGACAGCCTCAGATTACATGTGTCCATAGCAGCTCTGGCATGGGTAGTGGCAATGAAGCATACCATGTTTGCTCTTCTTTGCTGTCATTCTGGAGGGTGACAGCCATGAAAGGCAGTCCAAGCTTATTTCTTAGCCCTTCGCAGAAGTTGCCATTAGGGTATCAACTTCTGAAGAGGGAGGTAGTGCATCCCTCCTTGTGCAAAGCGGTGTTAGGAAGACTTTTGCATGTTTCACACTTGCCAGTGAAGAATTACGGAAATGGCAACTTCTAACTGCTTAGGTGTAAGCTGGTACAAGCTAATGAATTAATCTGGTCCCACAAAGCGTAACTGAAGTGTCCCAGGAACCACAGCACAGGAGCTAGGACATGTCAGCAGTACCACAGAGGGGTGAAAAGGTGGATTGTGCACTATAATAAAATATTATGAAAAAAAAATCATCCTGAAGTTGGGCTCTTGCAGTTGAGAGATACTTGCCAACCTTGGCCACTCTCTGCCTCTAACTCATTTTCCCCATTTTAAATAAGGAAAAATATCATTGAAGCACGATTGACACATGACACACTCAGTTACTATGGTGGGAACATCACAGGTTGATCAAGTACAATCTTTTGTATTCAATTTGGATGAAATGTGCTAAACTAGGCCCCTCTGAATGACAGGAAGAGAAACACTGAATATCCAGCTACTGTCCAAGACAAGGTTCAGTGAAAAACAGTGTATGAGCATGTAATTAAAGATTTATAGTTGTTCATGTGTAGAAGGGGCCATAAGGACACTTTAGAGATTTCTTAAGTGTGCAGCTTTGCAACTTGCACATTTTTAATGCAGCTCTTATTTTTTTCAAGTCATCTTGAATTTTAGCACAGTAGCAGAGAAAGAAAATGAGCAAATGCTGCTCCTGACAAGATTGTCCATCTGGCATAGGTTTTCCATGTATTAGTGTTAGGAAATGTCAGCTGTCACTTGCAAGTGAACGTGTGCGTGTTCAGATGCCTAAACTTATCATGGAGGGTGACAGACCTAGAGAAATTCATCCAAGGCTTCATTTCCAACAGCTGCCACAGCTTAGGATGGAGCATATATCCTCCGTCTGACTCACTCACCATCCAAAGCATAGTTAGGCAACTGCTAAATTTTAGCCAGCCCCACCACTGTGGCTCAGGTCTCCCCGGACAGCTCGGCAATTCCCCTTTGCACCCGTGGGACCAATTCTACATGGGGAGGCTTGCATCCAGATGAAACCAGTGCATTTTGACCTGGTGTGGACAGTAAGACAGCCTCGCAACAACCAGCCATTTACAGCACATGTCCAGTGCCATGTCCTTGTTTTTCCCAGGTGACTCAAGGTCGGGGTGGTGGGGAAAAGCCTCTGACCTCCTGGGACAGGGGGATGAGAGGGCTGGTGTCACACAACGCTGCCTGCTGTCTCACATCTCTGTTTTTTAACAGGCACCAGGGTCCAGCCAACATCTTCAGCCACACCGAGATAGTCCTACTCCTCACGGCTGTGAAGCAGTCACTGGTGTGAGCATGGGCTCTGCTACACATGGGAGAGGCTCCCCAGTCCTGGGGCTGCCTCTAGGGTGTAGTGCCATCCTGCCCACCTCCTGGGGGATGATCATCCTCCTTGATTCCTCTCTTACCTTTCTCTCATCCTTTCTGACAGCTGGGAGTGGCAACCACGAAGACCAGGCTGGATGGGGCTTTGAGCAACCTGGTCTAGTGGAAGGTGTCCCTGCCCATGGCAGGGGGGTTGGAAGTAGATGATCTTTAAGGTCCCTTCCAACCTAAACCATTATATATTTCTGTGATTTTATGATTATTTTCCTGGAGGGCTGCAGTAACACAGAGCAGGCTGCTTGCTGGGACCAGCCCTGCTAGGGGAGAGCTGCCCAGCCTGTGCCAAATCCAGGCAGCGTCTGCACCACAGGAGTAGGGGTTTGCAGGACTGCCCCAGTTCGTACCATGGCACTGTTTAGCTTACCAGTACAGCCGGTGAGGTTGCTGCTGGCAGGCAGGGTGAGCTGTCACTTTGGGAGGAGGGGGGCAGAGATGCTCACCCAGAAGCCAGACACCATGCTAGCTCATGGGTTGGAGATGCAGCACATGCTGACCTAGAGCCAAGTGCTGGAATTGTATTTAGTAAGTTGTTAAATAAGAAAAAAATGGACCAAAACCAGCCAGTTCACAGAGAACTCCAAATGTATTTAAACACAATGCACAAATGCACAGCCTTGAGTTTGGTACAAAATCTTAATCACAGGAAGCTTGGGACCAAGGTCTGAAGAAATTAAGCACGTAAGTGTGAAGAAAAGTAGCAAAAGAAAAGTGATATCCACCTCAATATGTCTTATTACTACTTCAAATTAAAAGCTGCAGCCATTGGGGACAGTAATACCTGTCCTTATTCTGAGAAATAGCTTCCTTATTGAGTCCACAGATAAAACTAATAGTAAATTCAACACTGCGATAATTCCTGTATTCCACAGCATCAGTAAGAATTTATTGCAGTATTTGACAGAATTTCTGCCCCTGAGGGCTGTGGCAACTTCATCGCAGGCATTTATTGAATGACATCCTGCTTTGCTTAATGGCTCACACAAAGCAAGATGAATTACAGCATTTCTGAGGAGGGAGATGTGGGGGTTAAGGTGTGATACAAACAAGTCAAAAAGGAAACCCCAGGATTCTTCCTGACATTTTGCACAAGTGCCACCGGCAGGAATGTAAAAAAATCAGCTATTGCTTAAAAACTATCACCTAAACATACAGGTAAATCATATCACAGAAACACTTGAGCAAAAGACCTCAAGGGTATTCCCACAAGAAGGCTTTTTGCTGCACAGGTGCAATGGAAGTAGCCAGCATATTTTTGGAACTGGGCTTTTGATTGCAGATAATCTGTTTAACATGGAGTTGAAAATAGGCAACAATTTAAAGCTCCTGGGAAATGCAAAGCATTAATGGAATAAGTTGATATTTGGCTCTTCCAAGCAGATCAGTCTGAAAAGTAGAATCTAGCATAGAAACTTGGGATTGCAGCACAGGAACTCTGTAAGCCTATTTCCCTAGCTGCCACTGATTTTTCTTCAAAAAGAAAAGACAGGGATATCCCACAGCAGTGCTGGGGAGCAGCAAAAGCCTGTAACATGGAGGAATTTCCAGTTCTGGATGTATCTGATAGTGGAATAATAAATATTACACAAGAACTCTCAAAGAAATCTTGGAATGTTAACTAAACAGCTACTGAATTAAAATATAAAAACTGAACAGACACACCAGCACTTTGAAATCCCTAATTGTGTCAGATAGCGTTCCTAACTTGGATGATGGCTGACTGTGCATTGTTTCATGTAGAGCTGCTTAGGAGTTTTCCACTAGAACAATTTTCCGGAAGAAAAGTAAAATTATCTTGGGGGATTTTCTATTTGTCATTTGAAAACAACAGAAACAAAATTAATTTTCCAACAGGAGGAAGCTTCTCCCTCTTAGGGGCCATGCACTTTTTATTAAAAATTAGTAAAATCAGTAAATTGCATTTTTGGGGGGGCTAAAATATTTTTTTAAAATTAGCAAAATACTTCCAATCATGCAGCTCACAAACTCCAAAAGTTGCAGTTCAGGACTGAACCGTGCTTTTCAAATGTGTAGACTTTCAATGGGATGAATTTCCATTTTTGCAGAAGCTCTAGACAGAACAAAGCATTGTCAACACTTCACAGAATAGCAAAGCAATTCTCACATCAGCTTCATGGATGCTACCACCTCTCAGCTGCTTCTGATACTTCTGTGGTGCAGCAGCACACATTGCAGGATGCAGAGAATTATCTCGCCATTTAAATGTGTGAGAAAGCCAAAGATTTCAAAGCTCTTTTTTAAAATTGAGTGGTACTTACGGTAACTTTGAAAAGTACATCTTGCTTTTTCAAAGATTTCTAATGTAGCAGAAGTTATTAAATCTACCTATTATCAGCCTTGTCTGCAGTGAAAAAATGTGCATTGATCCAAACATGTTTTACTACTCAGCTGTCTCAAATAATTAGAAAACAGGAGGCTGACTTTGGGTTTAATTTGGTTTAATTAATTAGCTCACATTCACCCTGATATAAGTCAAAAGTACATTTACAACCATCACGTGGAAACCAGTACAGATCACCAGCAAGAGCTCTGTAAGGCTGGTGGCTGAAATTACAGCAGAATTCATATCAGTCCAAAAAAACAAAGGATACGTGAGATCCCAGGGAACTACAGTTTCACCTCTGTGCCCAGCAAGATCATGAAGCCGATCCTCCTGGAAACTCTGCTAAGGCACGTGGAAAATAAGGAGGTGATTGGTGACAGCCAACATGGCTTCACTAAGGGTAAATCATGCCTGACAAATTTGGTGGCCTTCTACAATGGGGTTACAGCCTTGGTGGATAAGGGAAGAGCAACTGACATCATCTACTTGGACTTGTGCAAAACATTTGACACTGTCCCGCCCAACATCCTGGTCTCTAAATTGGAGAGACTTGCGTGTGACAGATGGACCACCTAGTGGACAAGGAACTGGCTGGATGGCCACAGTCAAAGAATTGCAGTCAACAGGTCGATGTCCAGGTGGCAAGCAGTGATGAGTGGCATTCATCAGGGGTTGGTACTGGGATCAGCACTGTTTAACATCTTTGTTGATGACATGGACAGTGGGACTGATTGTACCCTCAGCAAGTTTGCCAACAACACCAAGCTGTGTGGTGCAGTTGACATGCTGGAGGGAAGGGATGCCATCCAGAGGGACCTGGACAGGCTTGAGAGGTGGGCCTATGCAAACTTCATGAAGTTCAATAAAGCCAAGTGCAAGGTTCTTCACCTGGGTCGGGACAATCCCAAGCACAAATACAGGCTGGGCAGAGAATGACTTGAGAGTAGCCCTGAGGAGAACAACTTAGCGGTGTTGGTTGATGAGAAGTTTAACATGAGCCAGCAATGTGCGCTCGCAGCCCAGAAAGCCAGCTGTATCCTGGGCTGCATCAAAACAAGCATGGCCAGCAGGTCGAGGGAGGTGATTTTCCCCCTCTACTCTGCTCTCGTGAGATCCCACCTGGAGCACTGCATCCAGTCGTGGAGACCCCAGTACAAGAAGGACATGGACCTATTGGAGCAGGTCCAGAGGAGGGCCACAAAGATGATCAGAGGGCTGGAACATCTCTCCTATGAAGACAGGCTGAAAGAGTTGGGGTTGTTCAGCCTGGAGAAGAGAAGGCTCCGAGGAGACCTTGTAGCAGCTTTCCAGTACTTAAAGGGGACCTACAGGAAAGATGGGGAGGGACTCTTTATCAAGGAATGTACTGACAGGATGAGGGGTAACGGTTTTAAACTGAAGGAAAGTAGATTTAGGTTAGATATTAGGAAGAAATTCTTCACTGTGAGGGTGGTAAGACACTGGAACAGGTTGCCCAGATTGTGGAGACCCCATCCCTGGAGGTGTTCAAGGTCAGGCTGGATGGGGCTTTGAGTAACCTGGTCTAGTGGAAGGTGTCCCTGCCCATGGCAGGGGGGTTGGAACTAGATGATCTTGAAGGTCCCTTCCAACTCTAACCATTCTATGAAATCTTAAATGAGAACAAGGCAGTTCCAGAGGAAAATCAGCAAGAATGATCAGACATCTAGGCAAAAGAAATAAGGACTGAAAAATACTAGACTGAAGAGGAGTTGGTGGACATGTGCGATGAGACTCACCTTAGCTCAAGCTAGGCATCTGCTGTTGATGTCCTCACCTGAGTGTATTCCCCATGATAAATAGAGAGAAATAGGTATTTCTGGAACATAATTTTTCTATTGTAGATAAATCTCAGACTGAAATGAATAATTACCTACAGCTACATCTGTTACCACTGCTTTTATTGTAGGTGCCTAAAGTGAGATGAGATATACCCTGTCCTGGGTATTCACATTAGAGTAACGGTGGCTTTTAAAAGTAACAGAAAAGGCTTTTGTTTAAACACTACAGAGCATACCAAGCTGTTTATCAGTATAGGAGTTTCTCAAGATAGTTTGCTGAGCTTGGCAGGATTACTTGTAAGAGATTTTCTTAGATTTCCCTGTAAAAGTTTTCCCCAAATGAGGTGCGCCACCATATCTGGGCACTCTTGTGTAGATTATCATCTTGACAACCCCAAACTTCCTAGTTAATGTGATGGGTGTTAGGTGCTTCAAGCAAGGTAGCCAGGGTAGGGGACATCACAGGGGGGGTTGAGTATAAGTAACAATATGCTTATGCTTGATCTGAGCCCCATGTGTCCCAGCTACCCTATAAAGCAACCAAGAAAAATACACTTGAAGAAGAAGCAAAGGATACAAATAGCCTTTAGAATACGTGCTCCTCATGGCAGTGTTTACATATGAGTTAGCATCTGTTTTCCTTTATTTCAGCTGAACATAAATCCCTTAGGGTATGAGCATTCAGATGAATTACAAAGTATGACTTTTCTGATGTTTGATACAGAGTAGCCTGAATTTAAGAGTGCTTTATAGGCTTTTACTTTCTATTTTACACTGAAATTGCCTCTACAAGTTATTTTTCATCCTGCTCTCTCTTTCTTCTATGTACTCGTCTTAATTTAGTATCAGAAAGCAAAACTTTGCAGGACATTCTTTGCAACAGGTGGCACCAATGATTGGTCTTACCTTTCATGATATTTCATACACTTTGCTCTGACAGATGACAAAGTCTGAATATCCACTAGCTTTTGACTGCCCTAATGAACCTTCCTAATGAGCTCATCCTGTGAAAAGAGGACTGGAGAGGAAAGAAAAGTAAAATAATGAAAAAAAATGGAGTGAAAAGGAAAGAAGACAAGATTTTATTTAAAAAGGAAAAATATTTTTAAATTATTCCTGAATTTAGTCTGAATTCTTTTTGTTTCAATTTCTTCTTTCCTTTTTTGCCTATGCCACTTTGCGTTTTTGTGACCTTCTGCATGTTTGTCCAAAGTTTTGCAAAAGGTAATCTCATGGGAGGGATCTCCAAGCAGCTTCCCAAATTTGTTTCTATTATAAAACTGCAGCCTCACACATCTCCCTCTTAACTGGGGCTGTGCTGCTAACATAAGATCCTGAATAATGACTGATGCATGTTTGTGCCAAACTCTGCAATCTGCCTCAGCTGGGTTCATGGCTTTGTTTATCGCTGCTCAAAACCAGATCAATATGCAGCTTACAGCTGCTAGATAACAAGATATGCACTATGACCTCCTCTCTCTTTCCTGACTCCAGGCTTTCATAATACTCATTAAAATGACTTTTAAGTAACCTCTTCTCCAGTCACCATTTACTATATTCTCAAGTGTATACGGTCCTGTTAGAGCCTATAAGCTACAGTTTCATGTGTCCCGTGTGCCCTTCTACTAAGGAAAGATGTTTTTTTCTATGTTCCTTTCCCTCCTTCCCCAGGGAGATAAAAACCTGAATATTTCAGTCTCTCACCTCATGCAAGGTCATATCTACAGACTCTTTTCCACAATGCTTCATTGTTGGAAAAAGACAAAAAATGCAAAACCTGACCACAAATGGTGCTAATACAACGAAGTCATGACTGTTTTTTTCTGTATTTATGACTTTTTTTCACTCTTCTACAATGTGAGAACTGTTCTCTTTGGTATGTTTATTGGAGTTACAATTTTTGGTGTTGCATTTGCATGTTAACTAAGTTGTCCTGAAGGAAGCTACCTCATACTCTAAATAGAGAGAGCTAATTGAAATAATATACTCAGTTTCATGTGTATGTATTCATCTGAGAGGACGAGACAAGACATTGTACAGAAAGATGCTTTTTTGTGAAAACAGCTGACAATCAGAAGGGGACTTGCTGTGAATTTCAGGCATCAAAGCCCTGCTGTCGGTATGCTCACGGACAGACCCTGCCCTCTCAGGAGCCACCACACAGGACACATCTCAGTGCAAAGCAGGGAACTTTGTAGCAACGCTGAGAGCCTAAGTCTACTCTCTGAGATGGCAATTTTCCAACTTACATCAGTAACAAGGCAAATTAGAATCAGACAGATTTATTTATATGGGTTAGGAAAGACTTCTTATGTGTGATAACTTTCCCACAGGAACAGCTTTTGAGATAGCTGCCAAATGAAAATTGAATGCCATGATACCATGTTTATTTATGCATCTGTTATCACTGCTCTTATTTACATGATCCTGGTAAATTTTTATGTGTTTTACAGTGCAGACACATCTTTTATTGCACGTTTGAAGCATTAAGTTCATATTGATGTAGCTAAGTGGTAAGAAAGCCTTCTGTTCAGCCTTTTTGAACAGAATATGTGTGTTCACACATTTCTCACAGGAGATGAGAGTTCACACAACTTCAGAAGCTCCGGTTGGGTCTCCTAGTCTCATTTCAGAGATCATTTTCATGAAAGTCCATCTTGAGCCCCATCCATATCTGCAGCCATATTCCACCTCCGGATGGTGCCAGGAAGGTGAATGGGAGTGAGATATCAAAGCTATCATGTCAATACTGCAAATTGTTTATGAGGAAAATTTAAAAACTCTTTGAAAGACCTTATGTCATAAGAACGTGGCAGAAATTAATCTCGCAAGGGCAATAGTGCCAGCTGAGAGACTTATTAGGTCAGGCACAGCAATCCATGAATGCATCTATACCACTTTTAGGTTCCAGCAGTTCAATCTTTGTCCTAAACAGGTTGTGCGTTTACTTACTGAAATTGGCATTAGAAGTCATCCATGATAAGCTCCACTGAAGTGATAGATATCCTTTAAATATCCATAGTTTATATAGGGTAGCAAAGCAAAGCTGAGGAAGGATACGATCGATTGCTCTGTTAAAATACTTCAATAGGGTAGATATCATGGGAAGATGAAATATTCATGTAAAAGTGGAAAGCTGGCATAAGATCAAATGCACAGATGACTAGTCATGAAGTGGGTTTCTATTTGGCCTTTTGAAAGAGGCAAAACAATCAGTTGGAAGACAGAGCTATACTGGATTATGAGAGAGGCTAAAATAATAGATTTTCTGAAGAAAGCAGGAAATGGAGTCAACAACCTAATAGGTTCCTTCCAGACTGATGTTTTTAGATGGTTCTGGTGCCGGTAATTCATTTTCTCTGTCTCTCCAGCACTATTTGTCATCTTGTGTTCTGAATGGTTTCCCACGGTTTAGTGGGAAAATATCATGACTCAGTTAAGGGAGGCTTATTTTAGACAAATGAAATTAACAGCAGTATTGCATTGGTTTTAAAAAAAATAAATTCTTTTGTCTTCTACATGGAAGAGGGAGAGAAAAATATCTGCAGTCTATCAGATTTTCAAAGATGCATATTCTTCCTGTGTTTTAGAACCAAAAGACCTAAGTGTATGTTATTTCAACAAGTAGCCATGAGATTAGCTATTTAGATTAAAAACCCTCTAAAAATAAAGATCAAGCAGGGTTTCTAAACAGATGTGTACCTTTTCTGTACAAACATAGAAAATGCCATGACTTAGCTTATGGATAAAACTTTGGCTGCTGAAGTGCTGTGTGACTGTGCATCAGATGACTGCTTCCTATACAGATTGTGACCCATACAGAGCTCCTGCCTGATCTGGGAATTTTCCAGAATTTTTCAGGATTAATGAGTTTGTAATATTCATTTTTACTATATTTTTAAGGGCTGTAAATGGTCCTCATGCAGGGCCAGCTCCAGCAGAATACAGCTGTGAAGCCTCCATCCAGTACCTGTTTCGCACGCAGAACAGGGCAGAGCTGGCTGGCAGGAGAGGCTGAGCCTAGGGGTGGGTGAGGACTCCCGTCCCCTCCATGCTTCAGGTCCCCAGGTCGGGGCTGGGAGCAGGTACGATGTGCGGCACAATCGGTAGAGTCCTGCCGAACGAAACAGCTGGATTTGAGTAGCCCATATTCACACCATTTGCATTTTGGGGGGCTACAGGGGACTAGGCATGCTAGGTGTGCTCTGGTAGTGTGTTTTTTGGCTTTGTGTTGTCTGAACATGTCCATTTTGAGAGATCCCTCTGCAATGCAAACCGAAGTGTAGTTAAGTAGTGACAATTGAGATATTTACTCAAAAAGTGCACTCTTGATGTGAAACAAAGCACAAATACAGGCCACCCATTGCCTGCTTTGGTTTCAGAGTCAGACCTCCTGAAGGCTGGCACCTATTGCTGTCATTTGAAGGAACTGAGGAATGCCTGAAGTTTTCTTTTCAAATTCAGAAAAGTGTTGGTATCCCATTTCTCTTTGCCCCATATTCTGCAAGTTATCCATATTCTGAACGTCTATACTATCCCAGAGGTGTGGAGGTTTGCAAGCAGTGCCACGTGTTTCTCCACTGTGCCTTGGAGTGAGCATCAAGGATATAGGAGGGCACCTGGCGGAAGCTGCTTTTTCACAGTGGCAGGATGCTGCCAAACAGGTGACATTGCCAGCAGAGTTGGAAGTGGCGTGAAAGCAGGCCAGTGTGCCTCTGCCCAAGGCAACAGCTACAGGTCATGCAAGAAAAGGTAGTGGTACAAACGTAGGAACCATTTGGCATTTTTCACCTGCTTCAGGCATGACCTCATTCAATTGTATTGATTTAATAAAAAGGAATCACAGGGAAGAAGGTGTGAGAAGCTCCAGCTTAATACTTCCAGCACTTGGGGTTGAGGCCTCCCACCACCGAAGAGGGTGGCAACAACTACCACACCATGCACCTCCACCTTCCCACTGAAGCTTGGTCTCTGTGCCAAGGGAACACAAGGTGCATGGTATGTAAAGAGAGGAGGCTTGAAGGACACCCATTTCATGGAGGAGGGGTTTGAGATTCTGCTTTTGCTTTAAATCGCTCTCCATTCAATGTAAATAACAACGATACCCTCAAGGATGAATCCAGGAATCCAAGGATGGATCCAGCATGAATGAAGACTCCTCCAGCTGAGTGTGTTGAGGTGGGAACCACTGTCTCATACCGAGGCAAATGGGATTTGGCTTCTATGTGGTGGTCTGCAGTGCGGTGAGGAGTTAACAGGGCTAACTAGCTCAGTGGTGCTAACAAGGCTACAATAGCACTGCTGGTATGAGAACTAGCTCAGGTATGTCTGCCCTGCTCCTCACTGCATTGTGTAAAGTGACTGCTAGATTCTGAGACACCAGCTGGTGTGGGCCACTCACCATTTGACTGGATGGATGCAGAAACAAAGCCACAGAGGGCCTGAGAAACTTCCCATCAAACACAGAAATCTAAGATCCTGTTTAGAAACCTTCTATTTTTGGTGGATATGGAGCAAAGGTCTGATTCATGCATTTGGATGTTGCAGCCAAAGTCCCACCAAGCCCTTCTTTGGCTGGAAACCTTATTTTTTAAAGCCTATTCAGGGAACCTTATCCAGTTCAATGGACTGGTAGCACTAATCCCAATAAAGGCTTAGAGTGGCAAAGTGCTTTTGGAGGAAAATATCAATTGTTACAGGTGATGCAAGCTCACCTTGCTCTGCTGGCCAGCACCACTTTTAATTAGCAGCTGGAGTCACACAAAATCATCAAGAGTACATCTGACTAATTTATAGAAAATTTGTCTTAATAGAAATGTATGACTAAAGCATGTAATTTGGTTAGTCTGCATTTTAGCTGTACCGCTAATGATAGTACTGGGAGGAAAGCTATATGCAGAAAGACAGCAAAAGAAAATGTAATCTCCTGCTAATCAGATGGGATTTAGTAATCTGCAGTATGTTTTCACCATCTTTTACTTCTCAGCCACTTAACTGGAGCACTTTTTATTGGGAACTGCAGACATCTTTCTGACAGTTGCTTTCTCGTGGTCTTCTCAAGAGGACTATTACTCTTCATGATAAATGGAAATCTTGGAAATCTTATCCTTGATGGATAATCAAGGCTGCTAATGAAGTCAGTAGAACTTTCAGGTAGAATTCTAACACTTTTTTTGATAGCCCAATATAATTAGGAGTGAAGTAATGGAGAAATGAGCACAAATAGTGAAGTTCTTTAACACATACAATACTCTGTAGACTGATTTTCACACAAATAAAAGATAGCTTGCCTTCTGTTCTAGAGGTGAAAATGCGCTAGGTGCAACAGATGGACTATGCGAGCATCAAAAACCTTAGAGTAAATCTACTGAACTTCCTGAAATTTCAAAACTGTCACTTTTCTCCAGTAGTTCTGAGACTCTCTATATATGTATATATAAAATAGAAACACTTGTGACAAAATGACCAACTGGAACATATCCTATAAACCTCTGGGAATGATAAAAACTGCATCAGGTTAATTTCTTTTTCCAGATGGAAGAAAACCAGGGTCTTAAATCAACACCTGAGTGACACAAAAACTAGGAAAGAAGTTAATTCATTCATTTTTCTGCTCAGTTGCCTTGGTGTCAGACTCGGAATTGCATCCAAAAATACCAAGTTTTTGGATAAATGACGTTTTTTAGGACTTTGGATCCCAATCAAAGTGATACAACACAGCAGAAACATACAGGCACAAAACTGTGGCATAGAAAAATGTTTCAGAATAGTTTCATATATAATTTTTTACCTTCTCAGAGTGCTACCCAGCCAATGGATCCTAGGGAAAGGCTTCAAATAACTATGGGTGTAGAAACATGGAGACAAATTGCATCCAGCATGTATGTGTTCTCCATCAACTCTGGTGTGATTCATATTCAGGACAAGGTGGAATTATGTTACAAATAGAAGAAAAAACACTTTGGAGAAGAACTGTTCTGCAGTCTCTAGAAAGAACAATGCTTGTCTTCAAACCAGTTTTGCAGAAAGAGGTAGATCCACAGCTTTGCTTTCTTTCCAACCATTTGTGGCTGGAGACCTAAAGATCCTAATCTACAGCTTCGTTTCCATTCCCAGTGGAGGCTGTGGCTGGCAGAATGGACAGGCTGTATACGCTGACCAGCAATAAACTAATCTCTAGACAAAGTTTTCTTTGTTGAGAATTATTTTCAAATGGATTAACTCACTCTGTGTGCCAAGACCTTATTTCGTGAGATTGTGATTTCAGTGTAACTAACAGAGCTACTCTCAGCTTTACTTTGACAGTTAAAAATAACAAAATTAAAAGCAATGGATAGCTTAGACAACTGCCTAACATCTGTTTGTTTGCGTTTGATTTATTAACCCTTTCAGAACTCATAACCTTGCTTATTATCCCCAGCATCCCCTCAGCAGCTCATGGCTTGACTGCTTCACCTCACATGGCCAAAGCTCTGCACACCAGTGACGTTATTCCCCATTGCCTCAAAGATAAGTGAGGTGCAGTCAGGCCCCCTAGGAGTAAAATGCAGACAATTATCTCATCTTGGCTAGGTCACAGGGTAAGGGATGAGGACTTCCAGATCTCCCTCATTTCTTCTGGCCAACAGGGCAGCGATTGCTCACACCATCGGTCCCATCTGCCTTGACGATACCTCTTTTCAGTTTCCCTATAGCAAAGATGTAAAGAAACTTGAGCAAGTTTTACCAGATTATAAGGGTTGAGCAGTCTCTTACACATGATACTAATTTTCAGTGAGGTTCAGCCATAAATAAAGTATGAAGAACCTTTTAGACAGGGTGAGCTGTCTTTGTAGCATCTCGTGAAATGATTTCCTGAAAAGCTCGAAACCCATTGTTAGAGATACTGTCAGCAACTTTAGCTGGTCTCTCACACTCAGGCAGGATTAGCTGCCCATCTTTAACCTTCCACGTCGTAATTTTGTTCTCCGCTGCAAAACAGCCTGTCATTTGTTTAAAGCTGAACACATTTTTCCCAGCTGTGGTGTCAAAAGATGATGAAAACCAGCAAACAAAAAAGACTTACTGCAGGGTGCTGGTGACAGCCTTTTACCCACGGCCCCCATGGGGACTCTGTGGTGATAGTGATGGATAGCCTATGGCTCCCAGGCTCCTTGAACAGTTTTCATCTGAGTACTGCTGCTGCAAGCGCACACACACGCTCACACGTGCTGAGAGCGGGCGCTGGCGCACTGATCCAACAGCAGCAAGTGCAGGCATCTACCAGGCATCAGAGATGAAGTATTCAGCACACATCACCCAGGCTGCATCTACAAATTGAAATTGCAGCCCTTCTAATTAGGCTGCTAGACCTCAAAATGTCATCCAGTACCCAGGAGGCTTTTTGAGCCTAAAGGCAAACAGACAATAGATTTAAGGGGAGTGTTTTCTGTCACTTCTTCTGAATTAGCTGAGAGACTAGGAAAGGTTTTAAGACAAAGCGTTAATGTTACTGCCACTGCACGCTAATACCCTTAAATCCAGGTACACTTAATCAAGTGCATGTATTCCAGGCACTGATTAGCTATTTTGCCTACGTGAGGTTGCAAGGTATCAGCTGACTGGAAGCAGTTTAGCAAATACATTAGGGTTCATAAACTTGGGGGGAAAAAATAAACAGAAAAGTTCATTATTTTTTAAAAATTAAGATCTAAATAACCTGATGTTTTTAATAGTGTCAGCTAATCTACCTGTTTTTTAAAGTTATTTGCAAGGTTTTGAGAGCTGCCTTTATAATATGGTCCAGAAGCAAAGGCAATTACATGCATAAACTTTTAGTACAGCACCATGAGTCACTTCAGGCTGGGTTTTCAAGTGTGTTTTGCACCTACAATGCAGAGGTGCTTTGTGGCATTTGTAAAAGTGTCTGCAGATACCCAAGAAGAAGGGTGCCAAGAAGGCACCTGTTAAGAAGCCAGAAAACTCTATTTGCTTCACCTTCCACACACCTGTGACTGAAATAATGCTGACCTGCATCTCACAGGAATGGAAAGCTCTCTGAAAGTGATAAATATTAAACAAAAAACCTTTATAGGTTTCACTGGAGAGAAGACTCTTATGGACTTGTCAAGTTTTCCCATGTCTCCCCTTTCACGTGTCCAAAATTACTAAAACTGAGTTTCAGGTCTGACTACAGCAGGGAGGTTGGTGGGAAACACAAATGTACATAGAAAATAAACGTGACCACACTATAAAAAAAAACCCATTGTGTTCCCAATCTCCCAAAACAATGGTTAAACAGTTTTAAGAAAAAATATTGAAAAAATGTTTCCAGGATAGTAATTATTTAGCAATTATTCTTACTTCTGCTATAAACGCATTTTGGAATGGTTTAGATTTAGCAGGGACTATAACAAAATCCTGACCACTCCATCAGAAGTTACATTTCTTGCTTGATCTCAGAGAGAGTGTAGAGTTGCAGCCTGTAAACAGTGGCAAGGCTCACACACCGATGCTGAGTAAAATGCTGCCATCTTTTGGTTGTGCTCAACAGAAACAGGTAGAAAAGACCAAGATTTTATCTTCAGGAAGACAAGCAGCACTTGCTACCTCCGCAGTAGCTGGTCCTAAGACTGTAGTCATTGGCTGTAACCCTGTTATCCTTGTCCTCGGTCACGGACTGTAACTCCATAGGTGCTGTACAAACCCTGAACAAAAAGTAGTCCTGTTCCCAAACAACCAACGCCAAATCAAAAAGCCCAACAACAAAACAAAAAAACAAGAGAGAGAGAGAGGGAGAGACGGACAAATGTGGAAGCACAGCAAACCTGTGAAGTAAACATGCAGGGATAACAGGTAGTGGTTTCAGTACACCTGCAGGGTTGAGGAAAGGTTTCTAGGCACTAAATGGATTCTCTTGGCTCCATGGAGCTAGCTTTTCCATAGCTTTAAAAAAAACCAAACCAAACCAAAAAAAAAAACAAACCAACCCACTTTAAGTAAGTGGTGGAAGAAGTATAACTCATTTTGATAGGAATCATTTTGAGCAAAGCACAACTTGAAATTCTAAATACCACCACAGTTAGATTAATTTTTTTTTCCCCCAGCTTCTTACTGGTTGCTCTACAGTTAAAGCAAGACTAGCACAGATACAGACCTTGCCTTAGAAATTAATTTCCCTGAAAAGAGATTTCCCCCCTCCCCCCNNGAAACGATCTTTCCCCCCTCCCCCCCCCCCGAAGCCAACAGGAAGACCAAGCTCTGGGCCCACTGAAGAGGACACCCTGCCCAGGCTCTCCCTGGGGGCTGCCTCCACAGGTGAAGTCACTCATGTGCACTTGCCTTTGTATAATAAATCATTTACAGTTTAACACCTTTCCAGCTTCAGGAAATTACCTTCTGCTACTTTAATTCAAATGGTATGACGGTACCTTTCACAGGAGAAGTCATGCAATGACACAAAACCCTAGGATACAAGCAAAAACATGAGGGTGTTTTTTCCCTCCTTCCATTTTGGTATTCAATGTTTTTATCTTTTATGTTAAGTACAGCCCCGGGCCCTTCCCCTCTCCTACTGTACACAAATGACACCTCTTACGCACAGAGATCTGCAGCATGCTACAGCAAAAATACCTGCTTTTAAAACACAATAATCCACAAATCCATCTGGTGATCAAGCACTACCATTTAAATATTTGTTATCCTTTTGCACAGTAATGAATAGAAAAAAAAAATAATTGCCTGTTCTGTTGTTAAAATGTAATTGCCCGTTGTATGCCCAGCAGCAGTTAGCATCTGTCCAGCACATAAATACTTCTCAGTTCTCCTATTACATTCTAATACTGCCCAGGGACCCACTCTGCCAGAAAAAAAACCCCAAAACTAATGCCTATGCTTTGCCAGGATATTACTTATTAGGCTGACAATTATTCCTGCACGCATACACCTGTATTTGAGGCTTTTGTAGAATTTAGCTTGCTAGTGGTTGGGTTGTATGCATTAGGCATTGGAAAATTACCACTGATTGACCTCCTACAAGCATTCAAGGATCCTAAAAGATGGGCTGGTATTTTTTGAGACAAGTTCAAAAAACCAGCCACCTAGAAAATGTACTCGTATCAAACGTACATATCTCAGATTAAATAGACGAATTGCTAACACAGGTATAATTTGTCTTGTCCATTTTTTTACCAAACCCAGCCTAATCTTAGTCATAAAGGCTAAATCTTAACTTTCCCACCACTGAATCTGTAAGTTGGGGGCAGGTGTGCGCTTTCAGCCCATGGGAGCAGCTGCATCCAAGGAAAGACCTATTCCAGCGGAAAATAGCTACTGTGCTGGGTTTCCAGGTTCCTGGCAGAAACCTGGCTGAGAGAAGCTGTTCTCCTTTTGAGCCCTGGAGCCTGATCCCATTTTTCTCCCCGAGCACAGCTCGGTTTCTAGAGTAACAGCAAAAAGGAGATAAACCCAGTTCTGGGAGAATGATTCTAAATCAAAACCCAAGGAAGTCTCTTCTCCTTGACTCTCAAAAACCAAAGACAGCAACATTATAATGCTTTTCTGCTCTGAAGTCCTGTAATTGAAATGAACCACAGAAGTTGTAGTGGTTTGCACAGTAGTAATACCTCCCCCTTGCATAGTCCTGTTCTCCCAGTCTCTATAGCCCATTGACCTACAGGATTTAAGACACATGAATTTCTATCACAGGTGGTACACAAGAAAGCAACACAAGCAGAGCTGACTTTCAGAAGCCTCTGAGTCCCAAACCCAGGTGCTTGAGTACCCATTTAATGTTTGCAATCTGGATCACGACTCTGGATTAGGAGAGGAACTTGTGGCAAAGGACACATCCTAAAGCATCAGAGCGATCACACCATCGCATCTTCCAGCAGACCCCTGTACAAAGAAAGTGTGCCCTGGCCTCCCACTAATTCACTGAGGAGAGAAGGAAGGAAACACTGGGCGTTTGCAATTTTCACACGTACCCCCCTAAAACAAACTTCTGCATAATAAAAGTAAACACCTCAGTAGCCCTTGCCCTGTTCTTTGCCTCAGCCGTTGCATTTGGCACAGAACTCTTCACCCAGTGTTTACCACATGGGTACTCAAGTGGCTGGTTTCCTACCAGCCAGCCAGTTCCACTATGGATTTGCTGGTTGCTGTTAAAGTCACGACACATGCCCAGCAGCTATTTGACTGAGTTGTCTGTTCTTGTTTTGCGAAGGTGGTAATACTAACTATGGAACATGTCAAGTATTCAGCAAATTGGTTTTTGCAGAGTGTGAATGTCGATCTCCTCATTCAATTATATTTTTGGCCAGGACTATCAGAAAGCCTTCGAAGTGTTCTCTTAGGGATTTGTAATCACTAATGCCAAGAAAAAACAGCTGTCATCTTGCTAAAAAATCTACTGAATTTTGTAAGAAACCTTGCTCTTGTGTAACATGGCTGCTTTTGTTGGCAGCATGTGTTACATCTGCTGCAAAATCTTATTATACAACTAGATCTAAAATAGGAAATAGAAAGCAAATATATATTTTACAAATGATTCCTAATTAAAACATGCTTCTGAATGTGTAACACTCTGAAATCCCTGTAATAGCTGAAACGTGGTTCTTCAAATTTTTTTTTCTATAATTTAAGCACAAATCATGCCTTGGGTACATCTGTGTGACAGATGTGAAATGTACAGGCAAATGTTGATGGACAATTCATGTCAAAAGATGAACGTGACGCATGGATATATTGTTCATGAAGAACATTAGTGAAAGCCAATATTAGTTTTTGTAGGTATTTAATGAAATTGTGGGAGACTATAGATGCCTAATTCTGGAATCAAAGAAATGATAGCGCTTTCAATTTCTCATAGAACAAAATGCATGCTTAGTATTTACTTTTAGTTTAATTAAAATAAAGAGACCATCCGTTTCATTGCTCAGTATGTCTCCACAGACCAGCTGTAGAGCCACCATCTACTACAGGTTCACAAATAAGTAATTTAGAAGTATGGCAAACATTGCTTTTCCTGGATTGTGAAAAATGTCATGGAGCTGATATTTTTGTGGGACATCATCTGATAAATTTTTCTGAGAGAAACATTCTGAGAATGAAACCATCATCCTCCTCCATTTGCACAAACTTTATTTTTTAACCACTAAATTTTCAGAGAAAAAACTTCAAAAGATTTATTTTTAATTAAGCTTAATTGAAATCTTATCCTGAAAATTGAAAGTCATATTTTAGTCCCACTCCATCACAACAGGCCTAAAACATTTGAGATTTTACCTGAAGAAGGGTTACACAGGAAGACAAAGAAAATAGAAGTTTGGGAGAGAACCTAGGGGGAAAAAAAGTGGAGCTAAAGCAACAGAAAGACACATGAGAGATGCATTGTCCACCTTCCACCTATATTTTTGACAGGAATGGAATCTTTCCCCAGCTAGGACACAACATCTTCCTAGCAAAGAAGCATTTTGCTGGAGGGACTTGTAAGCAAGGGAGAAAGATGGTCTTCTTTTTCCATAAGGATAAGCTGGAGTGCTAAGTACATGAATGGGAAGTGATCAGAATAATTACAATTGTGGAGTTGAAAATACTCTTTTTAAATTCTCTGAGGTGCCAACTCTTAAAAAGTTCAGTTTGTGTTGCACGGGAAATCTTGTTACTACGCTTTGACAGACTGTGCTTTGCTTTAAAATGGATGGAAATCATTTTCGTACTCCAGAAAACAGAATACATTGATGGAAAATCTACCCCCTCCAGGACCAATTGAAAGAGGCAAGAATGGGGTGACACTTTAGAAATATAGATTGTGCTCCTGACTTATATAGACACAAAAATTCACTAGGTAGTAATTTTGAGTCCCTAGCCAGATTCTCTGAATATTAATGAAATTCTGGGAATGACACAAAATGTGTCTTTTTTATGTGTGTATAAATCAGATGAGTATATCCACTGTTGGGCTTGTTGCATATTATTCCATTTTAAAACTGACAGTTACTTCAGCTTCTTTTAACTTCTGAGTCTTCCAGATTTACTTACATTATTTGACTTTTTTTAGTTACCTTTTTAGGAAAAAAGCACAGTATATAAAGCCAGTAACTCTGAAGTTCTTTTTCTGTACTTTTCATGGGTCAGTTTTAACTGGGGACATGTTTGAAATGTCTTTAAATAAGTGAAAGCTTTTATAAATGAAAATTCTGATTCTCACAGAACCAAATTAATCTAGAAACTAGAGATTTATGTAAGAAAAAAAATAAAAAAGCTCAACAAGCCTCTCCTTTTAAAGAAATCGTGATAAAAAATATGGTACTCGGCATCAACGACATAAGGAACATAAGGGGAAAAGTTGTACCTCTACTCCAATTTAAGTCCTGACCATGGATATGACCCTTTGTATCACCCAGAACATAAGCAATAACAGCAGCTGGTAAATTCTTAGCGGCAGATCCCAAACTCCTTGTGCCCTCGTTCCCACCATCTCTATAACACAAGTACTACTCAGTCGTGGTGTTGACGAGCATCAACCTGCATCTCAGCTGATCATTGCTTGCCTTGTGGCTCCTGGTTGTCCAGCTCAGGGATGTGAATGGGGTAATTCAGGACAAGCAGCTGATTTATATGCTCACTCCTGCTCTTAAACCAAAGTGCAGAAGAAGACAGAAGAGCTGTGGGCTGAGTCTCACCCTCAAGTGGATCTGGAACTTAACAAGGTATACTCTTGAAACTGATAGCATGGAAGGTCTCTGTGGTTTTGTAGCTTAGACAAACCCAGAGAGTCCTATACATGTGAGAAAACCTAGAGAAATTGGAGTGAGCAGTTGTCTGCTGTAAGATGCACCTGATCAGTCTTGAGAAATAATGGACCTGGCTTTAAGGGTGTTAGCACAGGTACCTTTAGCAATGAAACCATGGCAGCAAATATTTCAGGGCTTGTGTAGAACCAGCCAGGCCCAGATGGTTGATGCCCAAGTCAGTGTCACTTACAAAGAGCTGTTACCCAGAACAGCTAGGATGAAAGGAACAAAAGCAAGTGTCCACAGAGTACGACTAAATTTCCCACTGTAGTATAGACATAACCTTCTAGATATCAGATGATCTCCATGCTGCGAAACAAATTTAAGACTTGTGTCAGTCTTTTAGGACATATAATTTCATCCTTCTCTGATCCTTTTCTTCACCCTAGTCCATTCTTCTTCTGTACATCTAATTCTGATTTTGGTAGGCTCCACAGCTACCTCCCTCCTTCTGCTAAAAACAGACTGTTGGTTGAAGGAAGCATAAGTCGCACATCCAGTATGAACCGTAACTGATATAAAAAAAAAATTACCTTTGATTCAAAGGAACTGCTAAGTGGTTGCTAAGAAAAGCAAAATGTAGCACTTTGGCATGAGCACGTTCAGAAATATGAAACAGCTCAGTGTCCTACCTTCCTACTGCAGCAGATCTGACATTTGTGTGCATTGCTATCTTGGAGTGACAAATTATCCAGTATTTTCCATTAACCTCTGTGGTGTTAAGTCTTATAATAAGTAAGGAGATACCAGATTTCAGCTGAGCTGGAGGTAATGTCAGAAGACAAACTAACCCAGCCATCTACCAAAGTACAGACAAGCTCTGAGTGTTACCCAGTTGTCTCAGCCACTGGTGTTGGGGGGCAGAGTGGCCTGACAGGGCAAAGCTAGAGAAAAATAGCTCTTCCCCTTCCTCATCTCAAGAGATGGTCTCTGAATAGGAATGAAGAAACTCATGAGTTTTGTTCCCTTTCTACTGCCCAGGAGAAAATCTTTCCTCAAAGAAACATCAGATCAGAAAATAGTGCAAAGGCGAAGAGCTCTGGGTCTGTGTCAGCCTCCTGCAGCCCTGAGGACTTCGATAAGGTGGATGCAAAACTCCTTGAGGTACAAGAGGGACTGACATGAGAATATGGGAAGCACATGAAGATGAGGAGAACTGTCGGATGGTAGGATCACTCTGAAGGATCAGCTGTACTAGAGGCTATTAGGGAGGCTGTTGAGGCATAGCATTAATTATTGGGTACACAGTGAACAGATGTGCTTGCAGGAGATAAATATGGAACAGTGAGTATCACAAATATTCCTCTCTCCCTGTCGCTTGCATGCATACGCAGGCACACACCTATGTCCAGAAAGGCAATGTAAGCTGAGGGCTCAAATGACCAAGCCTTTGTTTGGAAAGTCCTTTTTGTCAGCAGGAGTTTGATGTGATTTTTAAGCCTTTAAAATTTGGCATACTGTAAAATAACAATCCAAAATCCTGTTTGTCTCTGAGCCACCTTTATTGTGATCAGGCAACAAGGGAAACAGAAGGTGCCTCTGGCTGACGCTGTGATTTCCAGTGACCCATCTGATTTCCAGTGATCCATCTGATCTCCAGCGGGAGCACTAGAAGTGACAGAGGCAACAGAGTGTGGAAGGAGAAAGAAATGCCTGTAATGTGTTTTTCTAGAGTACACCCTGTCAATGAGGCAGCATGGAGAACATCTCCAAGGGACTTTTGCTGGGGAAAGGCTCTGCCAGCCAAATGCAAGTGCCTGGCCTGTCTTCTGTAGTCCTTTGATCATTTTTTCTCTGCTGTCTTTCATCTTCAATGAGCAGCTACACTGAACATGTGTCTTCCTGGGACCAGTGTCAGAAATGCATGCAGTGCCCTCCTTTGGCTACCCAAGGGACAGAGAGAGAGAGATGCCACTAGTGGTTTGGAGGATGAAACTTGTGCCATACACTTGGGACTGGCCATGCAGCTGTTCCACCCTCAGTCTGACTCTGGTCAGCCCTGTCCTTACTGACAGCAGGTCAGAGAAACACAAGTCCCCCAGAGGGAACAAGAGTACAAGCTAACTCCCGTCTTGCATAAAAGCAACGGAAGCTGGGTAAAGCCCAAATAACAATCTGAACTTCCTCCATAGTTCCCACTCTGCCCTTTTGAACAAAAAGTTCCTTCTATTGCCTTGGCTTCCCCTTTACTTCAGCAAGGAAAGAGGTTCCTCATATATACCCCATTACAACAGTGAAGTGAGACACAGTTGTTTGTTACCTGAAGTCTCATGCCTTCTGAAGGCACTTCTAACTTCCTGCCTGGATTTCTGAAAGCCTCCCTTTTGCCTTTCTCTTACCTGCTAAGGTAAGTGAAGACTCTGGGCATAAGTTATGTCTAGTGAATAGAAAAGACATAGGATCTTCTTTGGCAACTTCAAAATAATCTGAAGTAAGCATTTATTAAAGTGCAAAGCTGCAGAAAGAATGGTTTAAATTTACTATAACCTTCAGAAGGAAAACACCTGGAAAGAGAAAAATTTTAGTTCTGCTTAGTCTGCCTAGATATGCTGTGTGGTGCCCCTGAAGTCGGAGTATCAATCACCCTGGTGGGGGCTCACTGGGACTGGTTAGAGAAAGAAGGAGGGATGTAACCACAACTGGCGTTCACATATTCTGGAGTCAGGGAGCACCTGGGATCTGCTGTCTGGATCCAAACCCTGGGACTCTGATGCATCTTTAGAATCTATAGGTAAATTAAACTCCAGCTGATTGTGATTTAGAAATTCAGATTAAGTACAAAAATTATAAAGAAGCTCATGTAGGCATTTCAGAGCCTTGCAGAAGCCTAAGCAAAGTCATCCCCCAGAAACAAGACACCAACTTAAAGAACTGGCTCACTGAATGGTCGAGCTGCTGTTGCTGTGATAGTCAAAGGACAGGTAAGATGAGGTTTCTAGACAGGGTAACGTCTTTTATTAGGCCAGGTAGTATACTTGGAAAACTAGATAAGCCTTAGGCACACAAGCTCTTGTTTCAAATACAGAAAATATGTTTTATTAGACCACTTTGTGGAACATGGTCTTGCTTGCATCGCTGTAACAGCCACCTAGTAATCGATGGAAGTATTCTTTTCACCACAGTTTGTAAGAACGGCCTGGAATTTTCATGACTATCAGTTCTGTTGGAGACCCAAACACTGCCCATAGGTATCCTGTGTGATTTGAGATGCAATGAGATATTTGAAGCATTTGCCAGGGTAGCACCTTTTGGAGATCCACACCCCTCTGGATTAGCAGAAGAGGGTTGGACGGGATTCTCAAGGATGTCTCAAAATACGTTAGATACCTTTGTGTGGGTAACTGAACCTAAAGATTGTTTCTAGGCAGAGAGAACTGTGTTTGACTCCCAAACTCTCTGTTGGTTTACAAGAAATAATATTCCTCCACAGTGCTAAGAAGGCATTTCAAATCTTCTGATGGTGGTTTTATTATGATGCAATATACTCTTATCTCTTATTTCAAAACTGGAATGACTAAATTTTTGTATCTAGCCCTAAAATTTAGTAGCTGCTTTCAGAGTCTTGTCATTATATGGTCTGTGCAGAATAAGGAGATTATGAGCAATTTCAATCTTGGACTCACATCAACTGCTCGCTCTCCAGACTCACAAACTGTGAAATCTGTGCCATGGAAAACATCTAAATATGGAATCGAGGCCAATGTATTTTTTATCTGCTGCCATTTTTTATAAGTAATCAATTAGTTAGGTTTCAAGCTATAGACCATGAGATATTGCCATAAATCTGAAGATACTTTGGTTTCGCTTCCAGTATTCATTGGTAAATCTTTGCAGTAAGGATTTTAGGAATTATAAATATTTGCAGCTGTGGACAGGCAGAAGGGAAGAGTTTCCCTCCCTTTCCCTTATGGCTTCTCCTTATTTTCTCACTGTTATGCAAAACAAAATGGTTCCACTGTTAATGAAACATGTTAATGAAACTTGGCGAAACCATGTACTGTGCCACCACTCTTTAGTATCTCAGGGTATGCACAGTATGTCACTGAGCTAATGAACTACTCAACATCATATGTTAAGCCAATGAAATTATGATGACTAACACAAATTTGAAGTCTTTTAGTGAAACCAGGAAGCTTTTTTTCTATTGAGAATGTCAGAATGGATGTTACCCCCAGTGTGAAGCTGATCTTGAAAAAGGATAAACTGAGGAACAAAATGCAAAGCAAAACAATCTGGATTAACTGGGTCTTTCTCAAAGAGCAACTGGAAAATTACAGAGACTTAAGTGAGGACAGTAAAAGCAGTTCCCGTAGGAACATATGAAAGTAACTTAATGATCTCTTATACTCTCGCAAATTTAAAGACAGCTTCTGAAATCAGGGTATAACTATCATGTGGACACAATCTCAACTTCACACGTGAATCCTCATCCCTCATCTGTCCACTTGGCTTACATGTTGGTGTATACCCAATTCTCCACCTTCCTACCCATCTCCAGCTGCTGCAGCCAGGGAACTGGGGTGGTGAGCTCTTGGGCTTTGCTGTAAAGGACGGTACAGACGCAGCTATTGACTGCTGCACTGGGGAACACAACAGCAAGTGTTCTCAGCGTTGCTCCCCACTTGATTCATGTACTGTCCCTTCTTCTGTATGATATTAGAGACTTCACTAAAACTCACGACATTTGTTTGGAAGCAGGAGGCAAGCAGAAAATTCATGGGAGACGCTGGAATTCCCTAGCAAGTTTTATTTTTTGTTAAACGGAACAAGGAATTCAAATCAAATGTCCTAGGGTAATTTCTGAAGCACCACCAGAACCTCAGAATTACAGCTCCAAATGGACACGGTCCAGAGCATGGCAGCCTGCCTGCTCTTCACTGACACACACTGGCAACTAGCAATGCTGCCAAACTGCTCTGAATCATAATCTGTGAAACAAAAGGAGATTCACAACAATGAATCAGGTGTGTAAACTGCCCCATAATTTGTTTGTGTTGACAATTTTTTTTGCTGGTACAACCCACTTTTTGAAAACTTCCAAGTTCATAACAGGTTAATGAATTCCAAACTATTTTTTAATCCAGATATCTTTAGTAAGTAGTTTCATCTGACTTTGCATCAGGCAGTGAAGTACAATTTAACAGCTGTAGAAGTACATTTTCATACTGCTGAAAAATTATTAGGAGTATGTACATTTGGTATCTGTGGTTGTTTTTGTAACTAGATGACATAATGGAGAACTTTTGTAAGTGACATTGAAAAAATGACCCTTTATATTTTTATTTTTAGTTAGGCTTCTCTGAAGGAGAAACACTCCTGCTCTCTCTCTGAATGTGACATTAGCAGTTTTTGGTTTTGGGTTTGTTTTTGTTTTCTGGGAGAAGCAGTTCATCATTTACAGTGAAGGTCTAATCAGCAAAATTGTGATATTGTATATTTTTTGAAGGTGATGGTATTAGGTGTATTCCTGATTTATTTCTTCAGAAAATTCTTACTTTATTTCATGAAATAGTTTTACTTAAGCCAAATTTTGGAATAAAATATTCTTATTAGTCAAATAAATAATACCTAAGAGGTCTCCCTTTAGGCTTCCACTGGGGAAAAGATTTTATGAAGAGATTCCACGGCATCTTTTTTGCTGGGCTGTTTTTCTGTAATGCTAGGTGCATCAGTTTGTCTGTCTTTAAGTCAGAGAAGGTGAAAAAGCTGACAAGTGTGATCAGACAAAAGGTTAAATCTAGCTGAGGTGGAATAATATGACTATGATGATTACTTCACAGGCTTTAACTGTGGACTATAAATTTAAAAGATTGTTTTCAGAAGTTCAGCAAGAACCAGAGCTAAGAGATGTTCAACAGAGCAAGGCATACACCAGAATATTTTTCCTCTAGTGTTTTTATGCAGGGATTCATTCCCCATAGTTTTATTTTTTCTCACGTAGAAAGACCCGAGCAGTAGAAGTGTAAAAGAGTAGTAGTAGGAACAGACAGACACAGTGTTACATAGTTTTCAAGCCATATGCTATTTCTGTGATACAAGTATTTCTGAAAACACAGATTTCAGCACACAGTAACGATAGCACCTGCTTGATCTGTAAATGCTAAAAACGTAAAGATACACGTGGAAAACACAGACGAAGCAGGTGACTGATAAATCACACACAAGATACGTCTTCTGGTTTTGACACGTTTGTAAATTGCATTCCTGATCTGCTGCTGAACAGGTATTTATACCTGCTTGCTTCCAAAAAAAAAATAATAAAAATACCCAAACCCCAAAACTCTTTCACGGCAGTAAGAGTGCGAAGAGTGTCTCTCCCACCCTTTCTGTGCAGACGTGCCCCACGACCAGAGATGCCCCGGCAGACCTTGGCGGGCAGGAAGCACCCCCGCAGCAGGGAGGGGGCAGCCGGGGGGGGCGGGGGTAGTGTCCCAAACTGCGGGGCGCTGAGTGTCCCCATGCGGCCCCCTCCACCGGTGTCCCCGGTGCTGGGCGGGGGGTGGCCCCGGCTGCAGCACCGCCCCGGCGCGGGCGGAGCGCGGCGGCCCCGGGAGCTACGCGGAGAGCCCGCAGGCGGGAGCGGCGCAAGCCGTCCCTCGGCACTCTGGTGTTTATTTAATTTATTTTTAAAAAAATAAATAAATAAAAAAAATNCCCCCCCCCAAAAAAAAAGAAAAAAGTTTGTGAAGGAGAAATCGTGAACTGAGATTGGCTGGAGAGGCTTTGGCTTGATGCAGTGTTTAAAAACTGGGGCAGAGCCGGGGCGCTGAGAAGGTGCTCTGTGTTGCCTCTGCTGCAGCCATCCCGGCTGAGTCTCCGAGAGATGCTCCTCATCGCCGCAGCGCAGCCCAGGAACGGGTCTGCCTCACTTACTGTTCGCGGAGGCGTTTCTGTGCAAAAAAAAAAATGTAGGAGGGGGGTTGCCTTCACTTTTAAAATACTAAATAAAAGCAGCTCTTATTTCGCAAGCAAGGGTTGAAGGTTTTCTCATGCTGTTTTACCACACTTNGCCGGGGCGCTGAGAAGGTGCTCTGTGTTGCCTCTGCTGCAGCCATCCCGGCTGAGTCTCCGAGAGATGCTCCTCATCGCCGCAGCGCAGCCCAGGAACGGGTCTGCCTCACTTACTGTTCGCGGAGGCGTTTCTGTGCAAAAAAAAAAATGTAGGAGGGGGGTTGCCTTCACTTTTAAAATACTAAATAAAAGCAGCTCTTATTTCGCAAGCAAGGGTTGAAGGTTTTCTCATGCTGTTTTACCACACTTGAAAGATTTTCCTTCAAGTAAATAGCACGGCTTTCAAGCGTGGTGGACTTCATAGCATGTATTCTGCACGTATGGTGTTCTTGTTTTCATGTCTGTCTTCTTCATCAATGTGAATTCCTAAAAGTAAGTCTGTAAGTTTGCATGCGAGAGGTTCTCCCACAGATAGCAGGTTTTGGGAGCTGGGAGGTACCCAAACATGTGGACCATAGAGCCTCCTCTCCATCTTCTGGATTACTTCTAAAGACTTACCCCGAGTCTCTTGACATCGCACAGTGTGACTTAGGACATGGAAGAAATAGTCCAGAACAGACAGAAATTTTGTTTTAGTGTTGTGAAGTCCCCTGCAGTCCCCCATCTTTCAGCTGTCTTTGAAAGAATTATTTCAGGTGATACCTCTGGTTGTGGATGGTTCCTGTTAAAAATAATTTAGTTCCTCACTTGGAAGACAATGTTTAGTGTACAAAAACTTAAAAATACAGTATTGCTAACATAATTCTAGCATCAGGTCAAAAAATTGATTCCTCCTTCATAAAATTTCATCCGGGATTGTCTTTGAAATATTATGATTTTTTAAAAAAAATTTAACTTTTCAGTAGAAAGCTGAGTTCATAAATGAAGGAAAATCACTATTTTAATGTAAACTGCACAACAAGTTTATTAAGGCTGTGTGGATATGTAAATATGTGGGGTTTTTATAGCTTCCCTATATCACAGGAGAATAATGTAAATATAATGTTAGAGAGTAATGTAGGATTTTTAGCAATATGATTTTGACATTTGATTTTATTTATTTTATGCAATTTCCTCAGCTGTTAAATATATAAAGTGGATTGAGCATCATCTTTGGCATGTTGCACAACTTTGCAAGGGAAGATGGTAAAGAATCTGCCAATTAGACATGATGAATGAGTTCATTTAAGAAAAAAAACCAAAACAATCCTAAACCCTTAAAGCTAATATGTTCAGTGAGTTAGTACTTATTTTGGGGCAAAGTGAGAAAGAAGAACCAGCTCCACTGGTGTAGGGTACTGCTCAAACTAATGCGTGGTGGCAAGTGCAGAAAGAAGCCTTACACTCTCGCTATTAATGCTCGTGTTCCCAGAAGCTGATATAACATCTTCTGAAACCTTTTTTTCCAACCGACTGCTTCAGAGAAAAGTGCAAGCAGTGATGGGTGTCTGTTTTGCTGTATCTTTAGATTACTACTGTCAGAACTGGTTAACAGATGAAGCATTTAATAATTGGTGACGTTAAATGAACTTTTGGCCTGTTTCACCTGGCCGTATGTTTTGTATCACTTTGGGTATGTTTTCCATTCGGCATCAACTCAAACAAATTCAAGGAAACAAACTGGATATTCATTTATTTGTTTTGGATGCAATTGTAGGTTTCATTGGGTTTTTATGAACATGTTTTGAGAAGCAGAATTGGCAGAATTAGATAGAGTTTGGTCCTGCAAGCTCCTGCAGTTGCTAGAAATTAGGAAAGAGGGTTCAGGATGTTCTGCTAGATCAGGGTGACTTGGAGAGTACAGAGTGTCACCTGTAAGACAGGATTGTCAGAGTTGCAAAGCAACCTCTATTAAACCAAGCTATCTGTATGGAAGAAAAAAATAATCAAGTGAACCTTTGAGCACACAAGCCCATCTTCAGGTGTTTTTCAGCGATAATGTGTATTATTGAGTTAAATGCTAACATTAAGTAAGAATTAGACTCATTCTTTCGATGGATTTGTATGGGAGTTAAGCTTCATTGAAATCTGAATTTGGCTTGTACTTCATCCAAATGTATAAAAAACAGCAGCAAAAAAACCCAAACCCTGAGCACTTTATACATGAGCTACTAATAACAGACTTACTCCCAGATCTTCAGACATTTTCCTCTGCAGACCTCTGTCTCATAAGTTCATCCTAAACTTTTTGGAGCGCATCTTAGTGAGTCCTTTTTGTCATCTTTCAATTTTGAGTGGACACATGGCCTGACCTTCACAGTGTGCCTACTAACTTCTAACTTTTAAAAATGTACCTTATACTGAATTGCCAGGGTCTGCTCCTCTTGCCTGGGCGTTAAGGCATCCTTCCCTGGCACACCAGAGGAGAACTGAAGCCGAATGGGTTGCGGTCAGTGGAGAAGTGACCTGGGCACTGGGCTGTGCCTGCACACCTGGTGTCAGACTGCTAAATTTTAGTCAGCTGAATCCCATCCAGGGAGTAAATGTCCTTTTATGAGCACTGTAAATACAAGCTCTTAGTATCTCTTTAAGAATGCAGGATATATGTGACGGTGTATAAAAGATCTACATTTTATTATTTATGTTTTAAGCTTTGTCTAACGCCAGGGCTGTGATGCTCTAACAGTAATATTATTCAGACCCTTTGCTTGTGGTTATTCTGGTGAAGTTAATTCCCACATAGAAACATTTACGATGGCATACTATAATCTTTGTACGGATTATCTAGGTGTAACCAGTTCAGCTTGGGGAAAAAAAAATTGCATCTGTAACTGAAATTAATCTGCATGTAGATCAGCCTTAAGTCCCTTCCTATTTTGAAGCCAGATTCTGCAATATGCTTTGCAGAAGGGAGGAGCAGATAGGACTGACCTTAGTTGCATTCCTCAATAAACAGTCACGTGCAAACAGATTAGACAAAACTGTCTTTGAAGTGATGGAAAAAGAATAGATTACTTTGGTAGAAGCTAGGGTATAAGCAGAACTATTAAAAAAAAATAAATCTACCGATGATTACTTACTGAGTTTATTTCACTGTAAATTCTTGCTTTCCTGTGAATTCTTCCTTCTGAAGCTCTCCTTCAGCACAATGTCACCATGCTTTTTTTTCTACCAAAAACAGTGCAGCTGTTTGCCTTTTCAGTCATACAATTAGTGACTGAGAAACACTCAGCAGTATATTTTTTAATCGGTTGTTCTTTCATTTGTGTTTTGTTCCACTAAACTTTAACTCTGTTCCTTTAAACATAATTATGAGTAAACTTAAAGTATTTTGACAGTCCCAGTTAGTTTCCTTCTATAACCTGTAACCCGAATTGGACAGGGGATAATTTTTTTTCACAATGGTAGAAAGAGGATTTTAAATGTTCTTTCTCTTAGGTATGCTACCTGAGACCCTTACCATGTATCTCCTAAATGGGGGGAAAAAAGCAGAAAGCATCAGCGTTTCCGATCATCAATGACAAAACAGTGGAAGGTCTGCAAAGTGTACATAATTTACTCATCAGAACAGAAAGTAAAGACGGATTGCCTACATTAGAGTTCAAAATCACTGCAATAATGAGACATATTTAGCACAATGAATTTGTGAAAGTAAGGAAGTACTAAGAAGAAATACTTGCTATAAACATTCACCATGACACAAAGATATGATTAAAAAAAAAGCAAACAACCTCTGTGTCTCCAGTAAACTCTGAACTCTCATTTTTCCGGTTGGTTAACACATCTTTTCCTACAAGACCGTTTCCAAAAAGCAGTGGGCAGGAGTAATACAGAAGATGCTTCATTCTGAAATGCGTGTAATCATTCTAGGAGTACATGACTCCTGAAAGAAAAGTTTTCATACTTTTTAGTTCAGCAAGCTATGGTTATCATGCATTTTGCACCAAGGAGTTTCCTTTCCTAGATATTGGAAAAAAAAAAAAATATTTTTATAGAAATGCCTGTGCAGAATTTGCCTGCAACCATGCAGAAGGCTGGCAAAGCAGTTACGCACCCACATTAAGCACTCTGCTATTCCTTCGCAACATACACACACACACATTGTAGTCACTGTGTGTGGGTCTACAAATTCATGTCTGCGGTGGGAGAGAGATGTGAGGCTCTGGGTGTTTGGCTGCTTCATAAATAATGAAGGAGAACATCTGTCCGCTGGTAAATGTGGGAGAAGTGAAATTGATATCATAGCTCTGCCAACCTTTGCAAGCACATGAGAGCTTCAGGGACTGCACTTGAAATTATTCTCTCTGGGTAGAGAGGTACTTTCTCCTTCTAAAATTTTCATCATTTTAATTAAGGTCTAGCCAAGACTGAAGTTTTGCTTGGTGTTGATCGACTTAATGTGGAGGAAAATACAGTTCTTCCCGTGGGAAGCTGTTGCAAAAGATATCTCTTACCGTGCCTTTTCTCACCTGAGCAACTTTGCTAGGAAGGTGCAAATAGCCTTCTCCATGCTAAACTATGAGCTAGGGAAAAACTGTTTAGAACAGCCAAGGAAATGTCCACAAACTGATTTTTCTGCTGAAAATCAGAGAGAAAACTGAAAAGACTGAGAAATATTTCTGGCAGTTCAAAAAGGGAGGAACTGTTATAAAATTATGTACCTACTTTGGTCTTGGTATGGAAAGGGTTGTTTTGTTTTTACCATTTGTTTTCTTCTCTCTTTTCAGAAAGACACCCATTGTCAGAGGAAACAACAGCAGCTGCCGGTTGATAGAAGGACTGTCCATTTGCTCTGTAGGAAGAGACCATGCTGAAGCACCTTTTTAAGACATCTTCCCTTCTGAGCCTCAGAAAAGACCATCTGACATGAGCCTGGGTTTAAATAACGAAGATGAGTTTGAGGTAATTGTTTGCTTGGTTTTGCTGCCCTGGAGTTAGCCGCAGAGCTGACCACCGGAAAGGCGCAGTGCAGGAAAGCACTCCTGTGCTGTGATACAGCGGTTCACACCTCTGTAACTGTCCAAGAGGTATCTCACCTGAGTGAAGATCACAAGAATCCTGAGATGATTTGACCTGTAATGGAGGGATGTTTCTGGGAAGCTGCTGGAGGACTTCAGCACAGGGCACCTGGCATCTCTGCCCTCACCCATCCTTGTGAAAGTCCGAAATGAACCACACTTGGACATACAACCTGAGCTTTGGTGCACCTACAGATCCTGTTGAGCCAAGGGCTGGACTGTCACGAAATGGGCACACAGTAGTGGCTGTTTTTCTTGGATTTATCTTGTTTTTTGGTTTCTTGAATAACTTGATTGTCCTCATCCTCTTCTGCAAGTTTAAAACCCTCCGTAATCCGGTCAACATGCTCCTCCTGAATATCAGTATCAGTGACATGTTAGTGTGCATCTCAGGCACTACCCTCAGTTTTGCATCTAACATCCATGGCAAATGGATTGGAGGGGAGCATGGCTGTAGGTGGTATGGCTTTGTCAATTCCTGCTTTGGTAAGAGTTCAATGATAATTCTCTTATCCTATTCTTTTTAACACTGGTACGTGAAGCAACTTGATGAGCAAGCTGATTGCCGCTCACTGGTAAATAGGAGGATGCTTTGATTGCCGTGTTATGGTCAAACACAAGTGAAATGCATGGTTTAAAACATTTTCACAAAAGACTTCATGAAAGAGTAGCACAGATCTGATTAATATATCCTAACATATCCCGTTTTTTGAAATTACTTGTTTTTAAGAGCTAAAAATGGTATCTAGAAAGAGGCAAGCCACTGGAAGGAGTTTGACTAAGTGTATGAACATATATAATACTTCCCTCTTTTTCAGGAAAATCTGTGCCAACACTGAACTACAGGCCCCTCAGTGCTGCTTCTGTCATGAACAGTCTCCTGAAAGTACTCCATTTACCATTTGTAATTATCTATCAATCTATAGTATGAATTCTCTCATGTCCCAGATAATGACAGTTTTCATCATTACATGCTTTCTGTTCTCCCCTAAGGCAAAATCTTTATTTTAAAATTACATGCTTGTAGACTTAATAGCAAATTAAGTCATAGGAATAGATTTGTCAGAAATAGTTAAAGTGTGCATCGAAGCCGCAGTAAAACAGTGTTCAGCATTTTTCTCCTGTCCGGACAAAACTTTTCCTGCAACCAGCTTTTGCACTGCCAGATTTAAGTGTTTTAACTGAAAATTATTTTAATTATTAAAAAAAGATAAAGGAAGAAGCACAGTCAGAGGGCAGCCTTCATCCCTCCAAGGTGGCCCGTCGCTTTAAGAATTACATCACCGCGCAGTGACCCTTTCTGCATTTATTCCTACGTTCAAAAAAAAGACCGCTAAAGCATAAACTGGCCTGTGGGTGCACATCTAGACGCTATCCTTCTCTTGCGCAGACTGAGCGATCTGGCACAGCTCCCTCTTGCTGTACGTCCTTGCTTTGATGCTTCCAGGCCAGCAGGACAGGACCGAGCGCATCCCTGGCTCTTCTCCCACCCTGGAGTTGCGGTGCATCTCATGCAGGCGCTTTGGCATGAGAAGTGCTCCCACAGCCTTCGATGTAGAGTCAGGCTGTGGATCCAAACCCACGTTTTCTACCTGATTTATAAGGTCTCACTGTTCCCAATTATGTGGTCTCCGGTACCCTTCCCTTCCTCAAAACGCGTGCTCTGCTACTGACAGCTGTCTCAGCCTGGCAGCATCCCCTGGGAAACTGCTGCTTTGCCCAAAGTGAGCTCTCGGGAGACAGCAGTGTTGTGTAATATAAAAGCACGGAGTTTGGCCACGCAGAAGTAGAGCCCTTTACCAACAACGCCTTGGCTTGTTTTGGCACGGTGTTTTTGGTTTCGTCTGTGCAGAGCAGAATGGCATGTCTTCTTCCATGTTTCACTTCCATTTTTGTGAATTTTATGAATGCCAATATTTCAGTAACTAGTCTTCTCAGGGAGGAAGAGGTTAGGACTGTTTTTTCTCCATCCTTTGATTTAGCCTCTGTTTTATTATTTAGGGATGGGATGAGAGAATAACATTTGAAGGGAGGGGAAAGAAGGTATGTGTTTAAGGGATTAGAAAGAAAGGTCTGTTGAAGGTGCCTTTTGAGCCTGCTGGCTTCTGTCAGGATACCTGTGTGTTACCACCGCAGTAACTGTGGAATTAAACCAGCAAATGGGTAAGCTTCTCCTGGGGAGGCTTGCTCATGGAATAGTTCTTCTAAGTCAGATCTAAATCAGATGGGTGGGAGGAGTGAAGATTTCTGTACTATTGTGATACTTGTGTTCATGTGAGAGTTTCTGGTATAATTCTTTAAATTGATTAGATCATCAAGGAACAAGCAAGCAAAAACACAAAACCTGGAATGCCAAAGGTGACCTCAGCTCCTCTGAGTGGTGTTGGTGCTGTCAACAGGGTGTCTTGGGTGACTGAGGCCGCTGTCCTGGTCTGAGGTAAAACAGGACCAATTTTTGTTCAGTAACTTTACTTTTTAGCTAGGCCTCTTCTAACTGCTGAAATTAACAGCATATTGTGTAGAAACTGTTCACTCTCGGAGTAGTAAGACCCGTGTTTATAGTTGATGCCAAGGAATGGGATGCAGAGAGGCTCCTGCTTATACTTATTGAGACAACACCCAAGGGCAGCCAACTTTGTTATTTGCCCTGTTGGAGGGTTGGAAGCGGAAAAGCGTAGAGGGGTCAAACCTGCAGGGAGGAGTGGACAGGACAGGTGACCCAAAACTGACCCACAGGGTATTCCATCCCATCTGCCTCATGCTCAGTATAAAAGCTGAGGGATCAAAGGGTCAGTTTTCTTTCTTCAATGGCCGACATCCAAGGAGGACTCTGTCTCTGAGTCTGCCTTTGATCCCGATCCTGAATCCAGATCTGGAATCCAGTTCCCGTCTGTCACTGAGTCCAGTCTGGGACTTCCCCAGCGCCTGCCGGTGACGTGATTGTCATCCTGGGAGCTTGATACGGTTTTGTATCTATTTCATTATTTTTCTTTTTATTATTTCATTATTAATATTTCATTAAAGTAGTTTAGTTCCTTCTAAACTCTTAAGTCTCTCTTTTTCTCTCTGTCTCTCTTGCCTCCCTTTGGGAGCGGAGCAGGAGAGAGCGAGCATCTGTCGTTCCACCGGATTGGAATCAGCAGCCTAAATGCAGGTTGTTATTGAATGGTGGACATGGAAACTTCTTGTGACAGTGTTAAAAAAAAAAAAATTCTTTTGCAATTCTTTTCTCGAAGTCTTGCAGTGCTCACAGCACTTTTTCTTTCACTAGTGTGTATAAAAGGCATACTGAAAAAGTTTGCTTGCAGAGTTATAATTAGAAAATGTTCACTGGAAATAACATGAGTAGAAGAAAATAATAGTAAATAGTAGCATTTATATGTCTCTATGGACAGATTATATCTGCTGATAAATACCGTTATTCATCGGGTTTTTTTAACTTTTGTACTTCAAAATGTGCTAAAAAAGAGCTACTGTAGGTGTGCAGTGTGTTTATGGCTTTTCCAGGTCTTATAGCACTTGAAAACAAAATACTTGGGTATAGAACGATTTTTTTTTTTTTTTTTTTGCATTCAGTGTGTGCTGTAAGCATCACAGACTGAACAAGTATCCATTGAGTGGAACAGTTAATTTTTTTTTTACAGCAGTCGGGAAGTGACATGAGAGAGTTGTGAGCTTTTTATTGAGACTTGCAGATATTATAGCTAAAAGAAAAAACATTCATTGTAGGATTATTTTCCTTGTCTTCTGTGGACTTTGGAAAAATTGTGTAAAACTTACCAAAGTGGTTCAGAAACTCAAGAGGTAGAAAATCAAGTATATTCTGTATCATAAGGTGGTGGCTTAAGACCTCACTGATTGATGCAATGTCGTTACTGAGGATAAGGAAGCTTCTTGTCAGCAAGAGGATTTTTTGACACCTAAGCAGTCCAGTTTAGATCACAGCCTTTGGCCTGATCACTGTGACTGCCTTGTGAGTGGCAAAGCTGATTAGATTTATAAACATAAATGTGAATCCACAAAGACTACAAAATACTGTATGAGGTTATGGTATAAAAGGAGCATGTAAGAAGTTAGAAATGGCAAAACTGTATAGGCTGGGAGCAGAAAATTTCTTGATGTTATGTACACTTTCTTGCAATCCCTTAGCTATTTTTAAAAAAAAAAAAAAAAAAGATATACTTTCTGTTCGCTAAAAATTAGCTTACCTTCCTTTGTGCCTCATGTCTGATTTTGGCCCATCAAGGCTAAGAGGAACGGCGCTAATGCTCGGGGTCCAGAGTAGAGATGTGTAGTAGGAAAGGTAATTAATAAGAACTGAAGTTCAATGTCAAGCTCTGTAAGAATAAACACTTCAGTATTCTTATCTGTTCCATTTTTCTCATGGGATAAATCCTATCCTACTAGGATAAACATCAGTACAGGGTCAGCGGTTTGGATGATGTTACAGTAAGTTCACTGGCATCTGTAGAATTGCACTCTCTTGTACCAAACGGAAGTATGTACCTTTTTTTTTTTTTTTCCTTTAACTGCAGTATTTTCCTAAATCATGAAGAAATTTTAGGCAGGCAACTAATCTTCATGACTTGGTGAGTATTCAATGATGTGTAAAACACACCTAAGCCAACTTCAAACTGTTAAAATATTTTTAAATGCAATTCATTCTTAAAAAGCTTCAGAGAAGGACTGTATTTTAGTGGCTGTTTTTTTCCCCTCCGATTTTGTTCTGTGATGCTATGAAGGCCTCCTTCTTCCTGTTTAAAACTAAATTGAGAGTGAAGGTATTAACCCCTAGGTCTGTTGCCTGGATGAAACCTGAGCCAGTGAAAGTAGGAAGCTGAGATTTGTTTCAAATGTAAATGCCTGGTGAGAGATCACTGTTTTTTTTTTTTTCCTCTAAAGCGCCTTACCTTTTCTAAAATCACATAATTGCTGCCCTGGGAGGGGATGTGGAAAGCAGATCTGATTCTCCTCCCAGCAAAATCGACAGTGCAGTGTACATTGATGTCGCTTGCTATGGAATTGAGCTGTAAGTTCTTTACTGGGCAATCCATTGCCTACCCTAGGCACTTAAAAACCATGAACCAAGAACCAGCACCAGGGGGTTGCCATGGATACAATGGAAAAAATTGTGGACAAAGTGTAGGTGTTTGGTTTATTTACTTGCTGCTTTCCACACGTCTGCTTTGTGATTTCAAACCGCTCACTGAAAGCAGAAGGTTTAGAAGCTAATGGGAAGTGCAGCTGCTGATCAATAAGCATGTAATGGGGATTTTAAGGAGAACATTAAATATCATGAGACCCGCTATGGAAGCATAAGAGCTGTTAGGTCTTGATCTGGGGGAGAATTAGGGATGGAGTTAGAGGAGGAACAGCATGGGCTGTTCCCATTGTAAATTATTTTATCCTGGTGCTTGTGCATGTTTGCAGCTCCATCAACTAGGTCACTGCAGTGGAAACTGCACATGTGCTGAGTTGGGGAAATGGATGGATTTGCTAAATTTGCTCCCATTACCCACCACTTAGCCACGGTTTGACAGGCTCATGGTTATACATTTAAGCAAACATAGAAAGGGACGCAGGGACAGGACACATTTTCCCAGCTGAACTCTGAGTAAACTTTGCAAGCAAGCTGAAATAAGAACTGTTAAATATGTAATGAAACGATTAAGCATTAGATTTTAATTTAGGAAAAATACATTATTTAGAAACACACTCCCATAGAGACCATATATACACAAGTGATATGCCATCCTAAGATGAAGATTGTCATGCAGCTTTGAACATCTCGCACGTAATCTCTCCAGTGCCCTACTAAACTCTTCAAATCTCTGGACAAATGAAAACTTTCAGAAACATTTCCTCTTTTCCCAAGACACTTGCACTAATGTAGACTTCACAAAGATGTAGGACAGGCAGAATTTGGGCTCAGATGACTTCTGGAATTCCTTTTCAGAATTGCTCCTTTATGCCATGCCATATCAGGATTAAATATTAAATAGATTAATTCACATGGGAAAGATGAAGCTTTTTCTGGCTCAGGAAATCTAACACTAGGTTCTGATGCTGGACATTTTCAAGGCACATCACTAGCAAGGATATTTTTGTGATTGTTGAACTCTTAGCTCATGTTTTCAAGTGTCTCCTGGTTGTTTTCTCTTCCTTCACGGTAATTAAAATACCTGGCAGTTTGCCTGAGAAGTTGATTCCAATATTTCATCTTTAAAAATGAATGCAGATTAGTGTTGTGTAAGTGAGCATCACTATGCAAGAGGACACAGAGATGCCTATGCCACGTGAAAGCTGCGTGATTCAAGACCCTGTCTTCCTGCACAGTGTCCTGGTTTTGTCCTGGATGCAGGAGAGGGCTACGTTCTTAAACCTCTTCTGACTGAAATAAGGCATGTATATGTGTCTTTATGTCCATTGATAAACCAAGGTTCTGTCTAAATGAGAACTTTAAAACTAATCATTTTAGAAACCACATAGTACTCAACTATATGGGTAGATAATCTTTTCAGTCATATTAAAGCAGTTGTTGATTTATTCCCTTGTAAACTGCCAGAGAACACACTGAATGAGAAACAGAGCTGCTCATGATTTTGTTTTACAGTTCAGCTGCCTTGTGACCTTAAACACATAATTTTCTTCTTAATCTTTTACCTTCATTTTGTACACTGTAGCTTAGACTCACTACACTAATCTAAGGTACTTAAATTTAGAGTACAGTCTTCTAACATACTGGAAACGCTCTGCTTACGCGATGCAATTGAGACCTCAGGTGAAATGAATAGCTCTACTGTAGGAAGATATATTTACTTCCAGCAGTAAGGACATAATCTCCCTTCACTTGATCCTGAAAGAGCTCAAGCCTCAAGTTTTCTGAGCCTTGATACAGCAAATACTCACCTCTCAATGCAAAACTACTCTTTGCAGCTCCTCACCTGCCCACTGAATGTAGGTAACTCGTTTTCCAGTGGCTTGGGATGGGATTAAAAGTGATTATTTCTATAAATAAAGCTGATAGCAAGCACAACTAATCAGTAATGTTTAAGAAAAATTAGTTCTGCATCAGACCCCAAAAATATTCTCTGTTTGGCGTGTGTAGACTCTGTTATGCCTGTAGTCAACATGACCCATACAGGCTTTCCTAGGTAGTTACTCAGTATCAGAAATGCTCTTCAAAGTGTGTGTGTGTGGGCGTCTGATTAACGGGAATAGGTCAAAGGTACTTACAATTCCTTTATCTAAAAAAAGAGAAGTTTTGTCATTACCTAGGGTGCTTTACTTATTTTAATACAGTGTTACAACTGGTGGTTTGTCCTGAATTTTTCTGCTTAATTTCAAGCACCTGATATGTCTTAGATTGTATAGTAAACGGCAACACAAAAGTATTTGTTCAGGAGATACGTAATCTGAATTCCTCTTTGGCATCCCCTCTCTAGGGAAACTAAAGTTAGTCTGCTGTTCTTTTTATTTAAATAATTAATCAATGAGATAGTGGTGTATTATTAAATACACTTCTGAGGGTGATATTTACATGGAAAAATGAAACGCTGAACCCTTTTGAGACAGATGGGAATCATCTGACTAAAACCAGACATTTTCCAATCCCTCAGGCTCTTTTATAATCAATAGAAAACCAAATTTGTACTGCCAGCATGCAAACTGTCTGACGTATTTTGAGATGTTCTCTTGAGGGTGACATGAGCTGTGCCCTACAAGCGCCCCTTCATTTCCATCAGCTATGAAAGGAGCCCAAGCTCAGATATTTGCTCAGTACCTCTCTGAAGTCATGAGATGTCCCTCATAAATAGGGTGCTTATTGCTCCTTTTGTCATTCTGTCGTTTTCTTACTTTTGCTTATGATTTCCTCCTTACTTCAGTGTCCTCTTCCTGGATGTTAGGTTTATCATAGAATCATTGAGTAGTTTGGGTTGGAAGGGACCTTTAAAGGTCATCTAGTCCAACCCCCCCCCTGCAAGGAGCAGGCACATCTTCAACTAGATCAAGTTGCTCAGAGCCCCGTCCAACCTGACCTTGAATGTTTCCAGGGGTGGGGCATCTACCACTTCTCTGGGCAACCTGTTCCAGTGTTTCACCACACTCATTGTAAAAAATTTCTTCCTTATATCTAGTCTAAATCTACCTTCTTTTAGTTTAAAGCCATTACCCCTTGTCCTATTACAACAGGCCCTGCTAAAAAGTTTGTCCTCATCTTTCTTATAAGCCCCCTTTTAAGTACTGAAAGGCCACAGTAAGGTCTCCCTGGAGCCTTCTCTTCTCCAGCCTCCAACTGTCTCAGCCTGTCCTCATAGGAGAGGTGTTCCATTCCTCTAATAATTTTTATGGGCGTCCTCTGGACCTGCTTCAACAGGTCCATGTCTGTCTTGTGCTGATGACCCCAGAGCTGGATACAGTACTCCAGGTGAGTTCTTACCAGAGCGGAGTAGAGGGGCAGAATCACCTCCCTTGGCCTGCTGGCCATGCTTCTTTTGATGCGCCCAGGATATGGTTGTCTTTCTGGGCTGTGAGCGCATATTGCCAGCTCATGTCCCATTTTTCATCCACTAGTACCCCTGTGTCCTTCTAGGCACATCTGCTCTTAGTCCCTTCATCCCCCAGCCTGTATTGATACCAGGCGTTGCCCTGACCCAGGTGGCCTTTTGAAGTTCTTGAAGTTCTTCGTTTATTTCTAGTTCTTACAGGCATTAAACACTACACAGTGTTGAAATTGCTTGGAATAGTTGTCCAAGAGTGAGTATTTGGAAGACATCTGTTGTGTTTCCATGAAGAGGTGCCCAAGTCGTCTTTCAGAGATTAAGATCCCACGTTCATCATGTAGGGAAAATGCTGTCTGTTCTTCCCACAGATAATTTCCAGAGCACAAGTATTGGGCTTCTGCGTTCAATTTAAGTGCTTGAAGCAGGGAATCAGCTTGGACAAAAGTTTTGAAAACCTGATAAAGAAGGAATTATGCCATGCAGAGAAAGTGGAAATGGAAGAGCTAATGTCATACTTTGAACATTATTCCTGAAATCAGAGACTTCACTCTGGTAGGTGCTTTAACACCGGTTTAGGGTAAGAGGAGGTTTTGCCTTCATTACGACAGAGCATTGTCTAACATCTCATTCAATTTGCCCATGTTTTTAAGTCGTTGCAGATCACGGGTGTTGATGCTAACAATGTTGGGTCAGATCCTGTGCTGTGTAGTTGGTGTCTGTATCACCAGGCATGGTTGCTTCTGCCTCCTCTAGTTTGGGCAGCCCCAGCTTGAGCCCCATCTCTATGCCATACTGCAGTGGGACTGTGGGGTGCATCAGAACCCCCCCACTTCCCTCCTCTTCACCCCTCTCAGCTTTCAGCACAGCGCAAATTCAAGCACATGGCTCCAGTGGGAGCTGGAACGTGTTCTGAACACATCACTGATCCCTGTGTGCCCTCAGCTTGCACCAGAAGCCACGGGTAGGTTGAGTCATCATATTTTCCCTTGGCTGCCATCCTTAACATTTTCCGCTGTGTTTTGTTGTATGACAATCTAGAGTCTATTTTCCTAATGCCTGACCAAAAGACAACAGCAGAACATATGCAGAGATATCAACAGTGAAGGGTGGACAGCAGCTTGTGTACGTATCCCTGGAAAGAGAGACAAAAGGACGGAAGAATTCTGTAAGGAACTCAATAACTTCTTTGGCATTTTTCATCCATAGTTGTCAGCTGTCCATGTAAAAAAAATGTTCTGTCCATGCCCAAAGTCTGTTTCTGCACATGTGCAAGTGACTACAAATTTCTGCCAATGTTTGATGCCTCCTTATTGAGCAGCCATGCTTGCAGTCCAGTTGCATACTTTTGGTTCTGGGACATCGCTCTACGTTATGGCCACATGTTGCAGAATGCTAAGGACTTCATGGAAGGAAGTACACAAATAACATCACTTTACATAGCGACCTGGAATAGGAGCTTAAAGGCACAGACCACATCGGATTTCTTGCAAAATTATCCCGATGGTGAATTGAGTCTAAAAGGTCATGGCTGTACGCTGTGTTCGAGATGATGGAACAGCATTTCTGCCAGAGTTAAGTTTAATAATTTGCGTTTGCAGGTCCTTTTCCCTAATCCTGGGTCACCACATTAACCCAGGCAATGCTATGCCTGATGTCGTTTTTTCTGTTACTTTAGGAAAAAGCAGAAACCAGCTGTGCCGGTAGTCAGGCCACATACGTGGGAAGAAATATCTCATTAAAATGTAGCTGGCTTTCTGGTCCCTCAGTGAGTAAAATGAAATAAACTAGAGCCCAGCAAATAAGCAATATTCAGTCCAAAAAAGTATATTAGAGAACAATGGACTTTGCTTGTGAAAGGCTATTAAATCATGTTCTATTTAACTTTGTGTTTAATAATCTCTAGTAACTTAAGACCATCTGCATGCTGACACACCTGAACAGAATTTGATAATTTTTTGGAAAACTTTTAAGCTTTACTTGTAGTCCCTGAAGTATACCAGAGAGAGGATATTATCTCTGGCTGTTTAAATCCAAGTTATATACCTAGTGGCTTTTTCTTAATTGATGATATTAATTTTCTATATCCATTTCTTCTTAGGAAGCATTTAAACAGCATGATACATCTGCCAGTCTAGTAAGCAAATGAATAACTACAGGCTTTTCAGTGATAAAAGGGACTGGTATTGTTCCAAATAGTGACACAATGATAGGTGTTAACTAGTAATTTCATTTTTACCCCTTTTTCTCAACTGTGGCCAATACTTCACCCTTAAAGTAATCACTCGGGGGGGTTTTTTGTTGCTGTTTTTTTTTTGTTTTTTTTTTTTCCTGTTAGTGTGTCTGCCACTTTTCTGATTAGAAATGTCTATTATGATGACAAAATAATTTGCAGTAGATTGTTAAAAGAGTGTGCTGACATGGAAAAATAAGTTTCTTCAAAAGCTGGAGGTATCCTTTTTACATTTGTATTTTTCTAGGTATCAGCACTAGCTGAGAAACTGTTTCTGAAACCTGAGATGCAGTAAATGTCTAGTAAGTTAATAAACTACAGCCTCTATTGATTCAAACACCACTTATTGTTCCTGTTGATTTCACAGCTAACATAATTCACTACCTAAGTAATCCAAGTGTCTCCTGTTACTAGGAGGTTTGTAGGTTTGGGGTTTTTTTTGGTTTTTTTTTTGTTTGTTTGTTTTTTGTTTTTTGTTTGTTTGTGTTTTTTTTTTTTAATACTAAGTCAAAATGGCCTCTGGCTGCTGTAAATTTTTCCGGAGCGGATACAGGCAGGATGAACATTTGATACCTGCAGACAGCAAATGCAAGGGAGCACCACTCCAGGTAGCCGTTTCCTTCCCCTGACATCCCACCGTTACTTTTCTGTGAAGTGTCCCTGTGCTTTGACACCCAAGTGGTTTGGGACCTGGTTACCCCTCTCCCTCCCCGTGCCGTGCTGGCCCAGCGCGAATCAGAGGAGGCAGATGAGCAAGTGTTCACCCCGTACAAGGGTGAAGCCTCAGGTCCTCTGGGGTGCCTAACTCCCTTCTCATCTCTTGGTGGTCCAGACAGTAATGCTTCTAATCAAGGTCACCTGGGCACCATCTTGAAAACTGCTGTGTCAGACTTCATGTCCTTTGGCTGAAGGTTTCTCACATCAGCTGTCAGCATCAGGCTCAATTGCTGTGGGCAATTTCAGCCAACAGGTCTTCCTAAAATGTGGCAAAACTACGTTACCTCTCCTGTTTGAGGTTTCTTAAACTCATTTCACAGACAGATGCCAATATGTTGGAAGTACAATGTCCTCCTACGGCCAGATACAAACTACTGTTCCTTATGAAACTACAGCAGCTACAATGCAGAAGGCTAGTGACTGACTTGGGGTAACTGTAAATCTTTGTGTATATTTCACAGTGTTTTATCAGAAGCAGACATTCACTATGTGCTAATTTTCTAGTGTTGTTTTTCAATTGTATTTTCTATTATGTTTTTTTTTTTTTTTTCTCTGTTGTTTCTATTGGTTTCACTAATGCAATCCAGAGCAGAAATAGTAGATAACTATGGGAAGGGATCAAAGAGAACAGGCTTCAGATGAGTCAATAGATGGAAACTGTTTCATGGCAAATTATTTTTGTAGAGATTTATAACAATAGAAATTTGTTCAGGACCAAATAACTATCAGGAAAATAAAGGGGAGAAGAAAGCAGACTTGATCGTGAAAATTTTTCATAAGGAATAGTTTGGTCATCTTTAAAAATCAACAGCAACGTAAAACTTTGCTTAGATTAGGACTCTTAACAATTTCTAAGAATCAAAATCATTAGTTAATTCACATATGTGGCACTTTATTGCTAGATAGCTAAGTGTTGTCCGAGTCTAGTACGGATCTCTGAGATAGTACTGAAATAGCACGCCTAACATCTGGCAAGATATGCTTTGAGCTAAGAAATGGTATGAATTTTACAAAAACCACAGATAATCCCCTTTAACTTGTCCCTATGAAAATTTTAGAATGCACAGTGGTTGGATACAGTTGGGCCTGCATTAGATTTAATTCTTACGTGCATATGCATACTGAAGCATCACTGTTTGCCAAATTTACACTTTGTGGGTAATTTCTGTTCTGCGTTCAAGCTGTTTATGAAGTTACCAGGGGACCTCTTTACACTGACACGTTTAATCACCCTAATGAAATTATGCAAGCTGCTCAGGCGCTGCGCAGCAGGCAGCCCAAAGCAGAGTCTCCCGGAGCGGCGATCTCTATGCGTGGTGGTCGGGAGTGCCCGCACGGTGGGGGAGGCTAATCGAGCCGTCTGCCTCCGTGTGTATTCAGCAGGAGTTAATTAGAAATAGTTCTAGGGTAGGAAGTAACATCACAGGGATGAGGAGTTACAAATTCTGCCTCTTAATGAAAGGGTGGAATATCTAAATGGTACGTGGGTGTGTATTATGTGTATGTTCTGTACACTGACTACTGCGCACAAAGCAGCTCTTCTCCATTGCAAGTCTTTCTAAAGAAACTCCCAGCAGTTTACTTTAATTTATCCAAACTTCCAAATTTTGCTCCGTTTTTGGCCTGCTCAGCTTTCAGAGAAAGAACTTGTGGCAGCACAAGAGGGCCAAGGTGCAGCAACGACTGTATGAGGATGTTGGGGATTGCTTTACTGCGTGTATTTCTTAAAGTGTATTTCTATTTAATACTCTAGTGAGACGCAAAAGCAGCATCAGAGGAGAAGGATGAGAGGCTGCCAGATAAATATGCCAGTCAGGATTTAAATGGACTTTTTCTAATGGGTGGAAAGCAGGTTATGAGGCTAGACAAAGCCATAGCTTAATATTCTTTGTGATAAGAGCAGTAGACGTGCCACCATCTGGTTTGCTCCATATAACAGTTTTTCTCTATTGGTCAGTGCATCAAGGGGTGTTTAACAAGGAATTTGAGGATGAGAATGAGTAGGAGTTTTACAAGTGTTAATACCTTTTCTGGGGTTGCAGGCACTCAGACCTTTGGGAAAGAAATATTAATGGTAGATGCAAGCAGGTAATGGCCTCTTGCTGTGTTGTAATTGTTTCTTCTTATCATTTTAATAACTAAACAATAGTTGTGCCTTGCAAAGGGGTGTGTATATCCATACTAAGCTTTTGCCATTCGAAAAATTTTGCCCAGCTAAGCTTCTAAAATGCTTAACTTAACGTTAGGATAATGTTAGATAACTCAATGTTAGGATAACTTAGGATAAGCAGCATCCAATGATATTTTTCCAGTGCATAGTCCCAGCACCTTGTGATTTGCGGTGTAAGGACTTCATCCCTGAAGTAGTGCTGTTGAGTCTAATAGGTCTTCCTGGATTTATCTCCCAGGCTGCTTGCTTTCAGGAACCCTGCAAAAATTTGGTATGCATAATATAGTATGCCAAGGGGTTCCACTTTAACTACGTACTATGCAAAAAAAGAGTACCTTCTGTTAATTCTGAGTCTGCAACCTGATGATTTCATTTGAAAACCCAGTTCTTGTCTTATGAGAAACACTAAATAATCTTCCCCCATCCACCTTTTCACATTTTCTCTTCTTTTATCTGTTTTCCTTTTCTAATAATCCCTGATGTTTGCTTTTCTAAATGCTGCTGGGCATTGCTGCTTAGTGGAAGTGGTTTACATAAAGCTATCTATCATAACTCTCCTTGCAGAGTAGTCAGTCAGAAACAATCGCTGTGTATTTAAAGCTAGGACTGTTTTCCTCCACATATGGCAGTTCACATCAGTATTGCATTTCATCTGCTCCGTGACTCAGTTTCATGCGGTTGTTCTGCAGTACTTCACAGTCAGCTTTTGTTGATTTTGAGTTATTCAGCATAGTATAATCAGCAAATTTCACTCTTTACCATCTTTTCCAGATCATTTATTAATGTGATGAATAACCCAGGGCTGAGTACAGATCCATAGGGAACTTTGCTGGCCACAGTTTCCACTGAGAAAACTAATTATTTTCTCCTATTCTTTATTTCCTGTCTCTAATCAATTATTTATCCACGTGGAGATCTCTGTTATTGCAAGGCAGCTTACTCTCCTTAAGAGCCTTTGGGCTAGTCAAAGCTGTTCAGAAATCCAGCTAGTCTATCAAACATGTCAGCCCTGTCTGCGTGGCACTGCCAAGGACCTTTTCTATTATGTTGTGAGATGGCTTCCCTCCACACTAGCCATGCTGGCTTTTCCAGAACGTTGTACCTCCTTCTACATCCACTACTATATTCTCTAGTGTAATTTGTGTCTAGTGTTGCAGATTAGATTTGTCGGTAGGATGAAATGTACTGCAAAGGATTCCTGTCTGCATCAGTTACAAACCATTTCTTAGTGGATGTAGCAATGGATTTCCTCTTCTGAGGGGTTCAGGAATGGAGAATATCACTTCTCACTGCATGTCTTTCAGCCAGCAAAGTCATCTTGGATAGAGATAGGAGCAGCAGTCCCCAGTCTTTCATCTCACTATAGCATGTGAGGTTGTTGGGTTGTAAAACTGCACAAGAAACTCTTGGCCAAAGGGCAGTGTAAAGACTGATCTACATATTTTGGTACTGCATTCATATTATCAGATATGGCTAGTTATTGACCAGTTAATAGCTAGTTATTATAAAAACCAATTTGACTGTTAGACCTTATGACAGAAACTTGACCCAGAAGGGTAAATATTTGTAGTGTGTTCCATCTCTAGGAATGGTAACTGCCAAAAAAAGCAGATTATAGAATAATTTAAAAATCTCTAGAAATACACCTTTATTATTAAAAGTAGGCAGTTGCAGTCAGTGAAAAAGCAGAGGCTCATAGGAAGGAAGTTAGCTGGGCATCCTCTGGTAGGAGCTCGGCTCCCTCGCTGGCAGGCGATAATACACTGCAATTTCACCTCTTAGTTTGCTTGGTGCTATATCCCATATGTAGACAAACCCTGAGACTATGTGCTACGTGTTAACATCTGTGCGGATGCTCAGCATGACAGACCATCCCGGGTATCTCCCTCCGTTTGGAAAGCAAAGGAGCAATCCTGGCAGGAGGTGGGGGGTCCCACAGGACAGTGTGGACATGGACATGGGGATGCTGCCGTGTACCTGACCGCCCTGAGCGCATCCCCCTGCTACGCCAGCACTGTACATCCATCCCTGCTTTCCACATGCACTCAAACCCCCACGACTTCTCCTGAGCTGTTGCTGTGCAGGAGCTCCATCTAGTGCTGACATTATTTCTTACTCCGACTCCCTAAGGCGGCTGGATAAATATACTGATATGGTGGCAGCCAATTTAGGGGCTGAATATGCAAGTGCTAGCCTGCTTTCCAGAGTGCAAAGGGATCCTGCATAACATATGGAAAGTGAGATTGAAATTAATATTCGGGGTTTTTTTGTACTGTGCTAGTATCATTGAGATGCAAAAAGGAATTCTTTGCTATATTTTTGCCACTGGGAGTAGTTGTTTGTCAGTCGGTTGGTTGATGGATAGGCATATTAATAACATAGCAGAAAAGCATGGTAGTACTCAGTGATGCACACTAAGTCACAAGATACAGCTAAGAATTAAGATCACCCTTAAAGCACAACATATGCACGTTTAAAAATTCAGCAAGAGGGGGAAGAAAGAAAAAAAAAAAAAAGATAATTCTTTACTATTAAAAACAATACATACTGTCTATATTGAAGATATCACCAAACACAAAAGGAAGGGTATGTCATACAAAGGAAGAAATAGAGAAATGACTGTTGAGAAAAGAGCAGGAAAGATTTACTGAACACGACCGCCAATGTTTTCTGTTGGATTTGTCCCAGAAGGCTTGGATGTAACAGTGATTTTGCAGTGATTTCTTTCAACCGCAGAGTTAAACTGTGACTCCCATTAGAGTTAAGCAGGAAGACAATTCTTTAGGGAAAGGAATGATTGCCTGCTCTAATGGACTCATGACTACAAGTCATCTAAGCAAAAGAAAACAAATAATTACAGGCAGTAGATAAATAGTGATTGGTGTATTTACTTCTATTCAAAGTAAATTGTTGATATTTGAAGTAGCTTGTATTTTGAAAGCCTAGACTGCCAGCATTTAAAAACTGATTGTAACTGCTAATGTGTAACAAATGATTGTAGGAAATATTTTCTCGATTTCAAATCAGTAGAAGTGCTTTTAATGCCTTAAAAACATGTGGGAGTATTCAACTAGAATAAGATTCACCAAATGCAAGAATATTGGACTGCTTTGACCATTTATTCTGTATGTAGATATTTATATAAATATTTAATAGGCATCTCCAAATATAGCCAGTAGTGTTTTGGAAGCACATTCCTTTCTCAGCTGCTTCTGCTAGTTATTGAGGCATCTGTGCATTACTCCTCAGTTCATATCATTTATATTAGCACTGAACTTATCAAGAGTTGTTATATTCACATTATGATTTTGCTGTATCCTAAAATAATTTATTGTGATTTGTTTATTCCCTGAAGTGTAGATACTGAGCTGTAAAGTTCAAGCAAGTCAGGCTAGTACTGGTTGGTTGTCCACCAAGGCCAGTGCTCACATTGAGTCTATTCATCTTAACTCTGGAAAGTCTTCTAGGTTCAGCGGGCTTTCTTTTGAACTCTGGAAATGTTTGGGGTCTTCTGTCAAAATCTGTTGGCAGCTGGATTTTGGCTATAAAATATGTATCTCTTTTTTTGTTTGGGAGAGAAAAGGAAAAAGTGGATAATATTCTGGGGGCTAGTGAGGAAGCAACAGCAGCTACGTATGTCTGCCACTCATCAGACCTGTTTGCCTCCCTTCTGAATACTCCTTTGTGCATCTCTCCTCAAAAAACAAACAAACAAAAACCCCTGGAACCCAAAAACCTGGATAAAAATGATTTTGTAAAGTTCCATATTCACAATCTCTTACTTCTTTCTCTCTCAGATTTGCTCATTTGATGCTACTTTCCCACTAGCCCCAGTGGCTGTGGAAGTTGTTATCTAACCTAGCAAACTTAACTGTATTCTGTTAGTTAAGGTGAGTTTGGTTCATTCTGGGCTGCCTATCCCAGATTTTGCAGGCTGATCAACATTCTTATTGCCACTTGTGGCAATTCTGGTATCACACAAGAAGAGATGTAACCTGCAGAACCTCACTGTAGACTGTAGATGAGAGAGGTTTTTCCCTATCTTGACCATAGGAGGGAAATGTGTGTTAAAAGACTCAGAGCTAGAAAGCAAAATGGAATATGTTGGGTTTGTGTTTGTTTTTTGTTTTTGTTTTTTTTTTAAACAATTAACAAGTTGTTCTTTCTTCCCCTGTGATGCCGTGCCTTGGTAGTTTCTGATCTTTTGCAGAAGAGCACGTGCTGTGAGGAGGTCAGTGATCAGGTCAACGAAGCACAGAAATGCTCCCCCCCTTCTGCCCAGTGAGTCAGCTTTTGAAAGTTTCTGCTTTTATCATTGTAATATTCTTACCTCCTCACCTGCAAGGAAGTCTATGATGGCAGCAACTGCTGAGGTGGAAATTACTGTATTTTTGTGGAAGAAATGCTTTGACTTTAAGGTAAGCAGAGCCCAGTAGTTTTCCTTACTAGTATTAATGTTAACTAGCACATGAAAATGGAATCAAAGCTGATGATAGAATGAATTGCTCCATGTGCATTCTCATAAGGTCTCTGATGCTGTGGCAGGTGTTAGGTAAGCCCCAGAGCTGACAAAATTTCACCTGAAGATGAAGCTACCATTAGAAAGAGAGCTTGTTGCTTTTTTCCTCTTCCTGCTTCCAAACCTCTCTTGTGAGTACTAGACTTACAAATTGTATTTTATACACAGTCCTTGATGGATGATACTAGGATATGTCTTCAGAAAGGCTTCTAAGGAGATACAGAAGTGCAAATATGTTGGAAAGGTCATGTCTTTTAAGTTGCTTAAATTGTTTGTGTTTCATTTCCATGCGTGAAGTGTTTTATTTCTGTAGAGAACTAATAGAAATGCTCTCATTTAAATTCAGGAAAGTTACTTCCCTTGAAAACAGCACGGAGTCACTGACCAAACTAGTTTTGTGTAACTCAATAACATATTTATGTAATACCATTCAGTAGCACAACTTGGAATTAAACTTGAAACCTTAAAATTGAGGTAGTAAGAGCCTTCATTTGAAGAGGGCTCTTTCTTACTGCTGTTGTTGTGTTTACTGCTAAGTCCTTGGGCAAGCACGATGAAAGACATCAGCCAGAAAAAACAGCAGAATACCTCAGCACAGGATTCCCTAATATTCCCAACTTGGGGTGCATTTAGTCACAAAACCCTTTTCCTCCTTTTACATCTTGCTTATCTCCATCTCATAGTGCCACAGAGCATTTCAGCATATTCTCCAGCTAATGGAGCAGCAGGTTTATCAACTGAAACCTGAGGGACTAGAGGGAAGGGATCACAGCTGCATTACATGCGACACATAACATCATTGATGCTGATGTTATGAACAACCTACCTGCTGCTGGCGTTAGGTATTTACCAACACAGCATTTCTAGGTGGAGGCCAGAGCACGCGTCTTCCTTCCCTGTGAGTGTCCTTACCGCACTGTGCTGTTTCTTGCTTGCTGTCCCTCCAAGTTCACTGTACACCACTGTATGGTGGACTGGCTTCAACAGGAGGGGCGCAAGGGATGGTTTTCGTTGAGTCCTAGCCTGCCAGCTGCTGATTCATGCTCCTCTACCACTTCCACGTCTGTGATCTCCTTAACCAGGACATTATGTTAAAGCTGCCTTATAGTAATAGGTATTATATCCACACATATATGTGTATAGAGTTTTGTAAATATGTGCAGCGTCACTATATCACTATTTTCTCTTCCTTCAGCAACACATTTGAGCAGTGGTGGCCAGAGTTGCTGTTGATTAATCTCTGCTGCTGGCAGGTTCCTCTGGAGTTTGCACAGGGTTTGTAGATAGTATGTGGGAATCCCAGCACTTACTATGCCCTTGATTTCCCCTCTGTGTTTTGTACGTGGCTGGTAGATGGTCTGGTGCTCACCTGGGGTGCTCAGCTGGCTCCATTGTGCCTTGGGTCTCAGCAGCAGCACGGCCAGGGTGACTCTGGTTCCCTGCCTTGCACCAGCCTCACAGCTGGGTCTCACCCCAGCTCAGTCTCAGCAGCTGGGTTTGGCCTGGCCATGGGCTGCAGTGGTGTCGGGAAGTGTAGGGACTTGCTATGGAGTTACTGAGTTTCGTATGGTTGATGTGTGAAGGGAAATGGGTATAAATGCCGGAAGAAACTACACAAGAAGAGTTAGAAGAACAGCCTGTGCAGGTAACGAAGAAAACTGTTCCCAGCTGATAAGGGCAGAGCACAACAGCCTGTCAACAGAGGACCCTGCACCCCATGGAGAGGAGCATGGCATCAAGAGTACAGCACATCACTCCTGCCGTTTCTTTCCCTGGTAGCTCACTGCGAAAGAGGCAGTGCTCATGCAGGTGAGTACATTCCAGGCAGATGTACTTTCCACAAGAGGAAGTGCAAACAGGGAGCAGCAGCCTCGCCTGAGACATACCAAGGTTCATGTGGGCAGGATTTGTAAGCAATGGACCACTTCATAACAGCAGTGGACTCCTAAAGTTCACGAAAGCTCTATCCAACCCCCAGTTTGTTGCCAGTGAGGTACCTATAAGCAAGAGGTTTGATAAATTGAGCCAGAGCCCCTTGTTCTCCCTGTTACACAAAAGAGAACCTGGACAGACCTCTTGAACATAGACCTTTGTGCTCGTGGTTGTGAGAGTGTGAGGGGATAAAAGCTACGAGAGAATGACTGTGAGTGGGTGAAATCAACCTGCGTGGAGATTGGGTGTGATAAAATCATCTTGACCTTTTGTGAGCGCTTGGATTTAGTTTTGCTCCATTCACGTCTTGTCAAAGAAGATGTTGTCGCAATTCTCCAAGCTAAGCCTAAGCTAAGCTAACCTCCTGCCTCAGCTTACCTATAGCTTCTTTTCATTGCGCCTGGTCCTTGATAACCAGGGTATAGAATTGCAATGCTCCATCATGCAACCGTGATGCTCCAGGACTCTAATCAAGATGTAGGATAATGACCATCAGGAGCTTTAAGAGGGCAAATATACTTAAGTTAGTAGTCAAAATATTTACCCAGTGTAGGCTGAATCTCTGGGATTCTCAGTTTTTCATAACCTACAGACCATCAGCATGCTGCATCCCGTTTCCAATGACTACATCACTGAGCAGCAAAAACCAGCAAAAACTAGTTAAGAAAATGTAACGCTCCTAGTTGAGACTCGCAGGAGCAAAACAGTGATTTGCTATGTCCTTCACCGAGAGCCATACTCTGTGCTGTGCTGTCAGGAAGAAATGTACAGATCTTTAAATAAAAGTAAATAATAGATAGTGTCTCAGATGGTAGTCCTATAAATGGATGCCTGGCCTGGTTTATGACTTGAAATTTAATTTCTTGCACTCAATGCAACTAATTGCTATGTAGAAAAGGCTCATGCCTCAGACCCGGCTTGCCTCAAAGTCACTTATTTTCATGGCTAATTTTTGAATAATTATTTGTTCCTGTAATGCAATTGCAGTGGATTTTTATGTCATCTTTCCTTAGTGTTCAGTGAGAACCTCAGCTTTGTTCCTGTATATGCATGAAATGTTGGGGGAACAAATTACATTTCTCACTGTGATTGACTCCTGTGGAATTATTTGGCTAGGTACCAGCTTGAGGCCCTAAATATTTGTTGGAGGCAAATCCTATTTAGATGTGCAATTCCTGAATTTAATTTTGTTGCAATTTTAGAAAACATTACTCATTGGAAATTAATATGTGCAGTCTACCCAGTCATAAATGTTGCTGCAAAATAAGAATGAAATGTTGGCATAAAGCATTATTAGCTTTAAAATTATAATTATTTTCTTTTTATAACTTAGATTATTTTTTTTAAATTTCTTTTCTGGTTATTAAGACTATGGAGATTACATTCAAGTCTTTTCCTCAGACATAATTCTAAAGTATTTAATTGCTTTTTATTTCAAAGCTGAGATTCTTACTAATTCCTATGACTGCAGTAGATAGGGCGTGAAATAGAATATCAGATAACTGCAGGATTTCTGGCAAAGGCCACAACAGTTAAGTGCATACAACATTGAGAAAACTCTGGTATACAAAAATAGGAGGCACAATGAAAAGTGAGAAACTTTATTCTACTTTATCCAAACCAGATTTCAAGAAGGGCATGAGTGAAGACTGAGGAAACTATGGACCTGTTAGTCTAACCTCAGTACCTGGAAAAATCATGGAGAAGGTCATACCGGGTGCTACTGAAAGGCATGTAAAGGGCAAGGCAATCATCAGTTTTCTTCTGGAAGCTCCTTCAGTAACTGTTACACACCTGATCCCTGTTTCTTACTTCCACCCAGTGTGAAACTAAATACTGACACAAAACCTGTTTTTGCCTTTGTTATGAAATGATGTGGTTTCAGTCCAACAAATTAGGCCTGTATATCAGCTATAATTGATCAAATTATAGTGGTATCTTCCCAGGATTCAGCTATTGAACTGATAAAGGAGAGAGATTTAAAAAAATATTACTTTTAAATTAAAAAGTTGAGGATATTTTTAGCAGAGACATTGGAGCTGATAATCCACCACAATATTGGAATAGGGTTATTTCTTGATGTGTATCCTATATTGGTTTTGTCCACTCTTGGCTTCCCTGTGAAGGTGAAGGCCCTTCATCAGCAAGGTTGGATGGAGCTGTGTCCAGAGAAGGACAACAAAGGTAGTGAGGGGTCTAGAGCACAAGACGTATGAGGAGCAGCTGAGGGAACTGGGGTTGTTTAGTCTGGAGAAAAGGAGGCTGAGGGGAGACCTTACTGCTCTCTACAAATACCTGAAAGGAGGTTGTAGAAGTGGGGGTTGTTCTCATCTCCCAAGTAACAAGCGACAGAACAAGAGGAAATGGCCTCAAGTTGCACCAGGGGAGGTTTAGAATGCATATTAGGAAAAATTTCTTCACCGAAAGGCTTATCAAGCATTGGAACAGGTTGCCCAGGGAAGTGGTGGAGTCACCATCCCTGGAGGTATTTGCAAGACATGTAGATATAGTGCTGAGGGACATGGTTTAGTGGTAACTTGACAGCGTTAAGTAGATGGTTGTACTCTATGATCTTAAAGGTCTCTTCCAACCATAACAATTCTATGATTCTATGACTCATGTAATATGAGCTGCAGTGTTGGGATGTAGAGGGCCGGGGCACATCTTGTGCCTTCGTGTACACTGCGCAAGGTCACACAAGTAGACTGACAGAGGGTTGCCATGGCCTCTGTTTTTGTTTCTTCCTCACCTGGGTAATAGGTATTTTCATTACTTGCAGCCAATTCAATTGAATGTATCTCACTGTTGGAAAAAAAATTAGTTTGTTTTTTTTTTTTTAATGGCTCATAGTTTCATCATTTTCTGTCTTTCAAAGCACTAGTTTCAGTCTTTGAAGTATTTGTATATTTTCTGAATAGTTAGCCTGGTTTAGTATATTTTAACCACAAGAACCACATTGAATTCTTTTAATTTTTAATATCCCTTATGAACTACCCCTTCAGTGCTTTCCTCTTTTTCCCTTGTTTTGAAAGCATTAGAAATCAATGCACAGTGGTGTTAATTTCAGTGATACTAAAAAGTTCAGGTATAGCATAGACCTTAAAGTCTTACTGTGACAAAAAGAAAAAGATAAAGATTGATTTTTTTTTGTTTTCCTGAACTTTGTGGTTTGGGATTTCATATATCAGAGTTCTTGTCCTCCAGAGAAAAATGTAGTTTGCGTCATGTCAGAGGAACTCAATAATAAAAGTCGAGTTAAGATGAAATGGCTCCTGCCAAGATATGTAATTAAGAGTCTCCAATCTTCTGTGTAGAGAAGAAAAATGATCTGCTGTAATTTAAAGGAAACTTTTGTGGTTTTGTCTGATTGCTAATATTTGATGTATTCTTTACCGACATCGCCATGGTCCTAATTTCATAACTGAGCATTAATTCTGTGCCAGTTAAAGAGAGGACCCTTCTTTGGCTCAAAGCAACCCATCCTGCATTCACGGCCAGTTATCTTCAGAGCCTCTCCATCAAGCTGTCTGTCATAAATACCAGCATGAGAAAAGCTGAGCATCTTTCTCATGTTAGGCAGCAGGCAAAAATGTGAAGAAGTGCATACGGATGCTGTAAATCGTGGCAATACAGACTATAAGAAGCTGCTGGGCAGTAGCACAGCCACAGGGATGAGCAGGCAGAGCTGGCAGCCAGACGAGACCTGAGAGCCCAATGGCTAAAGCAGCAAAGGGCCCTGAGCTAGGGAAGTTTGAACATCCTGTTTGGGTTCTCGAGGCAACACTGCACCCGCAGGACTGTAGGATATTCTCAAAAAAAGTATGCCTCACCTGCTATCCCTTCAAAATAGGGACATCATGCCCTCAGTTGCCATCAGAGGTAGAGCAAGAATAATATAACTTGGCTGTAGAGCACTCAGCTGGGAGGGGAGAGATTTCTTCTTCCCAAGACTGTTTTCTGTTAGTCCATGATGGTCTAATCTAAAATGCAGGAATAGTTCTGTATCACCTTACTGAGGCCTAAGTTTCAAATATAAAATCTGGATTTTTGCCTTAGGTACCTACATGAACTAAACGTTTTTGATAGCAAGAAGGTCTTTAGTCAAGCAGATAAAAGCATGGAAAGAGGCAATGCTAAGGAAGTGAAGATAAATAAGTGTGGGCTGGAAGTGAGAAGAGCAGTAGATTCTTTGGTTTTGAGTCTGTAATTCAGAACCTGCTATTTTTTTTCTATATTGAGTTACATGTTTAATGCAGGAATCATGGCCAAGGGCTTTCAAGAGCTGTGTATGTAGGAAATCAGATTAGATGAGGGACTATCAGAAGGTCTTCACTGCCTCTAAAATAGTCTAGCCTTAAAATAGGTTTAATCTTAGACTCAAACTGTATAATTCAGTTGAATTTAGTGGAGCTGTGTCATTTTACAGCTGTAAGTGTATCTACTTTTTAGGTCTGACTTGCCAGTAATATACAGAAAATAATTTAGTAGGCTCTTGTACCAAGAAAGATGTTTTCTTCATCAAATGTTGGTTTCTCCTCACGCCCTTTTGCCTTCTCTTCCCCTGAGAAATAAGACATTCTATTGCAGCAGGCAGTGCTTGCATTCCCCCTGGGTCCTCTGCCCATCCCCAGCTCTGCACAAAGTGATCGCAAATTGTTGTCAGGATGGCAGGAACAGCTGCGCCTGCATCCAGCTAACTAGGATACGAGTCACTGAATTGTAGGGGAAGATGCAAAATGCTGTGCCTGGGGAGAATATGCTGCTGTGCCCTCTGTGGGTATGCACGTGGGGTGTTTTGCCCAGGTACAGGATAACCTAGTGCTATCCCCAGGGGAGTCTCTGACTCACCTCCATTCCACACCTGGGAAGGAGTTATAGGAGAAGCTGACAGTTAAATGCGGAAAAATGGATTAGAGCTGTGGATTCCCTGAAGATCACCTTTTCTGTTAACAGATTTGCTGGAAGTAGGTACCACTCAAAACCAGAGAATTTCGGCAGGGTAACTCTCAATGCTACTGTATAGTTGGCTGTTACTAATGGCAAGAATCAAGAAAAAAGAATCCCCGGAAAGAGCTGGACTGACATAGGTCTATTCAGATTTTTCATCTCACAGGACTAAAAGAAGGCGCCTGGAAACAATGGGAAAAGATGGTGTTAAATTTCTTCCAACAAGGTGCTTCTATCATAAATCCTGGGAAGTGGTATCCAGTGTTGTGTCACCAAGAACTGTAAGGAAGCTGCAAGGAAAACAAAAACATAGGAAATAGGAAAAAAACCCCATTGAGTCATGACTAAGAACCCGCCATGCAAATCCATGAAGATCTGTAGAGGGGGTTGGGACCCTGAACCTTGAAAAAGAGAGTGGATATGTCCTACAACCCAAACTTTTGGATCTTCCACTGGAAGATATAACTGATCTCTGACACTTAGGGCTTGATATTAACTTTTTAATTTGATTATGTGATGTATTTGTAAATAAAGTTACAACCTGCCATATCACTGTCATGCCAAGGGTTTTCTGTTGTTTCCATATAGGAGTGGTCAGAACTGAAGCTATATCTAGCTGATGGGGCAGAAGTGCAAAAGCTTCTTTTATTTTGGGGCTCCCAATATTGAATAGAAAGCTTTTTGCATGTATAAAAGTCAATGCAGTATTTGAAAATGCTCATGGATGTTAAAAATTTAGTATTTTTTAGCAAGGGAATCTTTCCACATTTTATTAGTTCATGTAGAAAATGGATTTCCCCTGGGTAATACTAAAACAGCTAAATCTGAAAACCTGCCTAGAAGAGGAATAGCTCTCAAGTATGAAATCTTCCAATGTAAGATACGAGTTTAACAAAATTTGACATGGTGGACAGAACAACCAGGTCCATTGAGGATTTAAGCATAGAGAACAATGGTAATAGTTTTCACTGTTGCTTCCAATAATGTAATAACCAGAAAAGCATCTCATTTCTTGGGTTTTAATGGATACGGTACAAAATAATGAAAGTAACCATTTAAATTGCTTGGTTTATTGCAGGCATTGTGTCTCTGATCTCCCTGGCTGTCCTGTCCTATGAACGCTACAGCACTCTCACCCTGTGCAACAAGCGCAGCGCTGACTATCGGAAGGCATTGCTGGCAGTCGGCGGTTCGTGGATTTATTCCCTGGTCTGGACTGTGCCACCTCTGATCGGTTGGAGCAGTTACGGGGTAGAGGGTGCAGGTACAAGCTGTTCGGTACGCTGGTCCTCTGAGTCAGCCGAGTCCACGTCCTATATCATCTGTCTCTTCATATTCTGCTTGGTCATCCCTGTGATGGTCATGATGTACTGCTACGGTCGCCTCCTTTACGCTGTTAAACAGGTAAGCTGCTGTGTGCTATCAATAGTGCAAACTGCTCCGAAATGTATGTTACGTTTCCCCTCCATCGAGTTTGGAAGCACTGATGATAGAGAGCAAAACAACAAAGCAAAATGAAATTAAAAAGACCACAGAAAGCCTCAAGGAAGGGGCGGGAGATCCTCAGCAAACTCTTTCATACCCCTGAAGCTCCAGTCAGAACAACCAGATAACATCCATATAGATACTGACTTTGTGGTTTGGAAATACTGTGCTCTAGGAAAAACAGCATACCTGGGTGAAGGTTGCATTTGTAATGAAGCCAACACTTAACTGTCTGTAAGACATGTTTACCTGTCTGTAAATAAGACATCCGTGCAAACATTTCTCCTGGTTTTGGATCGTGACATTTTAATAATTTCTGCTTCTTAATCTGTGGACACCTAACTCTACGGTAAAGCAATTTTACTGCAATTTGCAGAACTATCCCAGGGATCATCTTCTTGTAATTCTAGGCCACATTTAAAAATTTCCTTAAATATTACTACCACCACTACTACTACGATTGCTACTATGCTAACACTCCACTGACTGGTTTAAGGGGTAGTGCAGATATTCCGAAGTGAATGTTTCAAAAGACTCTGCCAGGGCGTGTGGTATTATAAAGTTTGAATACTCTTGGGACAGTAATGAAATGGTTTAATGATTAGTAATGAGAAAGTAATGAGTATATAGGTGTTCTCTAAAAAGCAATTAACTAAAGTGTTCAGATGAATTAACTAAAGGTGTTAAGGGGGGGGGGGAGCAGTAAATCCCTGAATAGAGGCTCTCATACAGAATTAAAGTGGATGTAGTTTACTTTTGGTTAGTCATAAGGAATTAAGGTCGTGCCTTTTACGTGATTTGTCAAAACTTTCAGAACACTTGAAGCCCAAATGGGAACTCTTCTCCTGGTTGAGTGCTGAGTGGGCCAGTAAAATCCCTCTCATGAATCACACGTTAGCACTCCTCTTAATGCTGTGCAATAGTAATATGGAAAAATTTTCTCTTGATTGTAAACCATTAAAGTGAAGTTGCAGACCATGTCTGGTCCCTGGGCAGCAGTATCCTTTACCATAACCTTAAAGAAAGGAACATGTGCTACTAATAATATGCAGAAGATAGATACAACTTTAATAAACTTCTGTCTCTTCCTTCTTGTGGCCCTCACTGTCACTCCTGACAGCAGACTCACCCATCACATACAAATACTTGTATGGATGAAGCTTCTGTAGCATGTGCTTTAGCTTCTAGTTCTACATGTAGACTTGTGTTATTTTATTCACCTTTTTTTTTTTTTTTTTAAATTCAGTTGTATTAGAAGTAGTAGTAAATCTCACTGATCTGCCTGATGGGTCTCAAGAAGTTGTGGCAAACATGCTGAGGGAACAAAGTATCATAGAAAAGATGTGTGCAATATGTAGCCATTTTCTATTTAGACATGGAGACTGGATAGACTGGGTGGAAGGCTAGGCTGATTGATTAATTGACTGTCCAGAGAAAAAAATTGGAGAAGGAATAGCATTTTCTACAATCCTCTCTCATCTGTCCTCCATGTGCTTCCGAGAGTGATCAGGAAGCCTCTGGGATGCTGAGGTTAGAGAACCCTAAGAAATTCTGTAAATGGTGGAAGTGAAAAAGAATTAAATCCGATCTTGCATAACCTGTTGGAGGGCAGGTCTTAGGGAACTAATGCTCGTTAGATGCAAAGGAACCTCAATGAGGATTAGATTGTGTCTCCTCTCTAAAGTTGTTATGACTCAGGGTCATAAGAGCTGCCTGAGCATTTGTGAAGTCTTGAACAGCTAAACCCTAAATTTTTACACAAAACATCTAATGCTTTCCTGGCATTTGTAAAATATTTCCTTCATAAGTTATGTTTCAGCAAAAAGAATCTCAATCAGAAAATGCATCAGTCCTCAGCTTTCTGTGATGTATATACCTCCAGTACCATAATCCTGAAATCTTGCATTTTATACATTTTCTGTGACATATAAATAGATTTCCAAAGACCATATCATGACAGTGTCACTGAAATACAGACTTCTTTCCTTTGGTCTGAGGTTCTAGAACTATTCTGTAGTAAACAGGGTAGATTATGAAATGCTAAAGTATGGCATGTTTCAAACTGGAGGAAGAGATGAGCAATACGCAAATAAAAGTATAGTAGTTCTTACATAAAACTACAAAGAGTAGGTAGGGTTCTCCTCTATCCCACTAGTTGCAGGGATTTATGAGGGAATAAGGAGGATGAGTCAGGAAATTAACTCCTGGTTGCGAGACTGGTGTAACCAGCAGAACTTTGGTTTCTTTGATCATGGGTTGATCTACAGGTCACCAGGCATGCTGGCAACAGGTGGGGAAAGCCTAACCCGAAGGGGAAGGAAGATCCTGGGACAAGAATTAGCAGGGCTCATTCATAGGGCTTTAAACTAGGTTTGAAGGGGGATGGGGATGGAACCAGGATTACTAAAGTGGAGCCTGGGAGCAGCGTGCCAGTGCTTCTGGGTAAAAGTGTTAGCAAGGTCTTACAGTCTGTCTCAGTGATGGTGGGGGATGGTGATCCGTGTGGTAGTAGACATGAGGGATAGTGATAAGATGGTAACTACAGAAGTGTCTGAGCACGATCAGGTGGGAATTAGGGCTTGTACCCCCAAAAAAGTGGCAGGACAATTAGC